>CM033642.1:97755329-98294459 GCA_019512145.1 Engystomops pustulosus
TTGGGGCAAATTAACTAAAAACAGCGTCACAGTTTGCCTGTGTAGTGTGTCATATTCATCAATTGTGGCACACAGTCTTCATGAATCCCTACACTCCCTACACTGTCCCGACAGAGTATACCAACTATTTTTGGTGCACCATTAACATGGGGCGTGAGACACACTTCTGTCGGACTTTGCATGATAAATGCAAAGTCTCTGATGAAGCATGCTCTATCTTTTCCGGAGTGTGGGGCCATGCGCCGCTGTTTCCTTTGAAGGGGGGAGGGGCTGCATCCTCCTCCTCGCCTCCAGCGCGGGCATACCATCGTGTGAATGTACCCTAAGGATAGTGTATGGTCTATAATTCTTCATTTAAGATTATTTCCTTATTCCCTGCCTGCTTCCAAGAAATGTTTAGAGACTTGCAAGTTTTTCATTTTGATCCATGCTGTATCGATGTTGTGTAACTCAAACCTTAAATTCCAACACAAATACAGGCAGTTCCTGGGTTACATACAAGATAGGTTCTTTAAGTTTGTACTTCAGTTGTATGTAAGTTGGAACTGGTATAGATTATAATTGTAACTCCAGAGAAAATAATTTTAGTGATAATTGGATTTTCAAAATTTTGTGCTGTCATTGGACCGAGGATTATCAATCAAAATTATCAACAGCTGATCATTGTAGCCTGGGACTAAAATAAAGCATCCAGAGAGCTTCACCAGTCTGTAACTGGGCGTCATCTGTACACCGGTTGTCCTTAGAGGGTTTTAATCCCCTAGTGATGTCTACACCAAAAATATTCTTTTAATCCATAACAATTTTACTCAGTTTTATTTCTGTTTTAGCTACTATAATTTGGTCAGTGTCATTTTCCAGAGTGTGGAAGGAGACTCTCTAAGCAGACACATTGGGACACATTTACTTACCCGGTCCGGAGGAGATCCCAAAAGTGCATTGTCCAACGACAATGCACTGGCTTGAATTGCAGTGTTAATTGCATGCTTTTTAACACATTGCACCATCCTGAGAAGAAGATTGGGACTATTTAAACATGCTCCTTACACGTGCTTTTACAAAACCCAATAGTTTCTTGCATTGTCAACACATGCATTTGTTAAGCCATTGGTGTACACACTTCATTTTGTTTGTGTTATTGCAAATATTAAACTTTTAAGCATGTGAAATAATTACCAATTTACATGTTAAACAGGTCCTAATGAAAAAAAATGCTGTCTTTGCACTCTTCTGCCGCCCTGGACCAGGTGCAGGTTTTGCACCTAAAAGTCACAAATAAGCAAAAAAAAAAATGTTACATTCTGAAGTCGCACAGAACATCTGAAAAATAGATACATAAAGCACACTGCCAAGGTGCAGACAAGGCGTACTTAAAACTTCAGCAAAGTGCATGAAAGGTCACACATGACAAAAGTCGCAAAAATAAGACAATTACACAGCAGAAATAAAGATACATGTCCCCCACTGACTCCGCCTGTGTGTGAGGAGAGTAAAGCTACAAGCTACAGATAAGATCTTTATCCCAGGTGATGGGAGGAAGGTAAGTCATGGCCCTGATAGTATGGGGGTCATTTACTAAGGGCCCCCGATTCGCGTTTTCCCGATCGTGTGACCCGAATACTTTCCGATTTGCGCCGTTTGTACCTGAATTCCCCGGGATTTTGGCGCACGCGATCGGGTTTGGTGGCGCATCGGCGCTGGCATGCACGCGACGAAATCGGGGGGGCGTGGCCGACCGAAACCCACGTATTCGGAAAAACCGCCGCATTAAAAACCGAAAATTTGTCGCTTGGGAAAGCGCTGACCTTCACCTGGTCCAGCTCGTGTATTCCGGCGCGTTCAGATGACTTTCAGCGCAGCAGCGCCACCTGGTGGACGAAATCCCGTCCGTAACCCGAATCCTGTTCAGAACTCGGCCGTTGGATCGCGAATGGGCCTGGTAATAAATCTGCCCCTATGTGTTATAGGTAGGTATTGCAGAGTTGGTGTATTTATGCTGTGATAGTAGAGCTTAGAATGTCCTGTGTATTATGCATTCTCATGGATTTCTGATCTCTCATCGCGCTCTGTCTCATGTCTCTTTCTATGTGTCAATACTATAGAATGTTCAGAATCCAATGAAAGTGTATATAAACCTGACTTTGATAAGATTCTCACTTCTCAGAACACAGCATCCACCGCACCTACAGGCAATAAGAGGCTTAATTTACAAGGGGTCCCGCGACGCATTTCCGTTGGGTTTTGACATTTTCGAGGATCACGCCGCTGGGACGGTATTTATATGCAGATTGTGTCGCTCGCCATCGTGGAGGGGGGGGGTGGGGGGGGGGGGGGGGGTTAACCGTCGACGATCAGATGGATTCCGACAACCTTCAGGATTTGACTTAAAAACTCCGGCTGCCTGAGCGGGGACGTGCGGCACCTTGCTTGTCGTTGGACAATCCTTTTGGGATCTCCTCCGGACATGGTAAGTAAATGTGTCCCAATTTGTCTGCTTAGAGATTCCCTTCCACACCTGGAAAATGACCTGAACTGACCAGATTAATAGTAGCTAAAACAGAAATAACTGAGTAAAATTGTTATGGATTAAAAGAATATTTTGTGTAGACCATCACTAGGGATTAAAACCCTCTAAGGACAACCGGTGTACAGATGAGACGCCCAGTTTAACCGACGGACCCTCTTGTGACCTGTTTGTGAAAAGCGCTCTGGATGCTTTATTTTAGTCCCAGGCTACAATGATGAGCTGTTATTGATAATCCTCGGCCAAGGACAGGCCCCAAAATTTTGAAAATCCAATTATCACTAAAATTTTTCTCTGAGTTACAATTATAATCTATATAACCAGTTTTTCCAACTTAACATCACAACTGAAGTACAAACTTAAAGAACCTATCTTGTATTAACCCAGGAACTGCCTTATTTTTTTTTGGAATTTTAAGGTTTGAAGTTACCCAACATCGAACAGCCATGGATCAAAATGAAAACTTGCAGTCCTCTAACATTTCTTGAATCAGCGCAGGGAATAAGGAAATATCTATGAATAATTCTGACCCTACACTATCCTTGGGTACATTCACACGATGGTAATGCCGCCTGGAGGCGAGGAGGAGGAGCAGCCCCTCCCCCTTCAAAGGAAACAGCGGCGCATGGCCCCCCCTCCGGAAAAGATAGAGCATGCTTCATCAGCTACTTTGCATTATCATGCAAAGTCCGACAGAAGTGTGTCTCACACTCTCATCCCATGTTAATGGTTCAACAAAAATAGTTGGTATACCTCTGTCGTGGACAGTGTAGGGAGTGTAGGGATTCTGAAGACTGTGTGCCACACTTGATGAATATGACCCACTACACAGGGCAACTGTGACGCTGTTTTTAGTTATTTGCCCCAATGGGTTCTAAATTTTGGTGGCTTCTTTACAAGTCCCATGGAGAGAATATTGTAAATATTGTTTTTTTATACTTAATGTTACACATTAATGATATTTTTTTCTCCAGAAAACGCAAGAAAAGTTAATCAAGCTCTCTTAACCCCGCATGAGGATTTCTGAGCGCCAGCTCACAACTGAGCTGGCATCAGAAGCACTGGTCCAGTAACACCGCGCTCTAACCCCCGCAAGAGCATCACTGTTCAAGTTCAAGTTTGTATAGTAAAAAAAGTTAAAAAAATTAAGTTTTAAAATAAATTTTAATTAAAATAAAAATTTTGCCCCTAATGTAACACATGCTCATACAAACACTTATTAAATTAATAAAAACACAATAAACAAAAAAGCCACTATTTGATATTGACAAAAATCTATCAAAATGGCCCATGGGTAGGTGGCTGCCTGTTGTCAGCTCAGCTTTGTTTCCTCCTCCTCTTGCCCGCCCCTGTTCCCCCCCCTTTTTGGGAAGGGTTCCCCCTATTTTTTGCCAATTGTTTCCTTCCCTCCTCATGTTTTATTCCAATTTCCCTCCCTTCTACCAACCATGTCTGGCATCAGTGAGATAAGCCAGGAATGGACCCCCCAGTAGCTGGCAACTCAGCAGCGCGGCCATCATTCAGTGGCCCACATGGACGGCACAAAGCGAGCATGGATCCATTTCAGGCTGAACCACTGGACTGGATGACATCGGATGGATCGGCATTGAAGTGATGGACACTGCGGGGATCGGCACATCGGTGAAGCAGAAATCATAAACCATGGCGGCATTATTATCATCACGCCTCCAGTGGAACGTGGAGCCCAACCCGCTTCCTCCTTCCTCCACAGCCTCCAGTTCAGTCAGAGCAAGGCCCCCCGATGATCATACTCACCCTGCCCGCGATACACCCATCCCTCGTGCTTGGAGCCTCTAGCTACAAGGAGCACCTGGGGAATCCCACAAAAACCTTTAAAATCAGATTAGCCAAAAAATAAAAAAGTTATGCCATAAATTTTAAACATTTTCTCCAATAGTTTTTAGTAGTAAATTTTGGGAAAAAAGAAAAAATCTATATAAATGAGGGTACTTGCATAATCACAACGGTGACCCTTATATTATTTCTATGGTATGGTGAATGCCAACTAAACAAAACAAAAAAAACCTTCCAAATGAGGAATTTTTCCTCCAACAAAGAGTTACTAAAATCTTCCCTTATTACTGGAAATTATGTACAGAAAAGTGCATCTCATGTGGCAAAACAAAAGAGCCTTACATGTCCAAATTAAAAAGGAATAAAATTATGCCGGTACAATTTGACAAAAGCAAATCTGCTCTGAATGCACCTTCCTTCCCTTCATCAACCGAACAAATATTATTGTTAAATAATATAATTTATTAAATACAGAAATCCCAATAAACATCGTAATAAAATTGATGCATATCAGAAGAAACCAAAAATTAACAGCTCAGGCAATATGTCCATAAGTACACATTTTTAAATAAAATAGGATTCATGAGAAATATTACTTATTCTAATATTGTGTCATGAAAAGTCATTCTAATATGTTATGTATGACCTGCTGCTATACTTTTACCTGTCTTTTCGATTCTGCATGTGATTCTCTTTTTGGCCTTTCTGAACAGATGGACCCCCTTGTTTTTCCTATGAGCACAGTTCACTATCTGGGTTCGAAAGTTTGCTGCTAATATGGGATAATCCACTGAATTCTTTTTCACCTGATTTTAAAGTGCTATTATTCTTTTTTGCCTACAATTTTGGAGGACCTGAGGCCGCTGCCCTAGATGATATGTACCTTACTGTTTGTAATGTGCTGCCTTAAATTTATGGCAGTATCATAGTTTATAAACGGTTGAAAAAGACACTGTCCATCAGTTCAACGCAGAAAATTGGAAGGGATTGGATTAGGAAGAGATTTTAAGGGCCCTTTCACCGGAGACCCATTTTAGTAGCACTCCCCCAGTCCCCCAGAGCATATTACATACACTGCCCAGGTTTTTGTATTAAAGTGAGGTTTACAGAAAAAAAGATATGTTATTTGTCCTTTCATTAAGCATGTGCTGTGTGACTAGGCAGTTGCCAGATGGGAGGGTCCTGGAAGGAGCATTTTCCCTTTCCCCCTCACCTTGGGGAACAGCTACTCATGTACCTTTTCACTATATGAAAACACCCATCATCACTGGGCTTAGCTACGCCCCCTGCTCCTCTACATCCAATCCGAGTTGTGGGGAGTTATTATTATTTTGAAATGGTCACATGTTTCCCAAGGGCAGGGGGAAACTGCTCCTTTCCGTCCCTCCTTTTTGCAACTGCCAGTCACACAGCATATGCTAATGAAAGTCAATATAACATATCTTTTTTCTGTAAAACCTATGTTTTATACAAAACCTTTGGCATGTTGTACTATGCTCTGTGGTACTGGGGGAGTACTAAAAATGGTCTCCTGTGACAGGTTCCTTTTAAGGGAAGCATTCTTATAACATAACCATCATGTTATTTAGGGGTAAAAGGCATCTCTACTTGACCAACGCCTGAGGCAGGCTTATTCCAGCACAGATTGACAGTTCCCATAGTAAAAAATTCCCGCTGTCGCCTTTTTTTCTCCAGCCAGTGTTCCTTTCTTTTCATTTAATCGGACAACTTTCACTATACTTTTTGTATGACCATTCAGATCCTTATACAACTTATACAAATAAATCCTGACCCGCTTGGGTCGTCTGTTTTCTCAGACTAAACGGAAGACTGACTCCTTGTCTCCGATCCAGGGCATCCTTTTTTATGTACTGGGTGTCCAGACTGCCGGCAGTTCCAGGTTGAGGCCGAACCCAATGCTTGTACAGTGTATATTACATCCCCGTCCTGAGAGTCCATGCCACTTTTGATACATAACAAAATCTTGCTGGCCTTTAAAAGGCAGCTGATTGGCATTGCATGCGTCATTTTAATTTATGATTCTACTAGTACGCCGATGTTCCTTCTCACATGGGGGACTTTTCACAAGATTTACTCCTCAAGGACATATATGCATTGTTAAATTAATGGCCCCCAGGTGGCATAACCTTACATTTATCCACATGGAACTTCATGCCAAGTGATAGACCAACCACACACAGTTTGTCCAAGTCACCCTGCAGCTTTATGAACATCTCCATAGACTGTATTACCTCTACAAGCGCTTGTGCTCTGCAAAAAAGACACAGTGGCTATTAATTTTAACCTCTATATCATTAAACATTAATGCAATAGTAGTGGGCCAAGCACGGACCCTGGGACACACTTATAACTGGTGACCATTCCGTGTAGGAATCATTGACCAACTCTCTGGATACGTATCCTTCGCCGTTTCAATCCAATTGCAAATCATTCCTCCAAGCCAATGACATTATTTTAACCCATCAACTTCTAATGCGGGACAGTATCTCCTCCTCCAGGCATCGCTCACCATCTTCCATAGAAGCAGATCAGGATAGTCTTAAAAGTTCTATCCTTCGTAAACCCATGCTGGCGTAAAATTATTGTACCTTATGATTTCACATACTCTCAATAATGTAGTCTTTTAGCAACCCTTACAATATTTCCCTACAATTGCAGTTAAGCTTACAAGGCCTGTAATTGCCCTGCAAGTTTTTTTTAAAACAGCCTTTTTTAACTATTTGCACCCAATACTAAGACATTCGCATTGTGCCATCCTGTCAACTGTACCATTCATTAGTAATCTCCTGCAGAATTTCTAAAGCAGGACAGCAATGACAGAACTGAGTTCTTTAATAACTCTGGTGGTTTTACCCCATCTGGTCCAGGACCTTGTACATATTTATTTTATTGGCTTAGATTGTGATTATTTCTAAAGGCATCCATCTGATTATATTAGAGGATGCATAACCCCACTGGCAAGTCCCCACCGCCGAAGTTCCCCAACCCCACCGGGCCGTGGCCAAGACCGAGCTGTGGAGCACCTGGTTCCGGCCATGGGCCCCACTCTGTAAAAAAATACTCCCCTTCCCCTTTCCCCAACAGCAGTCCTCGTCTTCCTTTACTTCATTTCAATGTTAACCATCACTGGCAATGGAGAAGTGCATTAGGTCATCGATTGTGTCTGCCTACAATGCAGAAAGAGAGTGAATGGAAGAAGAGACTGCTGTATGGGAATGGATAGGTGAGTATGTAGGAAAGGGTACGTTTTTCCCCTCCATCTATTCATTCCTGTAGAATTTAGGGGACTTGGTAAGAACAGAATGTGTACTTGAAGGGGGGGCAATGCTCAGGAAATGGGACATTGGAAGGGGGCATGCACACGAGATGGGACATTGGAAGGATGGAATGCTACTAAGATGAAACATGAGGGAGCATGCACCAGGACGGGAGGGCAACTCCCTGAAGGGGGCAGTGGCAGCAGGGGATGGGCTTTTATACAGGAAGAGGGGATAGTATAAGTGTGAGGGGTGTCTTTTTCATGAAATGAAGAGACCATATAGCTGGCCACACAGGGAGATATGGCGGGCGCATGCAAACCTACATTTTTATGGCTCTGAGACCCCAGACCCCACACTCCCCACCAGTGGTCCCTGGAAAAAATTATGCTAACACTGGTCCCTGTAAGTGTATAAATGAAGCTAAATATCTCCACCTTCTCTTTGGTCTCCAGTCACAAAGGCCCATTTCAGAATACTGGGTCCAACCTGCCTGACCAATTTTTTTTGGCATTGGTATGGCCTTAAAAAATTCTTAGATTTGTTTGCTACTTTTGCATCTGTGTTTCGGTTGATTTTATTATTTCTTACTTCTTGAAGGCTTTTACTTCTTTGAAGGCTTCAGGTGAACCCGTCAGATTTTATTTTTTTGAATGCCCTCTTATTTCAGTTCATATAATGGCCTTCTAACTGTACTGTAACCTGCAGGGTTTTTTTTCTATTGTATTTATCTTTCCCTAATATAATTAAAGAAGAATGTGGTACTACTTTCAGTCAACTAGAGATTAGAGGGGTGGTCAAAATTCGATGTTTGTGACAAAAATCTGTTCCTGACCAAACTTGACCCAAACACGAACCCCCTTGAAGTCTATGGTACCCGTATTTTAATCTTCATAATGCTGTAAAATGAGACTATAGGATTACAGGGTGAAATTTGGTGATAATTACGGGATTTTCCTTCCCTAATGGGCTAGAACCAATTATTAACATAAGGAATAGAACAATGGAAAAACTACATAACCCGTCCTTTCACTGCAATTAAAGGTGCCCTGGATGATTCATAACCCAGTTTACGCATTCTCTGTAAAAAGAAGCAATGGAGAGACCACATGCCCTTATTTGTGGTTAAGGTGCTGTTTGTGCTCTGACGCCATTATTTATTAAGGCTTTAATTTGGCAATGACCTGAAAATCTTCCTTTTATGCTTTTTTCAAATGCATCACAACAGTTGAGAAGAGCAGAGTTGCCCAATTACATTACTGTTAACATGGTGTTTACAAAGTGCATGTGTTAATGTGATGTTAAGATAAATGTTCACACCGTGTTAATAAACACATTTGTTAATCCTGTGTTAGCGTGTATGCAAATTTTCTCTTCTCAGCTGTTTTGATGCATTTGATAATGCATGCTTTAACACCACTTGTTACCGCAGCCTCACATGTCGTCATCTCCCTGGGCTGCGACTAGAGTGCTTAAAAATGTACTGCCTCAAATCCAAAATTTACAGTAGTGTCCACTCCTGCAAATAACCCCCTCACATGGCTTGTGTCGATGTGGATTTAAGACATTTGCAACAAAGAGTTTCAAAAAGAAGCCAAAATTTGAACCTGCCCGGATAGGAAAAACTGAACATGTATAACAAGAAAAAAGATATGATCATACATAAGGTGCAAAAAGGACCTTCCAAATGTCTCAATTATACACCAAAGAAAAAAAACTAAGATACATGTCCCAGTGTGTGTGTCTGTATGAGCTCTGTTTGCAATGCAAGGGTTGAGGCTAGAGGGAAAGAGCAGATCATGCAGGGTGAGAAAGGAGAGCAATATGTCTTCCACCCAAAACTCAGAAGATACAAGGTCGAGGTCAGGGGCAACCAAAATTGTGTACACCAGGACTGATAGAGACATGTTGGAATTATATCTGTGAAATGCTGCATTTTTGGTAGTAACAGTGAATTAGAGAATATGTTATTTTGTTATGCTGAGTACATTTAAGAAAGTTGTCTTCGTAGGAATACCCCTTTAAGTCGGGGACTGTCTGTATAAGAAGATTACCACAGTCATTGTCCGGGGTGTACCAAGCCTGTCTACTGCCTAAGACGAGCCATAGAAAGACGCCCACCCCCCTTGCCCATATATGTAACATATCAGGGAGTGTCAGGACCAGATCCATCATATTGGTTTGGTGTGAAAATAAAGCAATGCAAAATGCAAACAGCGCTCCGCCATGTAGTATAAAATGCATACAGCATGCCGCCATGTAGTATAAAATACATACAGCATATCTCCATGTAGTATAAAATGCATACAGCCCCCCCCCCATGTAGTATAAAATACATACAGCATATTGTCATGTAGTATAAAATGCATACGGCATATCTCCATGTAGTATAAAATGCATACAGAATATCGCCATGTAGTATACGATGCATACAGCATCCACCCCATGTAGTATAAAATGCATACAGCGTCCCACCATGTAGTATAAAATACATACAGCATATTGCCATGTAGTATAAAATGCATACGGCATATCTCCATGTAGTGTAACATGCATACAGAATTTTGCCATGTAGTATACAATGCATACAGCATCCCCCATGTAGTATAAAATTCAAAAAAATTGTCTTCGTAGGAATACCCCTTTAAGTCAGGGACTGTCTGTATAAGAAGATTACCACAGTCATTGTCAGGGATGTACCAAGACAATACAGCATATTGCCATGTAGGATAAAATGCATGTAGCATATCTTCATGTAGTATAAAATGCATGTAGTATAAAATGCATGTAGTGTACCGCCATGTATTATAAAAGCGCATACAGCGTACCACCATGTATTATAAAATGCATACAGCATCCCCCCATTTAATATAAAATGCATACGGAATATCGCCATGTAGTATAAAATGCATACGGAATACATATATACACATATAAACACATACACTCACCGGCCACTTTATTAGGTACACCTGTCCAACTGCTCGTTAACACTTAATTTCTAATCAGCCAATCACATGGCAGCAACTCAGTGCATTTAGGCATATAGACATGGTCAAGGGACAGAAACACAAGGACGGGGGCGGGACATTAACATAGGGGTAGCACATTACACTGGGGCAGCACATTACACAGGGAGGGGGGGGACAGCGGGCGCTGGGCGGCCGCGTGTCAGCAAAAATTACTATGCGTGTCAGTGCTGACACGCGTGTCATAGGTTCGCCATCACTGGTTTAGGAGTAGTGTAGGTGAGAGACATTTTGGACAGGGTTGAGGAATGAGCAGATTTCAGAATTGTTTTTGTGGTGGAGGCTGCATTAATTGCAATAGTGAAAATTGTATTTAAGTCTCAGTCATCAATCCAAACTTCAGTTTATTCTTAAATTTAAACTACTGGCATGTTTACTAACTTCAATCGTAACCTCTGTAGTGTTATCACAGTGCCAGTGTAACATAGCCATTTATATTTATAGACAAAGAAAGCTTTCAAGACTGACTAGTGTTGTTTTAAAAAGGGTAATTGCCTATGAAAACATTCAGAATGTGGACTAGGCCCGGTATTGACAGCAATTTATGAGTACATAACAGTGTAAGCCACATTAACTATGGGTCTTTACAAATGGCATGTGATTGAGAACATACAGAACTTCAATGTTATTGAATTTGTTCTTGTAGTCTTGATAAATTACACACAGAGTATAGTATTCAGTGAAAGGAAATACCAACATAAAACAAGAATTATAATAAAAAAGAGCCTGAGGCCATGGCATTTAGCTTCATTTATTCTGACTTACTGATGTATAACAAAGTGTGCTAAATACTTAGATTGACAGGGCCAAATTGTTTATGATACATGCAGCATTATAGTAGCAAACATTGAAATGAATAAAGCTAACAGTACAGATATGTTCTTCCTTTATTTCCTTAGGCTGCATACAAATATAACCCCCTTTATATTAGAGTAATACACGGTAAAACGGTGATTCTCGTTGTAATTGAGAGTCTTTTATTTTCACTGACTTTATAAGTAAATATGTTTGGACAGTGATTGTGTTTGATCCTCCTGCTGATGTAGAGATCCCTTCATGCCACTCCACCCAGAGGCAAACTAGTGCATTGATGTGTTTCCTCATCACTTCTGTGCTCAGTAGGTGGACAAGTGTGTGGTAACCAAATGGTCCCAAAATCGCCTGCACACTAAATATAATATGTAAAAAAGAAGAAAAGCTAGTATGCATAGGCATAAAGTACATTTATGTTATTTATTTAAAAAAATATCCTTTTAATAAATACCATGCATCAAAAGTTACTTAAAAGCAATTAAAAAGTGTGAGAACACACATGAGAAAACAACAAGTGGACCAAAACCGTACAAGTCAATCCACACTTACCCCTGAGGAAGTCGCAGGACTGCGACGGAACGCGTGGGGTGCCTCCAGTCACAAGTAACACTTTGACCGAATCTTCCCACTCTTTGACTCTGTGACCTCTTTTTTGACTTGAATATCCAGGATGTTGTTCATACTCATGGGTTAACTCTATTACTCGCTAGTTTTCTATCCTTTTATTGTTGAGTACTTCAGTGAATTAGGGACCCATGTTGATTGATATAGGGACTACTGCAGGACTCCTCCTATCTTCTATTTATCCATCCAGGACTGTTATGTATTGGTTATTTTGATCTGTGGGAATTGATTGTGTACATTTTAGTACTTGTGGCTGAGTGTGGATCGACTTGTACGGTTTTGTTCCACTTGTTGTTTTCTCATGTGTTCTCACACTTTTTAATTGCTTTTAAGTAACTTTTGATGCATGGTATTTGTTAAAAGGAATTTTTAACTAGCTTTTTTTACTAGCTTTTCTTCTTTGTTACATTTCCTCATCACTTCCTCATAATACTATGCATTAGGCTACTTTCACATAGCCGTGTGCTTGCTGTAAAGTGTGCTGATCAAAGCGAAGCATGGTGCCCGGCCTTAAACACGAGGTAAGATGGAGAATGCTTTATCTTTTCCCCATGCACGGTACGGTGCCATGCATGTAAGGTCACGTACTGACACCAGGTGCCATAGGCGTCTGTGGACACCTATATAGGATATACATCCCAATGCCTGTGTGAAATGGGTCTTACACCGATTGAACAGATATGTTGTAAAAGTATTATAGAACTGATATATTTTGTGAGTTAACAGAAAAATGACGTTTACAGGTTTTCAAATTAAAGAGGCTTCCTTCTTCAGGCTGGTTTTCAAATGGATGAATAAAGAACATAATTGATGTTAGATGGTCTTGTGGTGATACATCATTAAAACAAGCCAAAGCAATAAAGCTGAGGTTGTTGTTGCAGGTGGAAGGGCAAGAAAGATGATGACTAAGTTGTCCTGATATCTGGAGCAAGTCTGCTGTAGTACAGGCATGTAAAATGTGTCTTGGTAAAGGGCAATATATCCTTGTGTTATATTCATTCTTTGGGCCATATACTTGAAACTTCAGATTGAATTCCGACATTTTCCATGCTATTCTTAAAATAACCCTATAATGAGCAATATTTAAATCTATCATCAAGGTTCATTTAACCTGTTAGCGCTCTGCGTCTGATATATCCGACACTGAGCAAACGACTTAACGTTCTGTTGACTATATATCAGACGCAGAGCTTATGCTGGCTCAGTTCTATATTGGAATCGAGCCAGCGGCGGGATACACTGGATGTCAGCTTCAGTCAGTAACCGACATCTCGGTGTGTGGGCTCCGATCACAGGTGTTTAACCCATTGAAATCCACGGTCAGTGCGGCATTTAAATTGCCTTCTGGGGGTCTTTCCCAAGTTCCTCTTGGAGCCCATAGAGATTGGCCCTTCACAATACTTATATTGCTTGGTTGGGTGTTGGACAGTTTGACATGGATCTAGCTTCATGCCATTGCTTTTCAACTAAATAAAGTAGCTGAATCTCCCTCGTGATACCTACCCTAGGAGCTTAATGGAAACATACCATGAGAAATTTAGATCTGATGGTAGATTCCTCCTGCCTCTCTCTTTCCTAATCTGTAATTTAATAATCCTGGAACCTTAGTTAAATTGTAGCCATTTTGGCTACATAGCCATAGCCATTTTGTAGGAGTTTGAATGGCTTTAAATTTACTGTTGTATGTGTGTTCCTTCAGTGAGGTTCTCTGTTTCAGGGTCAAAGTCCACTTAAAACTGACCCTCTTATGAGTCTTTGCTCATGGGTGTTTATAGCTACAAAAACCTCACAATTTAGTTTTGGCTTGTGTAAATAAAGTTTCACGCTACATACATCTGGTGAAACATCTCTTAAATGTTTAGCCATTCACTTGTCATTTTACTGAACACAAAGGCCCCTTCATAGGGTATAATGAAGTATTGTATGCTTAAAGTTGGCAAATATTATTTTCTGGATAACGAATAAAAATATTTAACATGACATATTAGCATTTCACATGACATACCATACATTTTTTAAACTATTTAAGTAGCAGAAAAATAGCGGAAAAAACATTCTCTCTATATTAACTGGTTCAGGGTCACATAGGGGATTAAATCATTGCAGTTTTCTGTCTTCAAAATGTCTCAAATTTGTGACTTTTTGCCAACCTACTCCACTTTTCACTTCAGACAACTTACTCCACATTTATCAAGTGATTCTAGATGTGCTCGACAGATTTATGAAGTGCTGTTTTTTAGAAAGTTATACATTTATAGGCACAATTCCACTCTAGTCCCCTTCCGGCAAAGAAAAAACCATTAGAACTAGTTGTGACAAAATTTGAAACTTTTGTATGACTTTTTATCTGTCGACATTAACACCTCAGGTGCCAAATATATCAAGCAGCCTAAAACACATTAAGAAATCTGATGTGCATAAGAGCTTCTAAGACAGTGTACCCTCATGTAAATTTTTTTGTGGGGCCCACCTCTGTACAGCTACATGCAAATAACCTTTTGCAAATTTCTAAAACATAGTTGGTCCATAGATTGCTTTTAAGCCTTTACTATGGTCTGTTATGGTCTCTGGAGCCCCGTCAATGACCTGCTTGCCCTTGCCTTTAACTTAAGCCATCTTCGCTCTATAAGCCCATAAAGTAACAGGCCTTGAGGAGCATAAAGATGCTGCATTGCGACTTGGCTCTGCAGTGTGATGGAGAAGACTCAGGGAGGAAGGATACTAGTTGGCTAGACATTTTATGCCGTCTCACTTAACCAAAGCATCTAGAGTATATAAAAATAAACTGGAGAGTTTTCTAGATAATTTACTCATATGATTATGGAATGCTCTATGCTAAATGTCTGTATGAAATACTGTGAGGGGCCTCCATAACAAATGCAGGGCATGGGGGCCTGCTGGTGGATTCACCTGTTCACCTGTATCATTGTGAAATAATCACAAATATTAGCACTGGCGATTATTTCCCCCTTTCTGGCAGCGGGGCGTGACGGTCATAGTCGGCAGGAAGGGGGCCAGCATGGGGCGTTCTTGTCCATGCACCTGCACACTCACTACAGCTGGCAAATTTTTGTATGCTTTTAGGATATAGTGCAATGCATTATGTCTTCTCTGCCAATTTTATGGTGCAGAAGACACATAAGTCTGGGGTAAGACTATAGCAAAAAACTGTTTTACAGGCCCAAACTAGCAGTGTTTTCCCCGCATTTACTAATGGCCCATAGTGCCTTAGTAGATATGCTTATCTGATCACCAGTGGGGAGAATTTTAAGAACGGCGGTCAAAATGAATTCTGCCACTTCCATGAGAAAAGTCAAAATATTAGATTGGATGTCTCACACTGGAAACCCCTACCAATCAGCTTATTCAAGCTGCCTCTATATAGAAAATGGAGTTCCTGGTTTATTTATGCAGATTGCAACTGTTCATTTAGATGGTTGTGTCAAACTATAAATTGGCTACATCTGTATATGAACCCCAGTTTCAGGGAATTCAGCAATAAAAAATAAAATATAATATTTCTTTGTTATTTATGACTTTATAGGAATTACAATGCGTACATAAAAAATGTAAACACAAATTTATACATTTTATTCTATAGGTATAGGGTTAAGTATTCACAAAAAGAGGGAATTTTAGAGTGGATATTTCATACTCCATCTGAGAGGCTTAGTAGTTTATTCGGGTAAAGGCTGTGAAGTTCCTTGTAAACAAGGCCCAAAAATAATTTTAAGACCTGAAATTATACTGTAGCTTTTAAAATGCATTTAGCAACAAAACCTGAATATATGTCTGCTCCTGAACTAGTTAAATGAATTGACTTGTAGTTTAAAAGACACTACATTGTATACTTTGACCTGACATCAATGAGTCATGAATAAAAATACAAAAGGATAAGTGAGACCAAAGGTTTTGAGAAATGGAAAGTTAGCATTTTCCTGACATGCCTGCTATAGTATTTCACCTAATGAATCATTCCCAGCAAGTACATAATGTCACCAGGTTCTTCTAGGGTTAAAGCTGTCTGTAGCCTCCGATTCAAAGTCATCATATCTCTTTATGTATTAGTCCTTCTCTAATGCACACTGATGTTGTGTGTCTGCTGTTTATTACATCCATGTACTCTGTAATAATTGGATAAGTAAATATCACTCTTTGCCTGGAGCATGACATAATGTACCCCTCATTGGTTCACATGTTAATTGTTATTATCCTTGTTATAAACAGTAGAGGTTGTTATTGTATGTTATATACCAGATGCAGCATCTCATAGTTGTGTTATATTTTGTGACACATGGATTTTAAATGTCTATAAATTACTTTATTGATCAACATACAAGTAAGGATAGTGTTAAATAAATACCAATTCTTGCAGCTATGAAAAATGTATTACATACAGATGCAGCATGAGACTACAAATATGCTTGCTCAGCAGATTATACATATATCTAGATCATGGAAATATATGATCTAGAGGAACACATACCAGTACTCTCATAAAATAGTTTCTAAATCTTTCTACTTATTTTTACCAAGGTAAGTTACTGCACAATGAGCATTTAGTAAGGTTTGCAACCTCAATAAAAATAAAAAAATAATAACCTTTGTCTTTATGCCATATTGTTCTGGGAGGATCATCTGCCATAGAAGCAATGTCACATAGTTTACCCATACATTTGAAGTTCAGCATTTCCCAAATAGCTACTAACAAAACCTAAATTCATCCACACATATGTTCAGTAAGATTCTTATTCTCCAATGTGCTCATTCTTATGGTGAAAATAACATAATGATTAAAATTTATTAAAGAGTAACTGTAAAGTTACTTAACAAAAAAAAGTGTAAGCGCAGCTGGATAGAGCCTTTGACAACAATTCCAACAACACCTGTATCATGCTGCTGGATTCTTCCTATCCTGAAATATAGATAGCAGCAAATAGGTAATCAGTTAACCCCTTCCCGACACGCGCCGTACTAGTACGGCGCGCGCCGGGTCCCGGTGTATGGAGAGGGCCGAGCCCTCTCCATAGCCGGTAAGTCTTTGCTGCATATTGCTTACCGGTAACACGCCACATGGGCGCCGCCATCTTGTGCTAATTGCACATTGTAATGCATGGGGAGTAAAATCCACATATACTGCCATACAGTAGTATGGCAGTATATGATAGGATGAATCAGACTACCTAGGGTTAGAGTACCCTAGGGAGTCTGAAAAATAGTAAAAGTAAAAAAAAAAAAAAAAATTATATTAAAAAAAACCCTAAAAATTCAAATCACCCCCCTTTCCCTAGAACTGATATAAAAATAAATAAACAGTAAAAATCATAAACACATTTGGTATCGCCGCGTCCGAAAATGTCCGATCTATCAAAATATAATAAAGTTTTTTCACTGCGTTTAACCCCGTAACGGAAAATAGTGTCCAAAGTCGAAAATGGCATTTTTTTGCCATTTTGAAAGATATAAAAAAATTCATAAAAAGTGATCAAAAGGTCGCACAGTGCCAAATATTATAGTAATGAAAACGCCATCAAAATTCGCAAAAAATGACACAACCTCAGCTCCGTACACCAAAGTATGAAAAAGTTATTGGCGCCAGAAGATGGCAAAATAAAAAAAATATATTTTGTACAGGAGGTTTTAATTTTTTTAAATGTATGAAAACATTATAAAACCTATACAAATTTGGTATCCACGTGATCGTACCGACCCAAAGAATAAAGTAGACATGTCATTTGGGATGCAGAGGGAAAGCTGTAAAATCCAAGCCCACAAGAAAACGTAGCAAATGTGGTTTTTCACCATTTTCACTGCATTTGGAATTTTTTTCCCGCTTCCCAGTACACGCCATGGAATAGTAAATACCGTCACTATGAATTGAAATTTGTTACGCAGAAAATAAGCCATAACACAGCTTTTTATGTGGAAAAATAAAAAAGTTATAGATTTTTGAAGTTGGTGAGTAAAAAAAGGAAGTGAAAAAACTAAAAAAGGCCAAATTGTTAAGGGGTTAAAATGCAAACTTTTATTAAGGAAATTCTAAAATGTAGCTATCACAATTATTGCTCACTTACAACTTATCTATGTAATGATTGTCTAAGTGAGCCTTATCTTTACAGGTTACCCCTGTACCGGAATGGTCAGGGATGTGCTGTATCCTTTGGTGTGAGCAATAATTGTGAGCAAAAGCACTCAGGGCCTTCACATGAACAAACAGCTCAGCCAATCAGGATGCAGAATAGTGATACTGCTTATTCAGGGATCCAGTGCTGAAGAAGGCAGGAGAGAAACAGAGCACTGTATCTCTGCATCATACAGCTATCTACTACATCACAAAGAAAAATATATATTTAGGGTGTGTTCACATCTGGAATTAACACATACGTTTTCAAATGCTTCAGAACAGCTGAGAAGAGGAGATTTGCCTGATTGCATAGCTGTTAACACATTAAGGCTAAATTACTAGGGGTCTGCAGACCCCACTATCGTTGGATATGCCGACGATTTCTGTTTTGTGCCGCATTTAGCAGGGCTTTTTGGCGCACACAATTGGATTTTGGCGCATTGGGGCCGGCTTTCATGCAACTCAAATCGTGGGGGGCGGGCCGTCGGACTAAGCGTGGGATATAACATTTAAATTGCGATGCAAGCCATGCACTTACATGCACTAGGAAGAAAGTAAACTCTGGATGACCTGACCGGGTAGCGACACATGCAGGATATCGGGCGCATGCTTGTAGTTAATCGCGACACAATCCATGATAATTGGACACTACTTACTGTCGCGACGCGGACATTATACAGGCGGTCCCCTACTTAAGAACACTCGACTTACATACAACCCATAGTTACAAACGGACCACTGGATATTGCTAATTTATTGTACTTAAGTCCTAGGCTACAATAAACGGCTATAACAGTTATCAAATGTGTCTGTAAAGAAGCTTTAATGTTAATCCTGATTCTTATGACAACCCAACATTTTTGAAATCCAATTGTCACAGAGACTAAAAAATACAAATTTAACTTAAGAACAAACCTGCAGACCCTATCTTGTATGTAACCCGGGGACTGCCTGTATATATATATACACACTCACCGGCCACTTTATTAGGTACACCATGCTAGTAACTGGTTGGACCCCCTTTTGCCTTCAGAACTGCCTCAATTCTTCGTGGCATAGATTCACATAGGGTTCTGGCAAAGCAATTCCTCAGAGATGTGGGTCGCATATGGACTCGAGGGTCATCCACATTTGCCGCAGATTTGTCGCTCGCACAGCATGATGCGAAGCTCCGTTCCCCAAACATGTATTGGATTGAGACTCGTGACTGGGAGGCCATTTGAGTCAGTTGAACTCATTGTCATGTTCAAGAAACCAGTCTTAGAGGATTCCAGCTTTTATGACATGCGCATGTATCCTGCGTAAAGTAGCCATCAGATGTGGGTACATTGTGGTCATAAAGGATGGACATGGTCAGCAACAATACTCAGTAGGTCTGTGGCGTTGCAATGATGCTCAATTAGTACCACAGGGCCCAAAGAGTGCCAAGAAAATATCCCCACACCATGACACCACCACCACCAGCCTGAACCGTTGATACAAGGCGGATGGATCCATGGCTTTCATGTTGTTGACCCCAAATTCTGACCCTCACCATCCGAATGTTGCAGATAAATCGACTCATCAGACCAGGCAACGTTTTTCCATCTTCTACTACTGTCCAATTTCGATGAGCTTGTGCAAATTGTAGCCTCAGTTTCCTTTTCTTAGCTGAAAGAGATGGCACCCGGTGTGGTCTTCTGCTTGTAGCCCATCTCCTCAAAGTCGATGTACTGTGCGTTCAGAGAGCTCTTCTGCCTACACTTGTCTGCCCATTCTCTCTCTGGCATCAACAAGGTTTTCCGCTCACAGAACTGCCCTACTCACTGGATGCTTTTTCTTTTTTTCGGACCATTCTCTGTAAAACCTAGAATGCGATTTTGTGTTAAAATCCCAGTAGATCGGCAGTTTCTGAAATACTACTCAGACCAGCCTCTGGCACCAACACCTGCCACATTCAAGGCACTCAAATCACCTTTCTTCCTCATGATGCTCGGTTTGAACTGCAGGAGAATTGTCTTGACCATGTTCTACATGCCTAAATGCACTGAGTTGCCGCCATGTGATTGGCTGATAAAATGTAAAGGTTTAAGCGTACAGGGACGGTTAACCTAGAATTGGTTCCGGGGGTGTTATAAATACACTGATGGGGATCATCTTTTTGAGGAACACCCATATTGCTATGTGTCACCAAAGTCTGATAGCTATTACTTTTTTACTCCTCAAGGGGCTTGTTTATTGAGGAATAAGATTATGATTTGATTGGTACTATTTTGGGGTACATCTAGTATCATAGTATATAGTATATAGGGCTGGAAAAAGACGCAAGTGCATCAAGTCCAACCTTGAAAAGAAATAAAGTTAATCCCCATAACCCTGATATTTTCTCCGCAAAGGTATTCAGGCCTCTCGAACATGTACATAGAGTCCGCCATAACAACCTCCTGCGGCAGAGAGTTCCATATCTCACCTGCTCATCAGTAAGAACCTTGTCTATGGGTGATGGTAAAATCGCCTCTCCTCTAGCGTAGGAGGATGCCCCCTTGCCCGGTCACAGGCCTAGGTATAAAAAATCTTGGAGAGATCCTTGTACTGTCCGTTCAGGTATTGTAAATTGTAAGAGGTCTTCCCTCAGTCGTCCTAAACTGAATAATCCCAAATTTTGTCCTGTCATGTATCTAATCCCCCCATCCCCTAATAATCGGGTGCTCCTCTCCCCCGTTCAGCTCTACATTATCCTTTTTATACATTGGTGCCCAAAACTGTACAAATATTCCATGTGTGGTCTGGATGAGGGATTGTATAAGGCAAAACTATGTCTTTATCATGAGAATCTATCCCATAATTTATTTGCTTTAGCAGCAGCCCCTGGCTCTGGTCACTAAATTAAGTTTACCATCCACCAATACCCCCAAGCTTTTCAGCTCCAGTTTTCTAAGTAATTGACCGTTTAGAACAATATATACTTTTGTTCCAGGCCCAAGGGCATAACTACATTTATCTACATTAAAACCTCATCAACCATTTCTCTGCCCACTCCTCAAGCTTCCAAATCCCTGTAATGCTAAACTATGCGACCGTCAATTATTACTTTACAAGCTTTATCATCCTGCAAATATGAAACTGACTGTGGACCCACACAAGGTCATAATAAAATATTAAAAAGGAATGCGCCAATACTGACCCCTTGGCACTCCACTGGTACGTCAACCCAATCTGAGAAAGTGCCATTAGACGACCCTATGCTGTTCATCACTAAGCCAATTTACCCCCAATAACAGAGATTGCTTCCCGAGCCAGCAGTTCTCCATATACAAACCGGTTTGCACGGTGTCAATGCCTTTGAAGTCCAGATATACAACTCCACAGCGTCCCCCCAGATCAGTCTTGTACCTACCTCCTCGTAGAACCAATCAGGGTTATTCGACAGGAACCGATTCTCATAAACCCATGCTGACACGGGGTATAAGGTTGTACACAGTGAGATACTCGCGATAGCATCTCTAACAACCCCTCAATATTTTCCCCACCACAGCGTTAGACTCACCTGGTCGTGTATTTCCAGGATCGCTATTTGATCCTTTTTTGTTATATTGGTACCACATTTGCTATGCGCCAGCTGGACACAACCCAGTCTCGTGAATCTTCAAATATTAAAATAACGGTCTGTCATCACCGACATAGTCAGGCAGAACCCGGGGGTTGTATGCCATCTGGCCCCGGTGATTTTCATCTTAGTGGTGCGAGGCGGCGCCGTACTCTTCCTGGTTAAACTGTTGACATTCCAAAAGAAGTTACAGGGAGGTGGGCTCCGTTGCGTCTTCCCCGAAGGGATTTTCCTGGGTAAAGACAGTTGAGAAGGCGACATTCAGTAGATTGGCCCTTTCCTCATCTCCTTCCACCATGACCCCCATGTTATTTCTAAGGGGACCCACACTCTCTGTTTTTAGTTTCTTATCATTTATATACTTGAAAATTAATTTGGGATTATTTTTGCTCTCCCTGGCTATATTTCTCTCAGTCTCTATTTTTGCGGCATTTATCTGCTTTTTACAGGATTTATTTTTCTCTATATAGTCCTGTAATGCCTCATCGCTACCTTCACGTTTTAGCACCTTAAACGCCTTATCTTTCTCGCTTATTGCTTTCCTTACAAGACTAGTTAGCCACAAAGGCTTTTTCTTGTTCCTCTTATGCTTTTTCCCATAAGGTATGTGTTTCTCACAGGACTTTTTCAGAATATTTGAGAAAAAGTCCCATTTTTTGGGGGGCTTTTGTCTTTGAGAACATTATCCCAGTCTATGCCTTTAAGGTCTTCCCTTAGTTGCTGAAAGTTTGCCCTCCTGAAGTTTAGAGTGTTGGTTGCCCCTTCCCTAACGTTCTTAGTAAAGCGTAATACAAAATCAATGATATAATGATCACTATTCCCCAGGTTCCCCCCAACCTGTAGTTTTGATACCCTATCAGGTCTGTTGGTTAGGATAAGGTCCAGCAGTGCCCCCCCTCTTGTTGGCTCCAGGACTAGCTGCGACAGGTAATTGTCTTTTGTTGTTGACAAGAACCTGCTTCCTTTGAAGGACCTGCAGGTTTCTGCCCCCCAGTCAATATCTGGGTAATTGAAGTCCCCCATGATAAGTACTTCACCATGCTTTGAAGCCGCATCCATTTCGCTTATCAGCATTTCCTCTGCTGACTCCATTATATTTGGAGCCTTATAACAAACCCCTAGTAATATTTTATTATTCTTTTTCCCTCCCCTTATCTCCACCCATAGGTACTCCACATTTGCATTTGTGTTACTGATGTCATCTCGCAAGACAGGCTTGAGGCAAGAATTAACATATAAACAAACCCCTCCCCCTTTTTTACTTATATGATCCTTTCTAAAAAGACTATAACCATCTATAGTAACAGCCCAGTCATAGCTACTGTCCAGCCACATCTCGCTGATACCCACTATATCATATTTCCGCTCCAACATCAAGAGTTCCAGTTCCTCCATTTTGTTTGTGAGGCTTCTGGCATTTGTGTACATACACTTTATATGATTTTCCCTGTCCGTATTCCTTTGTCTATTTGCCCTGCACAAGTGTAGTTGCCCTCCCCCCAGGTCTCTAGTTTAAACACTCCAACCTTCTAGCCATTTTTTCCCCCAAAACAGCTGCACCTTCCCCATTGAGGTGCAGCCCATCCCTACTGTAGAGCCTGTAGCCAAAAGAAAAGTCAGCCCAGTTCTCCATGAACCCAAAACCCTCCTTCCTACACCAACTTTTGAGCCACTTATTTACCTCCCTGATCTCCCGCTGCCTTCCTGTGTGGCACGTGGTACAGGTAGTATTTCGGAGAAAACTACCTTTGAGGTCCTTGCCCTGAGCTTATGGCCTGAATCCCTGAAATCATTTTTAAGGACCTTCCACCTACCTCTTACTTTGTTATTAGTGCCAATGTGGACCATGACCGCTGGTTCCTCACCAGCCCCTCCCAGTGACAGTTTATTTTTAGGAGGTAGAAAGCACAAAAATGTGAATTTTGAATTATGCTCCTCCGAAAGCAGGAAGTCACAACTATTCCGGACAAGCAAACTTACCACGACTCCGAAAGTGGTTAAAATAGAATGTTTCAGACATAAACTAGTCAACTACCTTTTTATAGAAGGAAGTCCTTGCTGTGTGAGATAAAAAGTGAAGAGCCCAATGAAGACTGTAATCAATTACAAGGAATATGTCTGGAGAAGACTGCTTACATCCATAGCTCATGATTTAGCAAATCCTCCTGGAACAGCAAGACTGTTTGGCTGAAAGTGCACAGGCTAGCGGATTGTATTTCTTAATTGATCAAGGGTCCTTTGACCCTAATTCTGTTACTCATATTACAATTTTTGTACTAAAGAAATTCTGATTTAATCTCAAGTAGACTTATCAGCTATACAGAAGCAAATAGTAAAATTAGAATTCACCTGAGATACACACTGTTGTAAAGGATATGGATCTTATTACTTCAATAAAGAGTGAAATCTTAAACTCTCTTACTTTACCTTCCTTATGTTTTATTCATTAATTCCTACTGTATATGGTAAATTAGGAATATCTAGGTATATTTTTCATTAAATAGATGTCTGTTAGTCACATGATCAAATTTCTTTTTGTATACAGCTATAAAACTGATTCTGACGTACGGGACTGAGTAGTCCATTAAGCATTTTATTCTGTTAATAGTTCACACAGTGGCATATTAAAATATCAGGATAAGTATAAAGGCAGTCCCCGAGTTAAGTACAAAATAGGCTCCATAGGTTTGTTCTTAATTTATATTTGTATGTAAGTTGAAATTGTATATTTTTTTTTAATTGTAGATCCAGACGAAATTTTTGTCCCTGTGACCATTGGAGTTTCAAAATATTTTGCTGTAATTAGACAAAGGATTATCAATAAAGCTTCATTGCAGACACTTTACAGCTGATCATTGCAGCCCAGGACTAAAGTAAAGCTTCCAGAGAGCTTCACAAGAGGCACAGTGGGCAGAGAGGTCTATCTGTAACTAGGGGTCGTCCTGCATGATTTAACTGCCACCTCATAATCTTAGGTTGTACCTCCGTACAGTCCAGTTCAGGACCTCTGTGTTATTTGTTTTTCTTCATAAATAAGGGAAACATGATGGAAGGTAGATTTCTGTGCATGTTGTTTTATTATAGTCGATTAAACAAAAAACGAAATTAAGATTCTTCCATCAGTATCAATATACAGTATAGTTCTACTCCTGTGACAGAACTGTAAAGTGAACCCTTATGTACTTTGATTATAATCTGGTTAAAATTTTGTATGAAGTTGAGAAATACACTCTCTTATATTTGCTTTGAGGGTAACAGAAAGGGTTATTATTCAGAAATATGGTATAGGCTGTATCCTTTATAGAATATTTAGCCGCTGGATATCTAGGTTTATTTTAAATTGATTTTCTTCATTTAAGTGAAAGACTGAACTAAGGTCAAGAAGAGTTTGTTTTTTGTTATTAAATTGAGCATAGGTATCGGCTGAGGAGGGTAGTAAAATTTAAGGTAGTTTGGATTAGAGTGAGCTATAAAGACCTTATAAGAAGGTAAAATACCAGTCCAAACTAGTCATATACTGAACAAATAAAAAAAGTGTAATTTTCCAAATATAACTACAGAACAAAATCTTTTTAGAGAGTCTTTTGTATAGAAGTGTGGTTCATAAGACAGAAAAAATGTTATTGATCTGTATTTAAAGCCATTTGTGATTTGGTTGTATGGTGAAATGTGGTGAGGCGGTCCCCAAGGGGTTCTCCCATAAAACAAGTTAGGCCCTATCCACAGGATGGGGTACATCGGACCCCATCGACCAACCGATCTAATGGTCTGTGGGGATCTCATCGCTGGGACCCCCACCGATCAGGAAGCTAATCCCTATCCTGTGGATAGGGTCTAACTTGCTTTGTGGGAAAACCCCTTTGAAGAGACCTTACAGATGACCTCTAGTTACAGACAGACCTCTTTGCTCACTGTGACCTCTGGTGAAGCTCTCCAGTTGAGAGTTATTTACTGAACTCTGACTTTAGGCTGCAATGGTAAACACTCCAACAATCCAATTTTCCAAATCCAATTGTCACAGGGACAAAATAAATTTTGACTACAGATACAATTAGAAATATACCTATTCACACTTACAAACAAATTCAACTTAAGAACAGACCTACAGAACCTATTGTCTATGATTGGTTTCATATCTGTCCTATTTACCTCTACAGCTCCATATACCCCCAGATACCGCAAGAAGATGAGTGGTGTAAGGTGACCAGCAATGAAGAAGAAACAATAGCATTTAATAGAATGATGCATATTCTTAATATATATTTAAATTGATTCACTCATCTCAGGATATCAAGAAGAAAGATAAAGGAGGATCCATATGTTCAATACTTAATAATAATATAATTCTTTATTTATATAGCTCACACAGATTACGCAGCGCTGCACAGAGTTTGCCAAATCGGTCTCTGCCCCCAATGGGGCTCGCAGTCTAATCAACCTACCAGTAAGTTTTGGAGTGTGGGAGGAAACCAGAGGACCTGGAGGAAACCCACACAAATGTTTTACTGTATGTCTACAATAGAGTCTAAATTGGAATGGAGATTAAGTAGTAGGGATGTGACCCAGAATAGGAGCAACATGGGGTAATGCAAGTAAGCCAAATTTCATAACTGAACCATAACTGAAAGTTTAAATTAATAAAGTTTGTAAAAGAGTTGCTGAGCTGTAAAGAACAAATCCCAAGTGTCTAAAAAGCGCATGAACTATACAACCAAGTAGCATCATCAGAACTGGCCTTTTTTTAAAGACATGATGGGGCACATTCACTTACCAGGTCACTTGAGGTCACTAAAAGTGCATTGTCCGTCTATAATGCAGTGTGCAGCGATTCATGAAGATTGCGCGCCTGAAATCACAAATGTGTCGCTTCCCCGCACAAGTCTGACACAGTTCACCATCTTTTTTGTGGTGCATCTTTAACATAGGGCGTACGACACAATTTGAAAGTTAAATACGTTGCTCAGTCAGAATCAGTCGGAACACACGCCAACTAAGTGTCGCATGGAAGCCAGCCCTGCTGCGCCACACTTCTTAAATACCTGTGCAAGCCATTTTGACCATTGAGAGCATGAACAGTCCGACTAAAGTAACTCGCAAAGCGGTGCAAAACCCTTAGTAAATGTGCCCCGATATGTTTGGGTTTTAGAGAACACATGATCTAAGGATCTAGACACGAGGCTCTTAGTACAAATTGTCCTCTCACTAACCACTTCAAAGTGACTTTATTATGATGGAAAAATACCTAAAAGATGAAAATATTTCTTTTAATTAATTTAATATGATTTCTAAACCTTGATGTGTAAAGGTTGAGTTAAGATATGTACAACATTTATGTTTAAGCCATTAAAAATGTAATACTATTTATGAACATTACGTACTGTAGGCATCTCTTGCTAAAAAGTTGTGATATTTTGCTACTTGTTACGGTTTGAATTAAATTTTATCAAGCTTGATGCCTTTTTATTTCTAATTTCCTGGTATTTTACTTATTAAGGCGTACAACTACATAATTTATGTTTGTTCAACTAAATCTGTTTTTGGATGAAAATGAAAAATTATAATTTAATTGGCAGTAAATTCTAACATCAATGTATAACATTGAAGCAAGAGAAATTAAAATATTAAATTATGAGATTACATTTTGACACCGCAATTCATTAAAATATATCATAAAATAAATTAATAAAGTTGAATGCTATACAAAATGTCTGCTGCATAAATTAGCATTTATTGCTCACCCATCTTTGAAATCGGTTACAGACTAAGTGCAGAAAATGATCTTTTGAGCAAAGTAGCAATTTCATGCCTTGATAATTAGAAACAACCACATTTAAGACGTTTACATGCTTTTTAAGCAATCGTGTTACTTGTGTTTTTATATATATTTCTTTAGGGAAAAATTGATGACCATGCAGCCTGCGTAGGTTGAGATTACTTTAAACCAATTCAAGAAACAATTATGGTTAAACTTTTTATATATTCCTTAATTTCAAGTGGACATAACCATTAAAGGGAGATTTTCATCTGGGCAGTCACATTAGATTAAATTTATCTGCCATATATGTACATTTCTTCAATTACATGTTATTAAAAACATCTACCTGTGGTAAGATAATTTCCCATAAATCTAGCCTTGTTGTCCATAGATAGTTGTCCATAGATATGATCACCGTCAGGATCTTCCATAAGCGGCCAGACATGCATTGTTGAGCTCTGCCCAACAACCTGGATTCAGAGTTAATTATCACAGAGTTAATGGCTGTGGAACATGCAGTCAAATAATTTGCAAAAATGATGGTCATATCCAAGGGCAAAAATCTTTTTCTAAGAGACTCTCGACAACATTTATGGGAAATTATCTTCCAATCCAATCCAATTGATTAAATCTATATATTGCAGATTAATTAAATGTGAAAGCACAGATGAGAATACCTTTTTAAGTACTGAAAATTAGTTACTAAAAATTTGCAGAGAAAAAAAACTTTTAAGATCACACGGTTTGTATTAATAAGTTACTAGGGTTTTTATTTAGTTTTAATAGTTTGTGGTTTATTTTTTTTAATCCCAACACTTGCCAAATTATTTACAAAAGGAATTTCTTTATAGTATTGGTGATGGTACGGTGACTGGCGCAAGGCGAATGTGGGGTCAACAAAAAAAAGGCTCTAGAACTTGGCCAGGCAATTACAGGCCTGAAAGCGTAACTGCAATTGTGGGGAAAATATTGGAAGGGTAAATATAAATGTACAGGGTTTACTAAGGGTAGCAGTTGTCAGACTATCCTGGACTGCTTCTATGAAAAGGTGAGCAGATGCCTGGATGGAGGAAGCTGATGGGTAAAATAAGGACTATTGATTTGGAAGGAATCATTTGCAATTGGATGAAGTACTGGCTGAAGGAATGTATTCAGAGAGTTGTGGTCAATGATTCCTACTCAGAGTCACCAGTTATAAGAGTTATGTGCTTGGCCCACTACTATTTAATATATTTATTAATGATATAGAGGTAGGAATTTATAGCACTGTGTCTATTTTTGCAGATGACACCAAACTGTGTAGTGTAATACAGTCTATGGAGCATGTTCATAAGCTGCAGAGTGACTTGCACAAACTGAGTGTTTGGTCATCCATTGGCCAATGAGATTCAATGTGGATAAATGTAAGGTTATGCACCTGGGGGCCAATATAATCAAAAGGCAAAATATGTCCTTGGGGGTGTAAATCTGGGAGAGTCCCTTGTTTAGAAGGACCCAGGTGTACTATTATATTGTAGATTAAATAACAGCATGCAATGTCAATCAGCTGCCTCTAAAGCCAGCAAGATCTTGTCATGTATCAAAAGTGATATGGACTGTAGGGATAGGGATGTAATATTTCCACTGTACAAGGCATTGTTTCAGCCACACCTGGAATATGCTGTTCAGCTCTGGGCGCTGGTCCATAACAAGGATGCCCTGGAGCGGGAGAGGGTTCAACGTAGAGCCACAAAAATGATAAGGGGTATGGAGGGTCTCAGAGGAAAGACCAAAACAACTAGATTTATTTAGTCTTAAGTAACTATAAATGGATACTTTACAGAACCAGAGATATCCCCCCCCCTAAAGCTTTCTATTCCCAAATCTAAATTTAAGAGTAGATCTCTCCGATTCTGCTAAGCATCCATGCACAATCCATTTATCATATTAAAGAATAGACTATCCTGTTTAATATGTGAGTGTGTTTCAATGTGCAAGGGCTAAGGAGATATAGACATTTGAAGTGTGCTCCCCTCCTGGCAGTCAACTGAAAGCAGAACATAGAGGGAGCTGCAGGAGACTTTCACTTTTCAGAAGTACATGCTCTCTCTGCATCTGTAGCTGAACCTTGGAAAGGGTGATGGAATAAAGCTGTACATATTTATTACATACACTCATCGGCCACTTTATTAGGTACACCTGCCCAACTGCTCGTTAACACTTAATTTCTAATCAGCCAATCACATGGCGGCAACTCAGTGCATTTAGGCATGTAGACATGGTCAAGACAATCTCCTGCAGTTCAAACCGAGCATCAGTATGGGGAAGAAAGGTGATTTGAGTGCCTTTGAACGTGGCATGGTTGTTGGTGCCAGAAGGGCTGGTCTGAGTATTTTCACGCACAACCATCTCTAGGGTTTACAGAGAATGGTCCGAAAAAGAAAAAAACATCCAGTGAGCGGCAGTTCTGTGGGCGGAAATGCCTTGTTAATGCCAGAGGTCAGAGGAGAATGGGCAGACTGGTTCGAGCTGATAGAAAGGCAACAGTGACTCAAATCACCACCCGTTACAACCAAGGTAGGCAGAAGAGCATCTCTGAACGCACAGTACGTCGAACTTTGAGGCAGATGGGCTACAGCAGCAGAAGACCACACCGGGTGGCACTACTCCTTTCAGCTAAGAACAGGAAACTGAGGCTACAATTTGCACAAGCTCATCGAAATTGGACAGTAGAAGATTGGAAAAACGTTGCCTGGTCTGATGAGTCTCGATTTCTGCTGCGACATTCGGATGGTAGGGTCAGAATTTGGCGTCAACAACATGAAAGCATGGATCCATCCTGCCTTGTATCAACGGTTCAGGCTGGTGGTGGTGGTGTCATGGTGTGGGGAATATTTTCTTGGCACTCTTTGGGCCCCTTGGTACCAATTGAGCATCGTTGCAACGCCACAGCCCACCTGAGTATTGTTGCTGACCATGTCCATCCCTTTATGACCACAATGTAACCAACATCTGATGGCTACTTTCAGCAGGATAATGCGCCATGTCATAAAGCTGGAATCATCTCAGACTGGTTTCTTGAACATGACAATGAGTTCACTGTACTCAAATGGCCTCCACAGTCACCAGATCTCAATCCAATAGAGCATCTTTGGGATGTGGTGGAACGGGAGATTCGCGTCATGGATGTGCAGCCGACAAATCTGCGGCAACTGTGTGATGCCATCATGTCAATATGGACCAAAATCTCTGAGGAATGCTTCCAGCACCTTGTTGAATCTATGCCATGAAGAATTGAGGCAGTTCTGAAGGCAAAAGTGGGTCCAACCCGTTACTAGCATGGTGTACCTAATAAAGTGGCCGGTGAGTGTATTTTGGTAGAAGTACTTATTTATTAAAAGACTTTGACTGGAAAAATGACAAAAGAGCTTAATTTTCCACATTTGAAATTATTGGCAAATTTTATAAAGAAAAAACATATGTAATTATTAAAGCTATCATATCAAGTCTGACATGACATGAAGAAAAAACTAAGTAAAAATTGTTGTGCTATGGAAAGCTTTTCCAGAGATATTTTTATTTAATCCCTTCAGGACGCAGCCATATTGTAGCTTAAGGCTCAGACCCATTTTTTGTATTCTGACTTGCGTTGCTTCATATAGTTATAACTTTTTAACATTGTTACTTCAAAGCGATTATAAGATTTTTTTTTTCTTCACATGTTGTACTTAATTTTGGCTGATAAGTTACGCGTTTATTTATAAAAAAAAAAAAAGGAAAAATGATTAATATTTTGAAAAATTAGCAATTTTCAAAATTCGAATTCAAAATCATTGCGCTTCCAGGCAGATAGTTTTACCACCTAAATCAGTTGCTGTCTAACGTTTCCCATATGTCTGCTTTACGGTTTCATAATCTCCACCCCTCAAACTATCAGAAACAGCTTTTAGGAAGATTGTTAAAGGGGTATTCCCATCTGGGCATTTACATTTAATTAAATTAATTTGCCTATTGTAAACATTTCTTCAATTGGATGTTAATAAAAAAAAGTTTCTGTGTAAAGATAATTTCTCATAAATGTGGTCACGTTGTCCCTTAGAAACCAGATGGCTTCCTCAGATACGACCACGTCACACTCTGGCAGCGGAGGCCAGACTTGCGCTATAGAGTCCTGCCAGACCATCAGGATTCAGCAATCATTACCACAGGACGGCTGTGCGACATGTAGTAACTCCCGGACATTTTATATACAAACACCTTTTGTTTCTTTGTGCATTCACTCCAGCAGAGGTGGCAGTATCCGAGGAAGCCATCTAGTTTCTGAGGGACAACATGGCTACATTTATGAGAAATTATCTTCACACAGGAACATTTTTTTTAATAACATCTAATTGAAGAAAGGTTTACATATGGCAGATTAATGAAACTGAATGTGAGTGCCCAGACGAGAATACCCCTTTAAGCCCTTAAGATTTTCACAATTAAATCAAAATGGAGGTGAAATTTATAATGGTCAAATTTTGTTGGTAATACATTCATTTAGCCCTAAAATGTACACATTTCCAAAAGATAAAACTTATCTTAAAACTTGTTATGCAATTTTTTTCCCGTGTACAGTGAACCCCCACTCCCCCCAAATGGCTATTACTTGTTTTATGGGTGCACAGCGAAATGCAGCTGCCAGGATTTTAGTTTCTCATTGGCCCCTTTTGTAATGTTTTTCCAGTGTTACCATTTTAGAGTTGGTACCCCCTATTGTTGAAAATTTATGAACTTTTTTTGGAGGGCAGGAGTAGAAAAGCATCAATTCTGTCCTGGATTTTTTCCTTTTTTTTAGGTGTTCACTGTATAGCCTTATAAACATGTTTTGTTTATTCTATGTTCTCAGGGCTGCCATTAGAGCGATCGGCGCCCCCCAAAGATCGGGAGTGATCGTGGGGAAGAGACTCCTGTCAGCTAAGTTAAATGCCACAGTAGAGTTGACCTCAGCATTTAACCAGTTAAACACCCGCGTTTGGAGCCAACTACTACCACAGGTGTTACACTGACATGTCAGCTATCAGTTACAGCTGACGCTTAGTGTTTTCAGAGGCCGGCTTGGCTCTCTGAGCCGGTATCAGTTCTTTGTCCAATATATCAGATGCTGCGCTCTAAGTTGCAGCCCTCAGAATCTGATAAAGGGTTAAAGGGCAAAAGGTTGAAATTGATGGGAATGTGTCTTTTTTGAACTGTACAAACTATGTAAACTATGTTAGCTTAGAGGAAATTATTTTACAAATACCAAGAAATTGCAATTAAGGTTCCATTAGAGGTCCTTTAAGGAAAATATTTATTGCACTACAAAGTAGGCAGGGATTTCACTAAGGTTGCTTTACCAAATTAATCAATAGGATGTGCACACACTGTGTTTCCATGCTGTGCATTGGGAAGCAGGAAAAATATTTCAAATGCAAACTTGACGAAAACTCTTGTGTGCAATTTCTTTGTTTGTTCTGTTTTCATATCTTTGCCTGTGTACTCCAAATGACAACTTCCCTTTATTCTTTGGGTCTGTGCAATCAGGAGCTTCAAAATTTCTATAGGTTTTATTTGGTTTCATACTTTGGCATATGGCGAAAGGTGTAAATTTTTGCAAAACTTAAAGTGTAACCGTGATTCTGAGCAAAAAAAAAACAAAAAAAACATAATTCTGCTCCAGGTGTCCCTGGGAATAATTCCTCAAAGTATTTTGCCTCTCGGTCCTCATTCAGTACCTCTTTTGTCCATAGCAACCAGAGTTTCCAGCTCTCATAAAAACTACAATCAGCAAGATGGAGGGGCGGAGCCTGCCTCCTGTCACCTCATCACAAGCGCCTGCTGCTGACCAATGACACCAGAGCTATCTTACATCTTCCTATCTATCCATCTCATATCTTGAGATATCATCTTGAGATATCATATCTATCTATCTATCTAAGTAACACTCCAGCACAGCACATGAGGGCACAGCTTGGAGATTGTCTCCTGCCTCTTCCTTGTGTGAGGTGATGGGGGGAGGGGGGGCTGCAGTTTCTGTCTGTGTGGATTATTTGTTTATACACAAGTGTAGGGAAAGCTGAGGTTAGATAAGTGAAGGTGTTTTGTCACTGCATTAGTCAGGGCTTCTCCCTGCACATAACTGAGTGCTGCAGACATGAGGTGATCAGCTGGCTGCAGTGAGGGGGAGGGGGGTGTGTCTCCTGTTCCATATGAAGACGGAATGTCCATAGTAACAGACATCTGAGCAGTCACTCAGATGTCAGATGTCAAAGATTACTTTTTTGAAATGACGGTTACACATTAAGGATATTTTCATTGCTAGCATTTTTGGAACTGGTTGATCTCTTGAGCACTTTTTATTATTTTATGTGTTGCAAGATGACAAAAAAAGTGGCATTTCAGAGATTTTGGCATAATTTTCCATCACAGGGAATAACCCTTTAGGGACACAGTTATACCTAACATGTTTATGATTTTTTTTTTTATTGTTTACATTTTTTAATCACTTCTAGGGAAAGAGGGTGATTTGAACGTTTAGGGTTTTTAAATATTTTTAACCTTTTTTTTTACTGTATTTCTAGACTCCCTAGCTTACTTTAACCCTAAGGAGTCTGATCACTTATACAATATATTGCAACACTATAGTCTTATATCCTGTAAGCACAGAAATTTTCCTTTTAATTAAGTGAGGATTTTGTACATCACTAGCATGGCAATGACATCCATTGCGCCCTCTCCCAGTTTCAATCATGTCGGAGGAGGATGGGATGGATGGTAAATTTGGGATAGAGAAGGTGGAACAGGGAAAGAGGGAATATGCTCATATGCGTATGAATATAAATTATGATCTGAAAGCAGGAAGCTTCAACTATGAGGCATTGGGGCAGATTTACTTAACCGGTCCTGTCACGATTCAGCGGTGCGTTCTCCGACGTGGGTTCGGGTCTTCCGGTGATTCACTAAGGTCGTGCGCCCGATGTCCACCAGGTGTCGCTGCTGCACCGAGGTCCGCCAGAGTTCACCTGGTTCTTCTCAGTGCATGTGAGTGCTTGATTTTGCGGCCTACTTTGTTTTTTAAATTCCGTGGTTTTTCCGAATCCGACAGGTTTTCCGTCGGCCATGCCCCCCAACTTCTGTAGGGTGAAAGCCAGCGCGATTTCGACGAAATCCGATCGTGTGCGCCAAAATCCCGGTGGAATTCGGCACAAAACGGAAAAAGTCAGGAAACTTGACGAAAGTGTAGCCGCGGAGCCCTTGGTAAATGAGCCCCAATGTGTTTAGTTGATATGTGACTGGGAGTTGACAAGGCGTTAGGAAGACTCCTTCTGCTATACTCATATAGTGCCCAAACCTAGACACATCTTTAAAATTTGCATCCAGGTCTGTTCACACTGATGGTAAGCTGGTACGACCATAACAGGAAATTAAATTATCTAGTCATGACAGTATATTGAGAACTATGCAACATTGGAGAGAGGTATATACAGTATTACAAAAATCTTCAAAACTCCATTATTCATTAAGATAGAGGCCCATCATTGTTAACGACATAACCCCTTAAACCTCTTTCTGATGAATGAAAGAAATTAAAATTTTCATTGTATATTTGTCATTCTATATTGTTTTCATCTATATTTCAATAGTTGGATTCTAATTATTTTATACTATCTGTCACTGAATTTTTTACATCTAAGTTTCATGCATATTCAATAAACCTTGATTGTAACCTCGCTGATTTATCCCTGCAGAAAACCAATTTCAGGAATAAAATAATTTCAGTTCATTCATCATTATGCTGGCAACAACCTAAAAAGCATTTAGTAAATTGATGTGTAAAATAGATAGGGTAAAGCTTCCAGTTTTACATCAAATATTTGAAATGGCATAAAAGTGCATTTGTTATATTATGTATAACATAATTACTTTGTTGGGAGTTGTCTGAATATCACATTAACCGCTTAGGTTTTATATTCTTTTTACCTGTCCTCATGATCAATTATAGTTAATTCTATTTGCCTCTCTTTGTATTATTAAAAGCATTTCACCCTAAATTAAAAAGTATATCACTTTTTACTTGGTCTCTCCTCGTCTGTCATGTGACGTCCGTTGTGAATGTATGATATTGTTGGGAAGTACTTGCATGTAAAGTGGAATGCATAAATTTAAGGAGCCGAGTCCATGTCATTGTCAACAGATTTAAACTTCAGATTTACTATAAAATGTCAGTGAAAATCAGAAGTTTCCCCCTGACCGACACACAGTGACCACTGATGACTGTCCTGCTTTTCTATCTCCTGGCAGATTGCTAGTGTGTGAAGTGACAATGTTGACAGTCTAAATAAACAAAAAATAGTTTACTAGGGGCAGGGAAAGATTTAGTTGTAAATATACATGTAGGCAGCAGGAGGAAGTGCAAACATTATACATAGACATACCAATGAGCCATCATCATTCTTTACAGCACTGGATGAAGATGGCTTTTCCGAAGCAATAGGTATTCATAGAACAGTGTATGAGAAGCTTTAAAGGTAGATTTTTAATTAAAGCTAAAAAATCTCCTATTAAACAATATCAGGAATTTTTTAACAGCATATGCCCTACACATATAAGAGAAATAAGTGACATGTTACTATGCTCTAACATATAGCTGTGATTCTGTGGCAATTTAATTACTTAAATGACATGATCAGGTCTCACACATTAGGACTAATAGTGAGGCCTAAAAGACTTCCCAACAGCTATGCATATTACAGTACAAATCCATTGCAGTTACATATGCCATGAATCAGGTGGTCGAATGTCCTTTCCTCTGACTAATAGTATTTAAAAAAAAACCTGTTAAGTTGGGGCTTACACACACCTCCTGCACCAATCAGTTGTTCTGTATCAAAGTGCATGATAGCCAAGCGTGCATTACCTTAGAAGAAGAACTACACATATGACAGATACATTTTATAGTGAATGGCTGGCAGCAAGTACAAGATAGCCGATAGCTGTAGAGTACGGGCTGGAGAAATGGTTTTAAAAACAAAATCCCCATATCATAATATGAAAAAAAGGGTGGATATAAGAATGGTGAAAATCTTTTTTTATTGTTCAAGGACAAAACTTGATGTAATGTCACAAAAAGAAATAGAATAGTGTTAATTCTGATTTTACTGTTTAAATCCTTAAAGACTAAGAAGCAAAAGTAAGGGTAAAAGCTTTGAATTTAAAGAAAAATGCTTTCTTGCCAAAATTTTCTCTCCACTTTTTTCCTGCAATAAGCAGTTGGTCTAAATGAGAGAGGAGACTAAATGTGAACCTTGAGCACATGTCAAAGCCTCCCAGTATATAGCCAGAAAGTCCCCTGTAGTATATACAAAGCCCCCAGTAGTATATAACCTGCCAGACCCTGTAGTATATAGCCTGCCAGCCCCCTGTAGTATATAGCCAGCCCCCAGTAGTATATAGAAAGCCCTCAGTAGTATATAGCCAGAAAGTCCCCTGTAGTATATACCAAGCCCCCAGTAGTATATAACCTGCCAGACCCTGTAGTATATAGCCTGCCAGCACCATGTAGTATATAGCCAGCCCCCAGTAGTATATAGACAGCCCTCAGTAGTATATAGCCAGCCATCCCTCGGTAGTATGTAGCCAGCCCCCAGTAGCATATAGCCAGCCCCCAGTAGTATACAGCCAGCTCCCTTAAGCATACAGCCAGCCAGCCCCCTTAAGTATACAGCCAGCCAGCCCCCTTTAGTATATAGCCAGTCGGCATAAAAAAATAAACTTTCATACTCACCTTCCGACATCCCCAATGCTTGTTGCAGCTTCCCAATTAATGTCGCAGCTACTCTTCTGTCTTCTTTCTGCTGTAACAGCCGGCAGAGACGCATCCATGCTATCTGCCTTTTGACACATACTATGATGTCACCAGCAGCCACATCATAGTATGCGCTGGCCGGCAGATCACATGGCCGCGGCTCTGTCGGCTGTTGAAAGACGACAGAAGAGGACCTACGACAAGCATCAGGAAGCCACAACAAGCATCGGGGACGCTGGAAGGTGAATTTGTAAGCCAATCCGGATTTTGATGTCAGGACATCAACTAACCCACCAAACTATACTTGTTTATTTGATGATCTTATATAGTGATACAATACAACCTTCCAGACAGCAGCCAACATTTTATTAAAATAGATACTATACAGGCGGTCCCCTACTTAAGAACACCCGACTTACAGACAACCCCTGGTTACAAACGGACCTCTGGATATTGCTAAATTACTGTACTTTATCCTTAGGCTACAATAAACAGATATAACAGTTATTAAAGGTGTCTGTAATGAAGCTTTATTGTTAATCCTGGTTCTTATGACAATTAATCCTGGTTCCTATGACAATCAAACATTTTTAAAATCCAATTGTCACAGAGACCAAAAAAATTCTGTCTGGGGTTACAATTCTAAAATTTACAGTTCCGACTTACATACAAATTCAACTTAAGAACAAACCTACAGAACCTATCTTGTACGTAACCCGGGGACTGCCTGTACAAGAGAATCTTGGTGATAAGTTATTTAAATAATAAGTGAGAAGACATAGTCTGATCATAACATCATTCCCAGGCTCTATAACTACATAACTAAATTCGACATACACATACACAAAGGACCCACTACCTATCACCAATAGTAACACACAGAACCAAATCATATTCTTGTTCCACCGTTGACACAACCACATGGCATAGAACCTGCTCGGAGCGACCTTTTGTTCATCCTCAACGCCAGGCTTTCAGCCTAGTCTGTTCAGGTGGGCCTTCTGTGACTGGGGAAGGAGTCTTGAGCTGTTTTAGCTGTGGTCATAATCCAGCTCATTATTACAGCCGAAATCTGCGACCGTACCACATAGTAAAGGACTGGGTAAAAAAAAAAGGATTTATATAGTTTCTATAGATTTCCTAGCATGCTGATCAGGGAGTCAGTGACCAAAACTTGTTGTAGTGGTCTCAATGGGAAGTAGAGTTGGTGGTTTGTTAGTTTTAATATTTCACAACATCTATCTCTTTGTGCAGCAAGATTAGGTGCATTTTACTGAACACAGATATATACATTTCCCATTGAACACAATTATAAATCTGTCTTCCATTAGCTCCACTTAGTATTCATTTTTAGTATTGGATCATACTCTAGATCAATTATACTGCACAAAAAAAGAAAGGGAACAACACAATATAACTCCAAGTAAATCAGACTTCTGTAAAATCAAAGGGTCCACTTAGGAAGCAACACTGATTGACAATCAATATGACAGGCAATTAGCAAGACACACTCAATAAAATAGTGGTTCTGCAGGTGGGAACCACAGACCACTTTTAAGTACCTTTGATTACTGGAGGATGTTTTGGTTAATATTGAATGTTGGTGGTGCATTCACAATGCTGTTGGTAGCATGAGATGGACTCCTCAACCCACACAAGTAGCTCAGGAAGTTTAGCTCATCTAGGATGGCACATCAATGTGAGATGTGGCAAGAAGGTTTGCTGTGTCTGTTTAGTAGTGTCCAGAGGCTATACCAGGATACAGGCCAGTACACCAGCAGATGTGGAGGGGGCCCGGAGGAGGGCAACAACCCAGCAGCAGGACCTCCTTTGTGCAAGGAGGAACAGGAGAAGCACTGCCAGAGTTCTGCAAATTGACTTCCAGCAGCCACAGATGTGCATGTGTCTGCACAAACGGTTAGAAACCGACTGCATGAGGATGTTATGAGGGCCCAACGTCCATAGATGGGGGTTGTGCTCATAGCCCAACATTGTGGAGGACGTTTGGTATTTGACAAAGATAACCAGGTTTGGCAAATTCGCCACGAGCGTCCTGTGCTCTTCAGAGATGAAAGCAGGTTCACACTGAGCACACAGCACTCTCCATGTGACTGTAGTCTGGAGACAGTCGTGGAGAGTGCTGTCTGCAACATCCTTCAGCATGCCCTTTTTGCCAGTGGGTCAATAATGGTGTGAGGTGGCATTTCTTTGGAGGGCCACACAGCCCTCCATGTGCTCGCCAGAGGTAGCCTTGGAGGAGATCCCTCAGGAGAGCATCCGCAAAGTCAACAGGAGCATGGCGTTGTAGGGAGGTCATACCGGTACGTGGAAGCCGCATCACAAAAGTGAGCCTAATTTTGGCTTGTTTGAAGGATACTAGATCAAAGTTGAATCAGCCTGTTGTGTTTTTTTCCACTTTAATTTTTTGGGTATCTTCGAATCCAGGCCTCCATTGATGATTTTTTGTGATTTTGTTCTCAGCACATTCAACTTTGAGAATATTTTATTCACTCAGATCTAGGATGTGTTGTTTCAGTGTTCCGTTTATATTTTTATATATTTTGAGCAGTATATATATATATATTATATATATAATCTTTTTTTTTTCTAGAGAAAGCTAGACGTTATACTGAGAATATTGGTTTTCCGCAAACTGATTGATATCATCTATAATCTATATTTTCCTCTATGAAACCTTGTGATATTAGTTCAAAAAGACTTGACCCTGCAAAATCTCATTGACACATTAATCACTTGACACAGATTTTTGTCAGTATTAAAGTCACTTTTCAGTTCAATGTCTGTTGAGAAATAATTTTATGTTTAAAAGTTGGGAAATGAGCAGTAAACCAAATGTGGCTGTTGAAAACATAGCTAAGTGAGCATGAAGGCGACTTAATATGAACATGCTGGATCACAGTTGTATTTTCCAGCCAATTATATGGTATGGATTTAGTATATACTAAATCTCAAGAAAAAGTAATAACTAACATAATCCTAACTAAATGCAACCAAATATGTTTAATAATTTAATTCCTAAAGAACAGCATGCAAAGAACTGCTATAATTGGCTTCAGTACTTTGTGAAACAATAATCTGGGGCAATTGAACATTTGTTTTTGGTTTTTAGTTTTTGATGCTACAAACCACTTGTCCACAAACCAAGGATTTGAACCAGGGACCTTGGTATCAGACGCAACAACATATTCAGCCACAAAGAGTACTATTTGTTGAGTGAGGATTATCATAGCCATTATAACATGCAATTTCTAGTTATATCTCCCTATACAAGTTTTATATACCTGAAATGAACAAGGTTGCATGTGGCTCTTAGTGAAAGACAATCCTCTGATTAATAACAGAGGGGTATTTTGCTAACCATACATTTTGCTGCCTCTAATACCAAGAGTCAGAGTAAAAGTCCTGATACACATTTTAAAATTGCTTGTGATATTCGTCGGCATCTCTGAAGAAGTGAAGGTGCTGAGAGAAGACGGTCCTTGATGTCAGGAATGAGGGGCGAGCATTTCCTGGAGTGTCAACTTAAGAAATGACCAAAAGACTCATGTTAGATGTCATTAACACTTTGTTTGGTAGTAAGCTAACATTTGAAAACTTTCTTTGTCAGAAAGATCAGCAAATTTCTGCTGCCCAAATAACCAGCTTGTCTCGATGTTTGTGGACCAGTTGTTGTTTCAATTTCCTGGGGTGGTGCTTACCTGTTGACTTCTGTGTCAACATTTTTTGGGACATGGAAAACCACTCAAATAGCATTAGTCTAAAAGTTGTTTGGTCTGTTTGGTCATATAAATGGACCAGGTTGTAAAAGTTATCTGACGGTTCACAATTCCACAACAATCAGCTGAAATTGTGGTCAGAATTGCAATAGTTGCAGGGAATCTCACTGTTTGAGATTGAGATCTCATGAATAATATAGTCAACTTCATATATTCTCCAACTCAGTAAATATACTTTCTCTGCTACATTCATAGATATGTTACTTGATAGTCTTGGATTGAGGAATAAATGTCTGACTTTCAGACACCTTGATAAATCTGCCCCTGTGTATTTTCCTAGGTTCATCTTTAGGCAAATGTTTTGCATAAAAGTTAGCAGCCACATTTTTGATTGTGGAGTAACAATCATTATAAGTTTGTTTATCCAAGTTCCCTTTTAGTTAAAAATATTTTGTCACTACTAGCCACTGTTTTACAGTAAAATCTCAGCTTATTTGTGCATTTTTCAGCAATTTTTTTAGATTTAGAAAAAAATATTTAGGCTACGTTTTATTTAAACATTAAATTGTATTTTGTCAAACACATTTGCTAAGGGTCTGAATGGGTCTTTTTCGTTGGGTTTCCCGAAAATTAGCTTTTTGCGCTGAATTGCCCCGGGTTTTTGGTGCACGCGATCGGATTGTGGCGCATCGGGGTCGGCATGCATGCGACGGAGAGGGTGGTCGTCGGACAACCAACGGATTCAGAAAAACCGCGGTATCTTTAAAAAAAAATGTCGCTTGAAACGCACTTACATGTGCCGGGAGTAGGTTGGTGAGCTCCGGCGAACATCGGCGGACCTCGCCGCAGCACCGACACCTGGTGGACATCGGGCGCACGACCTTAGTGAATCACCGGACGGAGAACGCGCCTCTGGATCGCGACAGGACCGGGTAAGTAAATGTGCCCCATAAAGTACAACAAAGATGTCACGTTGGTTAAAACATTGCATCAACTCATTGTGTTAAGCAACCAGGACATTGATTGCTCAGTATCCCACATCAAATTGCCAGGTTGCACTGCTTATTGGTGATGGTACGGTGACTGGCGCAAGGCGAATGTGGGGTCAACAAAAAAAAGGCTCTAGAACTTGGCCAGCAATTCAGGCTGAAAGCGTAACTGCAATTGTGGGAAAATATTGGAAGTGTAAATATAAATTACAGGGTTTAACTAAGGGTAGCAGTTGTCAGACTATCCTGACTGTTCTATGAAAAGGTGAGCATATGCCTGGATGGAGGAAGCTGATGGGTAAAATAAGGACTATTGATTTGGAAGGAATCATTTGCAATTGGATGAAGTACTGGCTGAAGGAATGTATTCAGAGAGTTGTCTGTCAATGATTCCTACTCAGCACCAGTTATAAGGTTATTGCTTGGCCCACACGCTATTTGATATATTATTAATGATATAAGGTAGGAATTTATAGCACTGTGTCTATTTTTGCAGATGACACCAACTGTGTAGTGTAATACAGTCTATGGAGCAGTCATAAGCTGCAGAGTGACTTGCACAAACTGAGTGTTTGTCATCCATTGGCAATGAGATTCAATGTGGATAAGTGTAAGGTTATGCACCCTGGGGGCCAATATAATCAAAAGGCAAAATATGTCCTTGGGGTTAATCTGGGAGAGTCCCTTGTTAGAAGGACCCAGGTGTACTTATATTGTAGATTATAACGCATGCAATGTCAATCAGCTCCTCTAAAGCCAGCAAGATCTTGTCATGTATCAAAAGTGAATGGACTGTAGGATAGGGATGTAATATTTCCACTGTCAAGGCATGTTTCAGCCTCACCTTGGAATTGCTGTTCAGCTCTGGGCGCTGGTCCATAACAAGGATTGGCCCTGGAGCTGGAGAGGGTTCAACGTAGAGCCACAAAATGATAAGGGGATAGGAGGGTCTCAGAGGAAAGACCAAAACAACTAGATTTATTATCTTAAGTAACTATAAATGGATCTTTACAGAACCAGAGATATCCCCCCATAAAGCTTTCTATCCCAAATCTAAATTTAAGAGTAGATCTCTCGATTCTGCTAGCATCCATGCACAATCCATTTATCATATTAAAGATAGACTATCCTGTTTAATATGTGAGTGTGTTCAATGGCAAGGGCTAAGGAGATATAGACTTTGAAGTGTGCTCCCCTCCTGGCAAGTCAACTGAAAGCAGAACATAAGGGACTGCAGTGAGACTTTCCTTTGCAGAAGTACATGCTCTCTCTGCATCTGTAGCTGAACCTTGGAAAGGGTGATGGGAAAAAGCTGTACATATTTTACATACACTCATCGGCCACTTTATTAGGTACACTGCCCAACTGCCGTTAACACTTAATTCTAATCAGCCAATCACATGGCGGCAAACTCAGTGCATTTAGGCATGTAACTGGTCAAGACAATCTCTGCAGTTCAAACCGGAGCATCAGTATGGGGAAGAGGGTGATTTGAGTGCCTTTGAACGTGGCATGGTTGTTGTGCCAGAAGGGGGCTGGTCTGAGTATTTTCACGCACACCATCTCTAGGGTTTACAGAATGGTCCAAAAAAAAAAAACATCCTGAGCGGCAGTTCTGTGGGCGGAAATGCCTTGTTAATGCAGAGGTCAGAGGAGAAATGGCAGACTGGTTCGAGCTGATAGAAAGGCAACAGTGACTCAAATCACCACCCGTTACAACCAAGGTAGGCAGAAGAGCATCTCTGAACGCACAGTAACGTCGACTTTGAGGCAGATGGGCTACAGCAGCAGAAGACCACCACCGGGTTGCACTACTCCTTTCAGCTAAGAACAGAAACTGAGGCTACAATTTGCACAAGCTCATCGAAATGGACAGTAGAAGATTGGAAAACGTGCCTGGTCTGATGAGTCTCGATTTTGCTGCGACATTCGGATGGTGGGTCAGAATTGGCGTCAACAACATGAAAGCATGGATCCATCCTGCCTTGTATCACGGTTCAGCTGGTGGTGGTGGTGTCATGGTGTGGGGAATATTTTCTTGGCACTTTGGGCCCTTGTACCAATTGAGCATTCGTTGCAACGCCACAGCCCACCGAGTATGTTGCTGACCAGGTCCATCCCTTTATGACCACAATGTAACCAACATCTGATGGCTACTTTCAGCAGGATAATGCCGCCATGTCAAAGCTGGAATCATCTCAGACTGGTTTCTTGAACATGACAATGAGTTCACTGTATCAAATGGCCTCCACAGTCACCAGATCTCAATCCAATAGAGATCTTTGGGATGTGGTGGAACGGGAGATTCGCGTCATGGATGTTGCAGCCGACAAATCTGCGGCAACTGGTTGTATGCCATCATGTCATATGGACCAAAATCTTGAGGAATGCTCCAGCACTTGTTGAATCTATTCCATGAAGAATGAGGCAGTTCTCTGAAGGCAAAAAGTGGGTCCAACCCGTTACTTAGCATGGTGTACCTAATAGTGGCCGGTGAGGTATTTTGTAGAAGTACTTATTTATTAAAGACTTTGACTGGAAAAATACAAAAGAGCTTATAATTTTCCACATTGAATTATGGCAATATTTATAAAGAAAAAACATATGTAATTATTAAAGCTATCATATCAAGTCTGACAGACATGAAGAAAAAACTAAGTAAAATGTTGTGCTATGGAAAGCTTTCCAGAGATATTTTATTTAATCCCTTCAGGGACCCAGCCATATTGTAGCTTAAGGTCAGACCCATTTTTTGTATCTGACTTGCGTTGCTTCATATAGTTATAACTTTTTAACATTGTTACTTCAAGCGATTATAAGATTTTTTTTTTCTTACATGTTGTACTTAATTTTGGCTGATAATTACGCGTTTTATTTATAAAAAAAAAAAAGGAAAAATGATAATATTTTGAAAAATTAGCAATTTCAAAATTCGAATTCCAAAATCAGCGCTTCAGGCAGATAGTTTTACACCTAATCATTGCTGTCTAACGTTTCCCATATGTCTGCTTTAATTTTCGGTTTCATAACTCCACCCTCAAACTAGCAAAACAGCTTTTAGAAGATTGTTAAAGGGGTATTCCCATCTGGCATTTACATTGTAATTAATTAATTTGCCTATTGTAAACTTTCTTCATTGGATGTAATAAAAAAAGTTTCTGTGTAAAATAATTCTCATAAATGTAGTCACGTTGTCCCTTAGACAGATGGCTTCCTCAGATACGACCACGTCACACTCTGGCAGCGGAGGCCAGACTTGCGCTATAGAGTCCTGCCAGACCATCAGGATTCAGCAATCATTACCACAGGAGGCTGTGCGACTTGTGTAACTCCCGGACATTTATATACACCTTTTGTTTCTTTGTGCATTCACTCCAGCAGAGGTGGCAGTATCCGAGGAGCCATCTAGTTTCTGAGGGACAACATGGCTACATTTATGAGAAAATCTTCACACAGGAACATTTTTTTTAATAACATCTAATTGAAGAAAGGTTACATATGGCAGATTAATGACTGAATGTGAGCCCAGACGAGAATACCCCTTAGCCCTTAGTTTTCAACATTAAATCAAAATGGAGGTGAAAATTTATATGGTCAAATTTTGTTGGTAATCATTCATTAGCCCTAAATGTACACATTCCAAAAGATAAAACTTATCTTAAAACTTGTTATGCAATTTTTTTCCCTTATCACAGTGAACCCCCACTCCCCCCCAAATGGCTATTACTTGTTTTATGGTGCACAGTGAATGCAGCGCCAGGATTTTAGTTTCTCATTGGCCCCTTGTAATGTTTTCCAGTGTTATACCATTTTAGGTTTGTACCCCTATGTTGAAAATTTATGAACTTTTTTTGGAGGGCAGGAGTAAAAAGCATCTCTCTGTCCTGGATTTTTTCCTTTTTTTTGGTGTTCACTGATAGCCTTATAAACATGTTTTATTATTCTATGTTCTCAGGGCTGCCATTAGAGCGATCGGCGCCCCCCCAAAATGCGGGAGTGATCGTGGAGAAGAGACTCCTGTCAGCTAAGTTAAATGCCACAGTAGAGTTGACCTCAGCATTTATCAGTGTTAACAACCCCGTTTGGAGCCAACTGCTACCACAGGTTTACACTGACATGTCAGCTTCAGTTACAGCTGACGCTTAGTGTTTTCAGAGGCCGGCTTGGCTCTCTGAGCCGGTATCAGTTCTTTGTCCAATAATCAGATGCTGCGCTCTAAGTTGCAGCCCTCAGAATCTGATAAAGGGTTAAAGGGCAAAAGGTTGAAATTGATGGGAATTGTCTTTTTTGAACTGTACAAACTTGTAACATGTTAGCTTAGAGGAAAGTATTTTACAAATACCAAGAAATTGCAATTAAGGTTCCATTAGAGGTCCTTTAGGAAAATTTTATTGCACTACAAGTAGGCAGATTTCACTAAGTTGCTTTACCAAATTAATCAATAGGATGTGCACACACGGTGTTTCCATGTGTGCATTGGGAACAGGAAAATATTTTCAAATGCAAACTTGACGAAAACTCTTGTGTGCAATTTCTTGTTGTTTTCTGTTTTCATATCTTTGCCTGTGTACTCCAAATGACAACTTCCCTTTATTCTTTGGGTCTGTGCAATCAGGAGCTTAAAATTTCTATAGGTTTTATTTGGTTTCATACTTTGGCATATGGCGAAAGGTGTAAATTTTTGCAAAACTTAAAGTGTAACCGTGATTCGAGCAAAAAAAACAAAAAAAAAACATAATCTGCTCCAGGTGTCCCTGGAATAATTCCTCATGTATTTTGCCTCTCGGTCCTATTCAGTACCTCTTTTGTCCATAGCAACCAGAGTTTCCAGCTCTCATAAAAACTACAATCAGCAAGATGGAGGGGCGGAGCCTGCCCTGTCACCTCATCACAAGCGCCTGCTGCTGACCAATGACACCAGAGCTATCTTACATCTCCTATCTATCCATCTCATATCTTGAGAATATCATCTTGAGATATCATATCTATATCTATCTATCTAAGTAACACTCCAGCACAGCACTAGGGCACAGCTTGGAGATTGTCCTGCCTCTTCCTGTGTGGGTGATGGGGGAGGGGGGGGCTGCAGTTTCTGTCTGTGTGGATTATTTGTTTTACACAAGTGTAGGGAAAGCTGAGGTTAGTAAGTGAAGGGTTGTTGTCACTGCATAGTCAGGGCTTCTCCCTGCACATGACTGAGTGCTGGAGACATGAGGTGATCAGCTGGCGCAGTGAGGGGGAGGGGACGTGTCTCCTGTTCCATATGAAGACGGAATTCCATAGTAACAGACATCTGAGCAGTCACTCAGATGTCAGATGTCAAAGATTACTTTTTGAAATGACGGTTCACATTAGGATATTTTCATTGCTAGCATTTTGGAACTGGTTGATCTCTTAGCACTTTATTTATTTGTATGTGTTGCAAGATGACAAAAAAGTGGCATTTCAGAGTTTGGCATAATTTCCATCACAGGGAATAACCTTTAGGGACACAGTTATACCTAACAGTTTATGATTTTTTTTTAATTGTTTACATTTTTATATCACTTCGAGGGAAAGAGGGTGATATGAACGTTTAGGGTTTTTAAATTATTAACCCTTTTTTTTTTTTTTACTGTATTTTCTAGACTCCCCAGCTTACTTTACCCTAAGGGAGTCTGATCCCTTATACAATATATTGCACAGTATAGTCTTATATCCTGTACACAGAAATTTTCCTTTTATTAAGTGAGGATTTTGTACATCACTAGCATGGCAATGACATCCATTGCGCCCTCTCCCAGTTTTCAATCATGTCGAGGACGGATGGGATGGATGGTAATTTGGGAAGAGAAGTGAACAGGAAAGAGGGAATATGCTCATATACGTATGAATATAAATTATGATCTGGAAAGCAGGAAGCTTCACTATGAGGCATTGGGGCAGATTTACTTAACTGGTCCTGTCACGATTCAGCGGTGCGTTCCCGACGTGGGTTCGGGTCTTCCGGTGATTCACTAAGGTCGTGCGCCCGATGTCACCAGGTGTCGCTGCTGCACCGAGGTCGCCAGAGTTCACCTGGTTCTTCTCGGTGCATGTGAGTGCTTGATTTTGCGGCCTACTTTGTTTTTTAATTCCGTGGTTTTCCGAATCCGACAGGTTTTCCATCGGCCATGCCCCCAACTCTGTAGGGTGAAAGCCAGCGCGATTTCGCCGAAATCGATCGGTGCGCCAAATCCCGTGGAATTCGGCACAAACGGAAAAAGTCAGGAAACTTGACAGAAAGTGTAGCCGCGGACCTTGGTAAATGAGCCCCATGTGTTAGTTGAATAGTGACTGGGAGTTGACAAGGCGTTAGAAGACCCTTCTGCTATAAACTCTAGTGCCCAACCTAGCAACATCTTTAAAATTTGCTCCGGTCTGTCACACTGATGGTAAGGTGGTACGACTAACAGGAAATTAAATTATCTAGTTCATGACAGTATATTGAGAACTATGCAACATTGGAGAGAGGTATTACAGTATTACAAAAATCTTCAAAACTCCTTATCCATTAAGATAGAGGCCCATCATTGTTAACGACATAACCCCTTAAACCTCTTTCGATGAATGAAAGAAATTAAAAATTTCATTGTATATTTGTCATTCTATATTGTTTTCATCTATATTTCAATAGTTGGATTCTAATTTTATACTATCTGTCACTGAATTTTTTACATCTAAGTTTCATGCATATTCAATAAACCTTGATTGTAACCTCGCTGATTTATCCCTGCAGAAAACCAATTTCAGGAATAAAAATTCAGTTCATCATCATTATGCTGGCAACAACCTAAAAAGCTTATAAATTGATGTGTAAAATAGATAGGTAAAGCTTCCAGTTTTACATCAATATTTGAATGGCATAAAAGTGCATTTGTTATATGTTATAACATAATTACTTTGTTGGGAGGTTGTCTGAATATCACATTAACGCTTAGGTTTTATATTCTTTTTACCTGTCTCATGATCAATTATAGTTATTCTATTTGCCTCCTTTGTATTATTAAAAGCATTTCACCCTAAATTAAAAGTATATCACTTTTACTTGGTCTCCTCGTCTGTCATGTGACGTCCGTTTGTGATGATTATTGTGGGAAGTACTTGCATGTAAAGTGGAATGCATAAATTTAAGGAGCCGAGTCCATGTCATTGTCAACAGATTTAAACTTCAGATTTACTATAAAATGTCAGTGAAAACAGAAGTTTCCCCTGACCGACACGTGACCACTGATGACTGTCCGCTTTTTCTATCTCCTGGCAGATTGCTAGTGTGTGAAGTGACAATGTTGACATCTAAATAAACAAAAAATAGTTTACTCTAGGGGCAGGGAAATTTAGTTTAAATTTACATGTAGGCAGCAGGAGGAGTGCAAACATTATACATAGACATACCAATGAGCCATCATCATCTTTACAGCACTGGATGAGATGGCTTTTCCGAAGCAATAGGTTTCATAGAACAGTGTATGAGAAGCTTTAAGGTAGATTTTAATTAAAAGTAAAAATCCCTATTAAACAATATCAGGAATTTTTTAACAGCATATGCCTACACATATAAGAGAAATAAGTGACATGTTACTATGCTCTAACATATAGCTGTGATTCTGTGGCAATTTAATTCTTAAATGACATATCAGTGTCTCACACATTAGGACTAATAGTGAGCCTAAAAGACTTCCCAACACTATGCATATTACAGTACAAATCCATTGCAGTTACATATGCCATGAATCAGGTGGTCGAATGTCCTTTCCTCTGACTAATAGTATTTAAAAAAACCTGTTAAGTTGGGGCTTACACACACCTCCTGCACCAATCAGTTGTTCTGTATCAAAGTGCATGATAGCCAAGCGGGCATTACCTTAGAAGAAGAACTACACATATGACAGATACATTTTATAGTGAATGGCTGGCAGCAAGTACAAGATAGCCGATAGCTGTAGAGTACGGGCTGGAGAAATGGTTTTAAAACAAAATCCCCATATCATAATATGAAAAAAGGGTGGATATAAGAATGTTGAAATCTTTTTTTATTGTTCAAGGACCAAACTTGATGTTATGTCACAAAAAGAATAGAATAGTGTTAATTCTGATTTTACTGTTAAATCCTTAAAGACTAAGAAGCAAAAGTAAGGTAAAGCTTTGAATTTAAAGAAAAATGCTTTCTTGCCAAAATTTTCTCTCCCACTTTTTCCTGCAATAAGAGTTGGTCTAATGAGAGAGGAGACTAAAGGTTCACACTGAGCACATGTCAAAGCCTCCCAGTATATGCCAGAAAGTCCCCTGTAGTAAATACAAAGCCCCCAGTAGTATATAACCTGCCAGACCCTGTAGTATATAGCCTGCCAGCCCCCTTGTAGTATAGCCAGCCCCCAGTAGTATATAGAAAGCCCTCAGTGTATATACCAGAAAGTCCCCTGTAGTATTACCAAGCCCCCAGTAGAATAACCTGCCAGACCCGTAGTTATAGCTGCCAGCACATGTAGTATATAGCCAGCCCCAGTTATATAGACACCCTCAGTAGTATATAGCCAGCCATCCCCAGTATATATAGCCAGCCCCCAGTAGCATATAGCCAGCCCCAGTAGTATACAGCCATCTCCCTTAAGCATACAGCCACCAGCCCCCTTAAGTATACAGCCCAGCCCCCCTTTAGTATATAGCCAGTCGGCATAAAATAAACTTTCATATCATACCACCTTCCGACATCCCAATGCTTGTTGCAGCTTCCAATTAATGTCGCAGCTACTCTTCTGTCTTCTTCTGTCTGCTGTAACAGCCGGCAGAGAACGCATCCATGCTATCTGCCTTTTGACACATACTATGATGTCACCAGCAGCCACATCATAGTATGCGCTGGCCGGCAGATCACATGGCCGCGGCTCTGTCGGCTGTTGAAAGACGACAGAAGAGGACCTACGACAAGCATCAGGAAGCCACAACAAGCATCGGGACGCTGGAAGGTGAATTTGTAAGCCAATCCGGATTTTGATGTCAGGACATCAACTAACCCACCAAACATACTTGTTTTATTTGATGATCTTATATAGTGATACAATACAACCTTCCAGACAGCAGCCAACATTTTATTAAATAGATACTATACAGGCGGTCCCCTACTTAAGAACACCCCTTACAGACACCCCTGGTTACAAACGGACCTCTGGATATTGCTAATTACTACTGTACTTTATCCTTAGGCTACAATAAACAGATATAACAGTTATTAAAGGTATCTGTAATGAAGCTTTATTGTTAATCCTGGTTCTTATGACAATTAATCCTGGTTCCTATGACAATCAACATTTTAAAATCCAATTGTCACAGAGACCAAAAAATTCTGTCTGGGGTTACAATTCTAAAATTTACAGTTCCGACTACATACAATTCAACTTAAGAACAAACCTACAGAAACCTATCTTGTACATACCCGGGACTGCCTACAAGAGAATCTAGGTGATAAGTTATTTAAATAATAAGTGAGAAACATAGTCTGATCATAACATCTTCCCAGGCTCTATAACTACATACTAAATTCGACATACACATACACAAAGGACCCACTACCTATCACCAATAGTAACACACAGAACCAAATCATATTCTTGTTCCACCGTTGACACACCACATGGCATAGAACCTGCTCGGAGCGACCTTTTGTTCATCCTCAACTCCAGGCTTTCAACCTGGTTGTTCAGTCTAGTCTGTTCAGGTGGGCCTTCTGTGACTGGGGAAGGAGTCTTGAGCTGTTTTAGCTGTAGTCATAATCCAGCTCATTTACAGCCGAAATCTGCGACCGTACCACATAGTAACTGGGTAAAAAAAAGGATTTATATAGTTTCTATAGATCCTAGCATGCTGATCAGGAGTCAGTGACCAAAACTTGTTGTAGTGGTCTCAATGGGAAGGAGAGTTGGTGGTTTGTTAGTTTTAATATTTCACAACATCTATCCTTTGTGCGGCAAGATTGGTGCATCTTACTGAACACAGATATATACATTTCCATTGAACACAATTATAAATCTGTCTTCCATTGCTCCACTTAGTATTCATTTTTAGTATTGGATCATACTCTAGATCAGAGATGGCGAACCTTTTAGAGCCTGAGTGCCCAAACTTCAACCAAAAGCCACTTGTCTATTGCAAAGTGCCAGCACAGCAATTTAAGCAGTAATTTATTTCTCCTTGTTCTTTGACAACTTTCAATCGTTCAGCCTCCCAAGGACACCAACGCAGTTGAAAGGAAGAGGGCAAATTTGTCTATCATTATAGGAAGATTTTTTGAGTCCTGTCTGGTGAACTTCATGCTGGGGTGATGGCCTGGGTGCCCACAGAGAGGGCTCTGAGTGCCGCCTCTGGCACCAGTGCCATAGGTTCGCCACCACTGCTCTAGATCAATTATACTGCACAAAAAAAGAAAGGGAACAACACAATATAACTCCATGTAAATCAAACTTCTGTAAAATCAAAGGGTCCACTTAGGAAGCAACACTGATTGACAATCAATATGACAGGCAATAGCAAGACACACTCTATAAAATAGTGGTTCTGCAGGTGGGAACCACAGACCACTTTTAAGTACCTTTGATTTCTGGAGGATTTTTTGGTTAATATTGAATGCTGGTGGTGCATTCACAATCTGTTGTAGCATGAGATGGACTCCTCAACCCACACAAGTAGCTCAGAAGTTTAGCTCATCTAGGATGGCACATCAATGTGAGATGTGGCAGAAGTTTGCTGTGTCTGTTTGGTAGTGTCCAGACTATACCAGGATACAGGCCAGTACACCAGCAGATTTGGAGGGGGCCCGGAGGAGGGCAACAACCCAGCAGCAGGACCTCCTTTGTGCAAGGAGGAACAGGAGAAGCACTGCCAGAGTTCTGCAAATTGACTTCCAGCAGCCATAGATGCATGTGTCTGCACAAACGGTTAGATACCGACTGCATGAGGATGTTATAGGGCCCAACGTCCATAGATGGGGGTTGTGCTCATGACCCAACATTGTGGAGGACGCTTGGCATTTGACAAAGATTACCAGGTTTGGCAAATTCGCCACTAGCGTCCTGTGCTCTTCAGAGATGAAAGCAGGTTCACACTGAGCACACAGCACTCTCCATGTGACTGTAGTTTGGAGAGTGCTTGTCTACAACATCCTTCAGCATGACCTTTTGCCAGTGGGTCAATAATGCTGAGGTGGCATTTCTTTGGAGGGCCCCACAGCCCTCCATGTGCTCACCAGAGGTAGCCTTGGAGGAGATCCCTCAGGAGAGCATCCGCAAAGTCAACAGGAGCATGGGTTGTAGGGAGGTCATACCGGTACGTGGAAGCCGCATCACAAAAGTGAGCCTAATTTTGGCTTGTTTGAAGGATACTAGATCAAAGTTGAATCAGCCTGTGTTTTTTTTCCACTTTAATTTTTTGGGTATCTTCGATCCAGGCCTCCATTGATGATTTTTTGTGATTTTGTTCTCAGCACATTCAACTTTGAGAATATTTTATTCACTCAGATCTAGGATGTGTTGTTCAGTGTTCCGTTTATATTTTTATATTTTGAGCGTATATATATATATATATATATATATATATAATATATATATTTTTTTTTTTTTTTTTTTTTTTTTTCTTGAGAAAGCTAGACTATAACTGAGAATATTGGTTTTCAGCAACTGATTGATATCATCTATAATCTATATATTTCCTCTATGAAACCTTGTGATATTAGTCAAAAAGACTTGACCCTGCAAAATCTCATTGACACATTAATCACTTGACCAGATTTTTGTCAGTATTAAAGTCACTTTTCAGTTCAATGTGCTGTTGAGAAATAATTTATGTTTAAAAGTTGGGAAATGAGCATTAACCAAATGTGGCTGTTGAAAACATAGCAGTGAGCATGAAGGCTTAATATGAACTGCTGGATCACAGTTGTATTTCCAGCCAATTATATGGTATGGATTTAGTATATACTAAATCTCAAGAAAAGTAATAACTACATAATCCTAACTAAATGCAACCAAATATGTTAATAATTTAATTCCTAAGAACAGCATGCAAAGAACTGCTATAATTGGCTTCAGTACTTGTGAAAAATAATCTGGGGCAATTGACATTTGTTTTTGGTTTTTAGTTTTTGATGCTACAAACCACTTGTCCACAAACCAAGGATTTGAACCAGGGACCTCAGACGCAGACCAACATATTCAGCCACAAAGAGTACTATTTGTTGAGTGAGGATTATCATAGCCATTATAACATGCAATTTCTAGTTTATCTCCTATACAAGTTTTATATACCTGAAATGAACAAGGTTGCATGTGGCTCTTAGTGAAAGACAATCCTCTGATTAATAACGAGGGGTATTTTGCTAACCATACATTTTGCTGCCTCTAATACCAAGAGTCAGAGTAAAAGTCTGATACATATTTTAAAATTGCTTGTGATATTCGTCGGCATCTCTGAAGAAGTGAAGGTGCTGAGAGAAGACGGTCCTTGATGTCAGGAATGAGGGGCGAGCATTTCCTGGTGGTGTCAACTTAAGAAATGACCAAAAGACTTATGTTAGATGTCATTAACACTTTACATGATTTTGTTTGGTAGTAAGCTAACATTTGAAAACTTTCTTTGTTAGAAAGATCAGCAAATTTCTGCTGCCCAAATAACCAGCTTGTCTCGATGTTTGTGGACCAGTTGTTGTTTCAATTTCCTGGGGGGTGCTTACCTGTTGACTTCTGTGTCAACATTTTTGGGACATGGAAAACCACTCAAATAGCATTAGTCTAAAAGTTGTTTGGTCTGTTTGGTCATATAAATGGACCAGGTTGTAAAAGTTATCTGACGGTTCACAATTCCACAACAATCAGCTGAAATTGTGGTCAGAATTGCAATGTTGCAGGGAATTTCATCACGTTTGAGATTGAGATCTCATGAATAATATAGCCAACTTCATATATTCTCCAACTCAGTAAATATACTTTCTCTGCTACATTCATAGATATGTTACTTGATAGTCTTGGATTGAGGAATAATGTCTGTACTTTCAGACAGCTATAAATCTGCCCCTGTGTATTTTCCTAGGTTCATCTTTAGGCAAATGTTTTGCATAAAATTAGCAGCCACATTTTTGATTGTGAGTAACAATCATTATAAGTTTGTTTATCCAAGTTCCCTTTTAGTTAAAAATATTTTGTCACTACTAGCCACAGTTTTACAGTAAAATCTCAGCTTATTTGTGCATTTTTCAGCAATTTTTTTAGATTTAGAAAAAAATATTTAGGCTACATTTTATTTTAACATTAAGTTGTATTTGTCAAACACATTTACTAAGGGTCTAATGGCTCTTTTTTCGTCGGTTTCCGAAAATTAGCTTTTTGCGCTGAATTGCCCCGGGTTTTTTTTGGCGCACGCGATCGGATTGTGGCGCATCGGCGCCGGCATGCATGCGACGGAGGGGGTGGCCGTCGGACAACCGACGGATTCAGAAAAACCGCGGTATTTAAAAAAAAAATGTGTCGCTTGAAACGCACTTACATGCGCCGGGAGTAGGTTGGTGAGCTCCGGCGAACCACGGCGGACCTTGCCACAGCAGCGACACCTGGTGGACATCGGGAGCACGACCTTAGTGAATCGCCGGACGGAGAACGCACCACTGGATCGCGACAGGACCGGGTAAGTAAATATGTTAAAGATGTCACATAGGTTAAAACATTGCATCAACTCATTGAGCTAAGCAACCATTGTTGGGACATTTATTGCTCAGTACCCCACATCAAATTGCCAGGTTGCACTGCTTATTTGTCTTGTTGCTCAATTGAATTCAACCATGCCTTTCTTTATTTTCTCCCACCCTTTCTTAGTTATTTTTAGCCCCAATGCAGCATTAAAAGTAACAAAATGTATTTATTTCCTGCGGCTTACAGAGGCTGCATGCCAGAGGTGTGTATTATACCCCTCTGCTGGTACTGGCTGCAGAAAGAGATATGCATGCAAATGATTGCATACCAAAACCGGCTCATCATTGGAGCTGTTGGAGCTCCAGGTCAGAGTCCGGTGCTAGTGCCAATGATTAATTTGCCTGCTGCCGTTGCTGCTGGTGGGGACCCCTTCCAAGTTAGTTGGTGGAGCATTTTTTTTGGATCGTTGGTAGAATAAAAATGAAAATCTTTTTAACAAAGAAAAAAATAATGGAAAAGAGGTAAAAAACTAATCTAAATAATGGACCGATTATCATAAAATATAAGAAACATTAAAGACAATGGGAACATCAAAGGAAATTTTCCTCTATGTTGTTCTGTAAAAATAGTAAAGCAGAACAAAAACATAAAAACAACAGTTTGAAGACATTTGACTGTTTTATATTACTTTTAAACTATATTATGTTACGTTTTATATCATTCTGATGCCTATAAGCTTTGAAACATTGCTGAACCACCTTCATAGCCTACCAGCCTCAAAGCCATATTGATATCTTTCTAACCACTTAAGTAGTTTCTTTGATAAATGCATGAACTCTGTTATTTTTTCTACCTTTTTAGACTGATTATACTACCATCTCTATCTACTTATTAGGAAAAGAATGTGATGCTTTCCAAAGCACAGCAGTACAGCTGAGATGACTACTCTGCAGCCTCCTGAATCATGTAGTGATACAGGATTTAATGTTACACATTTCTAATGCACCTTTCTCTTCTCTTAGTACTTGTGGGCATGATATTGTAATCCAGCCTCTTACACAAGTCCACAGGGCATTCCAGCAGGTAGATAATGAGATCACACTGTCACACAACAAAAAGCTCTCCATAATTGCACCTCTATGATTGTGTCCCTTTCAAAGGGCGCTGCACATTTTGCCAAGTTTGAGATATAAAACCTGCCTAGACCTCCATTTAAAGGTAATACTTTAATAATGCTTTACATTTGGTCTGTGCTCAATAGAAATGCCTTTTCATCAACCACAAAAACAAAGTAAAGGGTGGAATCATTTGTAATGCATTTTGTCACTCAGATGCTGATTGTTGAATGATTCCCATTATTTCTTAATTCCCTTTCTTTGTTTCAGAATGATCACATTGTGAATGCTTTGTTCTGCCTCCTTTATTGCTATATTGTTTGCACAGCATAAAAGTAGCTATGTCTACATCATCTGTTTCAGTTTATGACGTGGAAAGAATGATCCAAAATGCAATAAAATAAAATCTAATCAACAGCACGTAAACCAATTATTGAATTTTTCCCAAACTGCATTCTGCAAAGAAAAGCTTTAGGGTAGATGAAATGTGCAGCTCTTTTCCTGTTCGTTTTATGTTCTGCAGTATAAAAGAGACAGATGTGAGGCTGAATGAAAAACGAATGAACAAAATTATGGACAAGCCTTCACATAATATCTGTCTAGGACATTGAACATTAACATAGGCTCAAGAGGATCATATTCCATTAAATTACAAATAACATGAAAACTTGGCATATGCCCTTCTCTTTATGGACACATTATGCTATCATAATTTTGTTAAATGTTCTTATCTGAAAAGTTAACCTTTGTGTAAAATCCAGTTAAATATGACTGCCATCAGACTCAGCAATGTAATATAAGTTCCTTTCCCTTACTGGTATATTATTTGTCGTGGAAATCTTGCTGAAATCTTAAATTCCAGCAGAACCTTTAAAGAGGACCTGTCACCCTAAAACAACACTCTAGCCCTACCCCAGATGTAGCCGTGTTAAACCTTCCGATAAATCTAGCAAACAGTGCACTGCCATAACCTCGGAAACGCTGGGTCCGGCCTATTAATGAGCGAGTGGTCCAAGGAGGTGGTGACTGCAGCATGAAGCTTGGTAGTCACCACCGGCCTTTGGTGTGGTAGGGGCGGTCATGGGAGAAGCTACAGAGCAGGCAGCACCTCGGCCTCCTCATGAATACACTGGACCGCTGTAAGCTTGGACTGTCATTCCGAGGCTATGGCAATGCAATGTTTGCTAGCTTTATCACAATGTTACTTTAGTAAGCAGCTCCTAAAGCATTTTTTAGGGTGACAGGTCCTCTTTAAAGGACACCTGTCATCAGATCTCTGTCACTATTTCTGTCACCACTACCTGTTGGAGCAGCTCACAAGGATCCCATCCCAGCCTTTATCTAGATAATTCATACATTTATCATTATAAAATCATCTTTTCTTTATTATGTAAATAAGGCTGGTCACATGGTCAGAGGCAGTGATGTCACCACTGGTATCCCTCCCCTCTCCTCCCCCTGCTCATGTCTGTTTGTAAAGCATTGCTAGTGTCTGTGCTTTATCTGCTGACATGCTGTCCCTCCTAATACACATGCGTGAGACACAGACATCAGCTGCACATGTATCTGACATGTTCTGCTATAACATGGCTGCATCCTGGAGCTGTTGTATCTCTCCTATACACACACCAGCACCAGGAAGCACATGGTGGAGCCATTACACCATTATACCTCACATCATTATACAGGCTGTAAGTCAAGCACTGGGGGTGTGGCTGTGCCTCCCACTCATGAATAAGCTGGACAGCTTGAATATGATAATGACTCATTGGACATCTCACAGGCCTTTTGCATATAGCTTTAGAACCTCATTGCTTAAGTTTACAGGCATTTAGAGGGACAATAAAGGGATACAGGCAATGCTTTCTAATGGCAGTTTATAAAAAAATATATTTGGTTTAGGGGGTTAATTTGCCTGACAGGTTCTCTTTAAATACCTACCAAAGATTGCATAAAGAATTGGGTCTGCTGTGGGCTAGTCATTAGAAGATGGACAGTATGCATTATATGTTGTTTAGTTCACATCTGTATTCAGGGGTTTACTATATACCATTCTATCAACGCTGCCCTTCTGTGCATTTAACCTAAAGTATCATGGAATGTATTTACTATTTAGCTTCCATTATATTCTACTATAAGAGAAGAGCAAAATAGAAACAAATGCCCCATGTGTGAAATGAGCCCTGCGGAAAGTTATCTAAGGACATCTTAAAGGTAGACAGGAAGTGCACTGTATTTCTCTTACAAGTGTGTACTTCCAATGAATAATCATTGTGATTCTGGGATTCCAAAGGAACTAGGATAAGATAACGGTATGTTCATACAGTGTTTGGAAGGAATTTTGAAGCTGTCATCTACATCAAAATCTGATCCGAAAAAGAAACTCTAGTTTGCCTCTCATAGTTTTTAAGAACAGCCTACCCAATTTTTCAATGGTTTCCCCAGTAGAATCACCACTGAATCTTGGAAGATGACCTCATGCAGATAAACCACATTGATCTGTTCTTTTATTGTCTGTTCTCTTCACTCTTACCTCCCTTTTTCTGGATGGTCATGTTTGAAGAGGTAAAATGGTCACTAACCTAGGAATGATCTGTCCTATAGGATAGAGATAAAATGGGATTCTGAATTATTAATATTGATATTCAATCCAAAATATCATCAGTGATATTTCTATGGTAACTTTTTATGGCATTTATCCTGTTTTATTATTGTTTTTTTTCATGAGTTTTTTTTTTTATTTTTTTGGTGTGTTAGATGTGTTGGTTTTAATTTGGTGCAATTTGCACAGTTTTTTATGATAAAAAGTCCACAGAAAGAATCTTGCTAACAACAAGAACTTTCTGGCTTAGTTTTGTGCATATTTCCGGCGCAAGTAAGCTGATTTGAGCCAAAAATTCTCAAATTAAGCAGGTACATCTATCAGAAGAAAACTTCTCCACTTTTGTAAACCATTGAAATAGGCACTAAAAAGGGAAAAATCACTTAAAAAGGTGCAAATAGAGAGAAAGGAAAGAATAACAACAATAATAATAAATGACTGGCAAAGAGTGTAGCCAGGTGCATCAAACCATTATCTGAGCCAGTTTCAGCACCAGATGCTAATGGGAACAACTTATTGCTGGACTAACCAGATGGCGTTCCACCGCTGATCTAAGTTAAATGGTCTTTCTTATGAAAAGGTTATCAGTTCAATATCCTGGGAATATCCCTTAAAGGTAGGACACATCCATACTTCTGAGTTATGGTGCCATTGTCCATCCGAATTTTAGAACCTTATACTTCTCTCTATTTTCTCTGTAAACCTTTTTAACGTTATTGATGAGCATGGCAATGTGGTAATTGATTAAGTTGTAGAATTATCTCCTATATAGACTTTCTGTCTTGATCTTTTCTTTTTGTCTTTCCATTTTTTTTGTATTTTCTACCTTCTTAGGGTCACTGCATGCTATTAGATCAGCTATTTAGCATTTACATTTTGTATACATTGAATGCCAACCTCTTCTTGTCCTGGATTGCTTCATTGTGAGCAGAATGACAGGAGTTCTGCATTATCTTTGAAAAAGGACCTTAACATTACATGAGGCAAATACACATCTCCACTTTACTAATTATTGCTGTAACTAATGAGAATATGTGATAGTATAGACCCAGCTTTAGCACCTCATTGCTTAAGTTTACAGGCATTTAGAGGGACAATCAAGGGATACAGGCAATGCTTTCTAATGGCAGTTTATAAAAAAAATATATTTAGTTTAGGGGGTTAATTTGCCTGACAGGTTCTCTTTAAATACCTACCAAAGATTGCATAAAGAATTGGGTCTGCTGTGGGCTAGTCATTAGAAGATGGCCAGTATGCATTATATTTTTTTTGTGGATGTGGGCACGCTCAAAAGACAGTTTCGGAAGTGAATAATAATTTTTAATAACAATTTCTAACAGAAATAAATGAATAAAAAACAAGTATAAAATTCCTTAAAATAGCAACAGATACTTGATCTTAATTTGTAACAGACAATATAGTATTTTTACAGATGGATATTATATATACTTTGATATTTCGGTCATACGGTATTTGGACTAGATTCGTCTGTTTTTTACATATAATACATATATACCATATTTCTTTTCATAAAGACAATCTAATTTATCTATGTTTTAGATAAATTGAAAAATAGAGGCTTGGTTATTTCTCAATATCTCTGACAAACATATGGCGTGCGCACGCTTATATGTTGATAAAATATATAGGCTTGGATATTACTTACTACCTCTAATGGGCATATGACAAAGATATGAAAGATCTAAAAAATGCATGCATAAAAATAAAAATAAAAAGTCCAAAAAATAAAAGTCCAAAAAATCCGAGGTCTAAAATTTGTATCAGAATTATATTTAGAAATCGAGGATTTTGACTTTCTATAGTAGATTGGTGTCCAGGAGGTTTCGCTATTAAACAGGATGTAGGGCCCTACACCTGTGAAGACTCTTTTATCGCTTTTGATTATCTTTTTGTAAGTGATATTAAATGGAAGTATGGGCACTCACGATTAGTTGGCAACGATGAGCATAGATGTCCTCAAGGTTGTGTTGCTGTTCTCAATATGTTGAGGTAGGCAAAGTCCAGGTATCTACGTATGCTGGAGTCTGCGGCTGTCCACGTGTGATGGAGTCTGTGGACGCCGTTCGGGAACGTGGTCGGAAGGTGTTGTAAGGTGTCAGTTCACACACCTCCACTTTGTCGCGTGGCCTCTCCTCCTCCAGTTCAGACCGAGCGACTGCAATGTGTCGTAGATGGTGTTACGTTAATGAAGGCGGTCGTGCCAGCCAGAGCTCCAGATGAGGGTTGGATTACAACGCTTTCCAGGTGAGTGTCGTTTAATTCCTTTATGAGCGATAATGTTATGTGGATCTGTTCAAATCCTATATGTGTCTTGTAGCTAGAGCGTTCGAAGCGCAAGTTCTTCCTCGTAGCTTTTTGTAAGTGAAACCCTCCGGTTGATAATTTTGTTGATACCCCTCGGGGGCTGGAAGTTGTCTGGTTGGATTTCAACGGAATGGGAAGTGTGTAAAAAACCTGACCGACCCAATCACTTAAAGTGCCTTATGGTCTTTTGGATAGTGTTTCACTGTTGAGAACATAGTATGTGCCAGATGAGATGACACTGAGTTAGTGCCTAATTGAAATCCAACCCCTACTAAATTTTCCCACTTCGGTCTTTGCTATGGATATGTGTGCCACTAAGAGCTAAACACAACGGTAGCAAGTCCCCCTGCTAATTCCTCACAAAATGGTACTAGATGCAAATAAAAAAAAAAAAAGTAGAACGTTATTGTAGCCCTAAGAAGGGCTGTTAGATAGTAAGGGAGAGTGAGTGGGAGACAGGCAGACAGAGTGAGTGAGAGACAGGCAGGGAGATTAAGAAATAGGCAAGGAGAGTGAGAGACAGAGTGACAGGCAGGGAGAGTGAGTGTGAGACAGGCAGGAAGAGTGAGTGAAAGACAGGCAGAATGAGTCAGTGAGGGACAGGTAGGGAGAGTGAGAGAGAGACAGAAAGGGATAGTGAGTAAGTGATAGGCAGGGAGAGTGAGTAAGAGATAGGCAGGGAGAATGAGTTATAAGTAGAAAGAGAGAGTGAGCGATAGACAGGCAGGGAGAGTGAGTGAGAAAAAGAGAGACAGGCAGTAAGAGTGAGTGAGGGACAGACAGGAAGAGACAAATACATAGATATAAAATATTATTTAGTTAAAAGATTGTATTTTGTTATAGCGGAGATCAGTTTTAATTGTGCTACCTGCAAGGGGCATGCACAATTAGGACAAATCTATCCATAAGGCAGTCGTGAAGGTTAAAGCATGCAATTTTATTATCATGAAGGAGAAAATCCTTTGTGGTAATGGCACATTTCCTCATTTCCAAGCATGAGACTTATATTTTTCTACCTGGACTTCAAACCTGCTTTTAGGGCAGATCTATCTTACTTTTTACAGAGACTGTTAAATTTAAAATGTTGCAAGTTTATGTACAATGGGCAATTTGAGTATTTTTGTGACATTTGAGGATGTTTTGGTGCATGTTAGTGGACAAGTCACAAAAATTGTGCAAAAGCTTATCTGCTTGGCTGGAAGAAACAGAACAACTCTTTTTTGTGCTCGTTTAGCATATACATCAAGTAAAATATCAGTCTAGATCAGATGGGTCTGAGGAAAACTACTGCTATATAGATTAAATCTACCATTTTTTGGCACATCTTATAGTCCAGTGCGCCTTATATATGCCTTGAACTGTGCACAGGTCTGCCACCTGCTGGTCATTCATCCTTATAATCAGGTGTGCCTTATAATCCGGCGCGCCTTATATATGAACCTAGATGGTTTAGCAGGTATTTATTGATGGTGCTCCTTATATTCCAATGAGCCTTATAGTCCGAAAAATATGGTATATACATTAAAAATTACAAGTGTGCCGGAATTTGTGGAGTGACACTTTTTAAAGAGTGCAAAGAGTTGGTGGAGGTGGTAAAAGGATTAATGTCTGATCTATTAGAAAGGAACTTGACGTAAAGTGTAATAGACATAATTTCCTTTCTGGGGACTGCATCTGTGAGCTAGACACTCCAATCTGGTACTCAACAGTGTGTGTGACTACTACAAATGACTGAGCATGAGTGAAAAGGGACTGTAGGTTAATTTCTAAATGCATCATGGCCACACCAAAGAGACTGTGTCAGTTGGCGAGTCCAATTGGTGGTAACATAAAACAGATGAGGACCAGAAGGAAAGGGGTTGACTCCTTATACAGACACAGATGATCTTTACTTCATGGATATCACCATAAAACAGTAAAAAAAGATTTTTGGTTTATCCCCAAAGCATGTTATTCTGCAATGCCCCATATGCATGCGGGTATAGGGGTATAGGGTTAGGGAGGCCTGGTAAGTTAATCTAATGTATGTGGCTACCTTTAATTACAAAAAATCCCACCCACTAGAGTTATAAAATATGGAGGACACTCCAATTACAGTAAATCAAAGAATTTCATTGTTCCATCTTCTTAGATCCTATGCTAATTATCCAAAACAGAGCGCCTTTCCTACGATAAATATTAAGTAATTATATTCCCAGAAATGAAACATAGAAATGTTCTATGCTCTTCTAAAAATATTCACAGCCAGTAAAACAATTAAAATACAAAAAAAAATCAATAAATCATATCTAATTTATAAAAGAAATGAACCCACAAATAATAAACAGCTTGAAATATATTTTATTTTAAAGACAGAAATGAAATCTCTAGGCACAGTATTAGGCATTAAAAGAACACAGAGGCAATAGGTTAGTGTGTACTGTTCTGTACAAAAATACAGTCTGAATAAATTACATTGCTAGATATAAGATTGGACTTCACTGACCAGTCATTTCATTGCATGTTTAATATTATACAGTCACATGCTATTCCGTATATATATCAGTTTTAAACACATAATTCTCTCTATATTTTTATCTTTACTTACAAAATTTGAACATAGTTGTGCAAGAGTTTAAAGCAGAATATGCAATACTGGCACATAAACATGCCATAGAAATGTTCATCATTTATGGAGCCCTGATGGCATACTTGTGACAATTTGCATGAGCTGTATAAAACTAATTAGGAATCTGATGTGTTTTAAACCCTAAAAATAATTTTTAATTTTTTTGTCAAAAACAAGAACAAGACCGATAAACATACCAACTGGAAAGGTTACAAGGAAGCATAAAGCTAATCTAGTGTAGCACATACAGTGGCTGAAAGGTCAAGATACAACAGTAGTTACATAGGGGGGTTCACCAGCCACTCTTGTTTTTGCATACTATCTAGGTTTCCTCAATTGAAAACAAGTTATCATTTTTCCAAATATCTTACTTCCCTTATGTTTTCGACTATATATCACATAGATTGAAGGTTTAAAAAACAAACTATCTTCACTTTATATTTTATTAAGTACCATATTACTTGAAAAACTAAGTAAATGTACCAGGTATATGAATAATTTATAATTTTTTTTATAAAAAATGATACACAGTAGTGCTATAAGCATTTAAGTGAATGATGCCTTGAATTTATAACAACAAAATATTTGATGATTTGTGTCTATATCGAAATTTGAAGTTTTCCCTAATAGCTTTTTGTTCTCCTGTGTAATGGAGTTGAAAATGGCTCTAAGACAGTAAGTAGTAAAGAGGAGAATAAAACAACTCTGTATAAGTAAACAATGAGCAGAAGATGAATTATGATAACAACATATAAAACTATAAGATGTTACCCAGATGTGAGGTAAATTGACTGTGGTTTGTTTGATTTAACATAGTATAATATAATAATTGTGAAGCTACAATAAGAAAAGCAATCGAGAAACAAGACTGAAGTGTGTAATCTATTTGCTACATCCTACAAATCTGACACATTTTACACATATTTATCATCCTTACAACCCTTTACACTTACAACACTTTCTCAGAATTGCAATATATTTTTTCCAGTATTCCTTGAAAAGGGTCATAATTACTCTATATATCTTGTAGTGAGAGTTATGTCCTCTGTCCTATCTCATATTATATACTCGTCCCATATCTATAGATTTCTTATAGCAGTTCGTAACATCAGATTTATTTCTATAGCTTTGCTAAAGTGCCTTTTACAGCCAATACTGTATGTGAAAGATATTTAGTAATATGTTAAATGGGTGAGCTATGCTAATATAGAAATGAATAATTTGCTCTAGCCTTAACTAGTTCTGTGTGAACCCACAAATGGAGCTCAAATGCACAATGTAAGCATCTAGTGGTTTTTAGCTGCATAAACTTTGGATTAATCACATCAATGGATGCACATTATGTAACATTACAGTGTTCTTTATGTTGCCTTGACCTCCAATATCTTCTCTTAGGGGCTAATGAATATGTGTTACAAAATGTTACCTAACACAACTCAATTCCCAGATAAATATTCTGATTAAATACTAATAAAAGTTTAGCACATTACACATTAACTACTTTTGTTATTGTTTTATATGTAGGGAAATAGGTGTTATGGTTTAAGATCATTTTAAGTAGATAGAAAATCTATATTAATTGGGTTTTTTACTCTTTTTTTAGCTACCCTATCTTTACAAAAAATAAACATTCCAATATATAACATTATGCAATATTCTTGTGAACGTTTCACTGTATTTGCCCCATGTATTTAATGGCACAAAAATAAAAGCTTATTGTATGAAACTAGAAGCTAAGCTATAGCTATATGTGCTTTGTCTATTTTAACCTATATTTTTTCCATAGTCTCTGTATTTGGTTATTCCTACTGTACAACAACATGACTAAAATGTCAAAATAGTCTGTGCTTATTCATCTAGGGACCCATATAAAAGGAAACATGGGGGGAAACAATGGGAGATTTATTAATCTTTATATGACAGAATTCTGTCGCGGTTTGCACTAAAAAACGGAACCACATTCATAAAGGGTTTTAGACAGTTTTATGGCTCTCCTACGACTAGTTCAACAAAACTAATGTGGTCTGTGAAAAGGGGGCATGATTTGCGCCAAAAAGGTTCAGCATTAGACACTCTAGTGTCTAGTGTAACTCTGCACTGTCTAACCTTAGGACACTTTATATAAATCTGGCCTATGTTTGATATATATGGCATAACACTTACCATATCCTCCACACCCACATCCTCCAAATACAAGTGTTTCTAAAAAATAAACATGACATAACATTTGCTACCAGTATATGTGTACTGAGGCTTTTTGATGCCACCCCACAACTTAAATAAATAATATTATTCATGAGTTTTACAGATGACAATGCCGAAATGTTTTTATTACTTATGCCTAAAATGAAAGCAACCAAAGACTAAAGGGAAATGTTGTCAGATCTGGAGATAAGTTATTCTCTATAATGTAATTTTAGATTTTCTAGTGCAAAAATTGAATTTATATTGTAAACTCAATGTAAATTGTAAAATCTTTTGAGACCTCATTGACATTTATCAGAAGTAATATTTGTTGGGGATCTTTGACCAAAGGCTTTTAATGGCTTTTACAATGTTGTGTTATTTAATTGACTGTAAACTAGAACATACTGTGCCCTTGTTTGCAAAAGTTCATTTGTAAATGACAAAAGTTCAAATATTAGTGACTACACACGCTGAAATAATGTATGACCAGATAGTTATTTGGCAGAAGTTCTTATAAAACATTTTTCATATCTATGAGGTAAAAAAATAATTATTTTGAAAGAAAGAAATAGGTAGCTAATATAATAAGTAAATATGTGGAAGGACTCTACTTAAAGCCAAGGTGTCAGGTAGTTTCTGTTGCCCTACCTAAATGTTCATAGGGTAGATATGAAGGATGGAAGGTCCATATCTTCTGAGCAGGATTTGAGAGTAAGTTTAAGATTAAACCCTGCCAGGACTAATAAGAGAGTAAAAGTGCTGTTCATTCCATGCACACAGCATTACTGACTGCTTTCAGAAACTGACAGCTTTTAGATGTTTTAGAAGCTGTGTCTCAATGGAGAAATCAAGACTCACACTGTTTCTCTTAGGAGTCCTTTCAGGATTTAAAGAGGACCTGTCACCCATAAGAAAAGCACAAGGAGCTAGCAAACACTGCTGTGAAGTATAGAAATGACGTATTCATGAGGGAGCGGGACTAGGGGCGGTGACCTCCACATGACGCTCGGCAGTCACCGCCGGCCTATGGAGTGGGTGGAGAGGTCCTGGGAAGAGGCAGGGCCTCCAGCATTTCTATTGTACTTTGCAGCAGTGTTTGCTAGTGTTATCAGTGGTTTCCAATAACGCTATCAGAATAACACTTTAGTAAACAGCTTCTAGAGCTTTTGTTATGGGTGACAGGTCCTCTTTAAGCAGCTCTTTACTCAAAACCCCTGCAGAAATACATATACCTATATACATTACAGCTCAGCTTCTCTCTCTCTATCTCATTTTATGTTCAGGTAAGGCAGCAGACACTTGTCACCCGATAAATCTAGCAGGTGGCAGGTTCATGTTAATATTTATCACATACATTATTTAGAATCATTTGACAAACAAGAGTTATATTCATCTTCAACCTCAAATTTACAGAAGTTGTTAATTTCTGTGTTTTCCTTTGATGATTAGAAAGATATATTAATTTTTCAAGTAGGAAAAATGTTGAGTTAATTTTAGTACAAAAGCTATAATGAAACTGATTTGTCAAGGCATCCAGTTTTTAAACAACTTTATAAAGATGTAAAGAATGCACAGGAAAGCACCTAAAATAAAAATGTTGTATCATTACTTGAAATTTTTGTTCTATTCAATAAAGGTGGAATTTCAACCCATTCTAATTTGACCAAAAAGTTAATATGGATACTACAAATGGGAATATCCTACTCAGACTTTTTATGAGTACCCTACACACATTAGGGTGCTGACAGGGAATGGTTTAGCTCATTTGCTGATTGATTAATTTACTGAATCCTTACATTATAAGGATTTATATGGTTATCGTAAACAAAACTTAACTCCAAAAGAGTTAAGAAAATGGTTTTCATTTACACTTAAAGTAAATGACTCATTCTACAACATTATTTCCTAATGAAAACATGGTCAAAGCAGAACTTACTAAGGTCTTATGAAATTGACTCAATCTTTATTTACTTTTGCGTACAGTATTCAAGTTCACGTCTGAAAACTGTTTAGAAGCTCCATTTCAGATTTTGTTATTGTGTACAAAGCCCATTACCCCCATTATATGTCACATGATGGACCTGTCTTTTTCAGTCTGTGAATGGTAAGGCAGGTGTGAACTCAACACTTGTTCTCTATTTAGCTTTCATGTTTTTCGAAATTTACTGATTTGAACATTCACTTAGAAAAGATCTCTTTAAAGTGTATTTGGAAAAAGCAGAGCATGTACTAACATAAAATTGATTCATTCAGAAGGTTTAATGGTAGGATACGATATGGTTAGTTTTCTCATTAGCATTAAAGCCTAAATTGGGGTTTCTAGTAATTATAAACAGTGTGCTCTAATTGAATTAATAAATTATATATGGTTTAAGAATATTAACATATATTCTTTTAGGAAAATGGTAAAAGCTAACAACTTCCAGCTATCCTTGAAGGTTTAGCTATAATCCTACTATCATATTCACAGTTCAAAAGAAGCTTCTAAATCTAGTTTTATTTTATTTTCATGGAAAACAGATGTCCATTTTGAATACTCTGTGTGAAGATGAATTTCAGCCACTAGTTACAAGTATGTTCCTTCAGATGTCATTGTGGCCAAGCAGTGTAGGGCTATTCGGTAAAACCTTCCAACTGGTGTACTCTGATTCTAAGTTTATTCTGCCCTCTGTAACTTCACAGCAGTCCAATAAAAGGGTGATCTCAGCAGGATGACATGGGAATATAATTCTTCTTTTCTCTTTCTGTTGCATTCCAGGGAAAATCAGGCATCCATATCCACATTCATTTCCTCATACAATTTAAGCAGTACTTACACTTGTGCAGTTTTGTTACTTTACCTAACGAGTTAATATTGGAACAAAATGCAGCAAGTAGATATAGTTTTATTGATATCACTTATTCTAACCTTTTAAACTTTCTTTATTCTGCAGGTTTTTTTTCCTTAGAATGGATGTAAAGCTGGCTATATTATTGGCAGCCAAAAGGCATAGGGAGATCAAATTAATCAAGCTAACTGTTTGATGCTCCATGTGTCTTCTAGAAAAGGGTGGTACAAAAACTTAGGTAAATCTATTGTTTCTCCAGACAGCTAGTAATAGTCCTCGTAGTTCTTCGGGTTCAAACAGTAAAGAATTGCGCCTCCAAATGAAAATATTGTTGCTCCCCAGGCCAAGCCATAGCCCCAGTTGAATTCATGATATATTTTTAGCGTGACGGTTTCAATGAATTTGATTGGATAAAGCACAAGACCACACACTTGAAGGACAACTGAAAACAAAAGAAAACAAACATTTGTGTTAATACAAATACAAATTATACATTGTTAACTTTCAACATTTTCTATTATAAATACACTTTATATAAATAGAAAAGTCATTATATCTTTTTAGATACCCAAGTTTGTTCAATGTCCATTTGTTGTGACACAGATCCTATATACAATACATCTATAAAATGCTATACTAAAAAAACATCTCGTGGTTGCATGTGTAAGAGCAACAATAGTGACTAAAATACATAAAGGGACAAAACTCCTCATAAAAATGCAACACTAGACTGATGTATATACTTTATAGCACATTTAGTAATAGTTTAATACAGTATTTATGACAAATGTTGGCAATCAAATTGTGGCTTCACTGCAAATGGGGATTGTTTTAAGGTGTAATATTGTGCAACATTTTTTGGTGTGAAGTAACAATTTGTGAGCCAACAATTTTGTGATGTAGTCTTGGACTAGTCACCTGTTCCAAAGATATCTTCATTTAAGAAGCATAAAAAAGCAAAATATGACACAGACATACAGGTACAAATGACAATTGGTACTGAAAGGGTTAAGAACCCACAAAGATTCCTTTCCAATTCCCTTCTTGTTCATGTCTATTGACCATTTCATTACCATTGCAGTGAAGTGTGGTTTCTGCCATGTTTTTCAATGAAGTTGTTTTTCAAGGCTGCACCTAATACTCCTGATGTATCTTCTATAGAGAAGATTTGATCACAATGTTTTCATCTATTGTACCAAATTATTCTTGATATCTGACATATGCTTTACAAATGATCATGTGTTAATAGAATTTCTCTGGCGCTGTATAGGAAGTGACATACATCAAAATAAGTTGATCATTATTGGTCCTCATATGTTTTTGGACAAATCCATTATTAGTATTGTATAAGCTATGACTAAAGGTATTTAGCCTGAACCACTAAACACATATGAAATTTTTCTAGGCTATTTTCAATTATGGAATGAAATAAGGAATTTTCTCTTACTTGTGGATGAGTAAAGAGGTTGGTAAGAAGCATTTTTGCTTTTTGTCTATATATGCATCAGGTTACTTAGTCTCATAATATCAAATCCTTTATTCTTTTTAATACATCACTACCAGTTCATAATCATCTACAATGAATAATTATTACTCAATTTAAACTAGAACAGTAACAATGGCCCGATATATGTCATTAAAAACCTAGTGAGCAATGATTTACCACAAATCCAGCCTCTTATTGCAGGAATTCATGATGAACCAAGTTGTAAAGTCTGGACAGTCTGGTTTTGCCATATTATTGCTCTATTGAAGTTCTCAACTATTTTCAATTCAAATTTGAGAAGATGACAAAAAACTTTATAACTAAAACGAGTCTCAACCTGAAGTGGAAACTTTTATCGAAAAAATATACTTATGGCCTACAGAAGCTGAACTTTGCAATACAGAATGGATTAAAATAGATAAGCTCTGACTTTCCTTGTATGTTGACATATGATTTTAATTTGATATGGCATTCTAATAACTCACTCCTCTGCTTCTCAGCGTTATCTAAAGAAGCTTACCGAAGTTGTGGGTATTAAAGTAATCTCCCAGTGTCCCACATCAGTTTTCACTTCTTCACTGATCAGCTCTAAAGTTCTTCATGTGCTTATTATAGGTAATAAAAGTTCTATATTGGGTAACATGCTGACATCTATGTAATTTATTAATCTCAATTTTATTTCAACTTTTTGCTTAAAATGAAGGATTGATGTTTCAAAAGACAAGAGGCATAACTATAAGCACATCATCACAAAAAAGTAGGCTAAGTATAATCTTCAAGTAAAAACTGGTAAAAAGACTAATATTCAAATGCTCTATTAGGGAAATAAGTGACATTGAGGTTTCTGGTATAAATTTTTCATCTACTAGGAAGAACTGCTAAAAACTTCACAAGTCCTGATACACGCAACTGTATCTGTGTGTTGTGAACTAGTCACACAAAAGGCTCACCCACCAATATCAGACAGGATGCAAGCAATGAAACACAACCCGTTCCTTGCTGCCTAGAAATTGCACATGGTCATGTACATGAGGCCTAAGTGACCAAGGACACTTTCCCCTATCCTATATATTTAGTTAATTATGTTTTAATATGTAGACATATATATGGTTGAAGGAAAAAAAACCTTTCTCAATTGTTTCGATCTTTTACAACATGGGAAACCAACTTACAATGTTCTCGAGAAAACAAAGGGGGAGATTTATCTGAAGTGTCTTAGGTAAAACTGTTCTAGTTTCCCATAGAAACCAATCAGACCTCAACTTTCATTTCCCACAGGTGTCTATAAAATGAAAGCTGAGCTCTGATTGGTTACCATGAGCAACTAGAACAGTTGTGCTCTTAGACACTTCTGATAAATCTCCCCCTTTGTTTTCAGTGAGAACATTGTAATAGTTGTAGATGTAATGTTTTTCTCCCGCAATCATGTTTTAATTTGTAGACAAGTATAATTTTAACATTTTGCATATTTAACTAAATATATAGGGGATGTCTGTAAGCCAGGTGACCTTAAATGGGGCACTGTTTGTATGGTACACCTGTTCTAAGTTCTGAAGTTTGAATAACTAACTGGGTACAATGGTGTTCCAAGGTCACAGAAACATATATCTAAAGATGAGTGTTAAAAAGTATTTTCTAAGCAATCTTGTAAATAGGATTTTTAATGATATGAGGTAATCCAAGAGTACTTTACTGGGATTAAAAGAGAAATGTAATAAAAGAAACAAAATCATGTTACCTCTATCCAACTGTGAGGAACATTTTAAAACCACTTGAAAAACAAATTTATCATGGCTTGTGACTGTCAACATGGTTTAAACTCACCATGAACGAGAAAATTATAAGTCTGAACTGATAAGAACTGAGTGACACAAAAGCATTTCATGTAAAATCTATTAAAGACAGCTTTTTATTCACACCTGCAAGTTCACATTAAGCATAATTTTCTTGTTTGGGACTTTTCTTGTTAGCAAAATACTACACATGCTATTTTTTTGTTTACCTATTCCTTAACCACTTAGTGAAGCGCCTTGAAAAGGCTCTAGTGATCAGGCATTTTTAGCAAATTTTCATAAGTGCTTGTTTAAGGGCCATAACTTTTTTGCCTGCTACCTTAAATTTTTTTTGCAGTGCTTCTTTTTTGGGGACACATAAAGCTAGGTAAAAAGGTAAAAAAAAGCTTAAACATTTTTTCATTTTTATTTGCGGTTAAAAGTGGAAAAAATGCTTTTTTGTAATTTATAGCTTATTTTTTTAATTTTCAAATTAACTCAAAATGAACATTATTAATGAATCCAGGTTTTATGCCAGCCTCTGCCCAGTTCCTCTTATAGTGTACACATTTACTATTTCCACTTTGTCCGGGTTCAGACTGTTTCTGTTGGTCTCCGTGTCTTACCATCCATTTATGCACTGTATCTTGTGGACACCCTTACATTAGGACCACTATTTTGTCTTACAGTTTGTAATTTTTATTATATATTCTGGCACTAATAAAGATTATTATTGTAATTGCAAGTGTGCTGTGATTTCAGTTGTGCCCTCCTTCCCTTCAAATGAAGGTTAACTTTGATTTCTCAATGCTTTTTGTAGTGTAGCATTTTTTTAATTGTATGGTGAAATGTAATTGTATTTTAATGAATATTTATTAATATTTTGTGTGTGTGTTTTTTACTTTATATGTCCCCCACAAGGTCATAAAAGACCCCTGTGGGAAATTTTCACTTCTTTTTTTTTTTTCTAATTTTACTATTTTTGATTCTTTACAAGATTTCCCCTGTAACTGACACGTAGAACAGTAGTGACCACACACTTAATATGGGGGTGGTGCTCAATGTAGGATTCTCAATCCACATTCAATCTATATGGAGAACACGGCACACACCAGTTTTTGGTCTTTTCAAATGATTTTTATTTTAGTGAATATATCACATAGCAAAGCCTTCACCGTAGTGTATGCAAATAAGATTAGCTATAAACAGCAAGCTATATACACATGATGTCACTTAGTAAGCACTACAAGGCAGCTGGTGGTAAAATGTTTCAATTAGTCTTGGAAAAGACGCAGGGTTGTGTCTGTGCTTCTGATTATTCATTTGATATAAATCTGCAGGTTGCTCTTAGCAAGAAAATTGATCTATATAAATCATATTATTTACTCACATCCAAATCCTCACTTGTTTGTGATTGTAACAAAACACAATCTTTTCCACTTAAAGCAAAATGTTAAGGAACAACATAAACTATATGATGTGCTAAACCCCCACATCATGGTATATTTTGCAGTAACATGTACTGTATTCCTTAAAGGGCCTTAGAATAGTTCAGTTGAGTCCAATATTAAGCACAACTTTCAAAAAATCCCTGGGGGTCGGAGCTGGTGTTAGAAAAAGTATACATATTTGCTCCAGCTCCCCGATCTGTGCTTCTCAAGCGTCATCCACAAGCACCGACGTGCAATAAATGCAGTTATACCTGGGGAATTTATCGCAATAAAGTGTTAATAAACTAAACTTTTAGTGCCTGGATATCTTTATACACTGCCCGCAGTTGCTGTTTTACTGCTTGCCTGCTTTGGTGTGTTTGGCCCTCACTCACAATCCTACCCCTGTATCACCACCTGGTCAGTGCCTGAGTTTTATAAAGAGACATTAAGTACACATCTACTGTCTCCCAGTTCAAAACTGTATGAAAAAAAAGTAACCTCCACTGCTGGCCATTGAGCATTGTGGCTCTACTGATCAGCATAGGCTTGCTGTGTGTTGGATTCTCCATTTTTTACCTAGACTATTTATCCGACGCAGTTTTGCTCCATGTGCCCCATAGTGACCTAGTCTGAGCATATCTTCTGTCCTGAACTCTGCTTGTTCTCTGTATCAGACTAATTGTCTTTGTCCTTGACTTGGTGCTTGTCACCTGGATTCTGCTTGATTTCTGTTTTGATCACAAATATTTGAAATCATAAATGGAAGTTTGTAACTGTGTCGATCCTGGACACAGGGTCTACAGACCCACTTGACCAGCAGATATCATATCAAGACTTCACCAAAGGTAGTGGCCTTATGATCCTACACAGCAATGTCACAATGTAAAGGGCATGGAAGACACCATAGCACTAGTCACCATACTCCAACTCACGGGCACAATTAGAGACAGAGCTTGTAAAAAAATGAGATTACAGAAAATACCATACCACAAAAAGCAGTGTTATGGAGAGGGAAGGGTGAGGAACACTACCCCTCCTCTTGCTGCACCCATGCCATGTTTATTTTCTATGAGAACTTAGGAAAAACTAAAGAGTCTTTGAAGATGGGTAGGGGCAAGCAGAGAAGTAGGCAAGACAGAAGCTGCTGAAGCAAATAAAATGTTTTTTTTTATCACCTTGTTGCTCAGTAGCGCATTAGTACAATACTATTGTAATGACAATCTCCCACAATGTCTTCTCACAGTTTTTCATCAGTTTTTATTTAAAAAGCTCTATCTTTTGAGATCAATTAAAAAAAAGGAATTAGGGAGGGGGAATGAGGGAGTTGAGATAGAGGCTGGCTAAGTCATAGTTATCGCAAGTAGGTTCTGTAAACTGTCCACAAAAAAATGCAAGTATTTACAATCTTTTTTTTACTGTTTGAGAAAATCTGACCTCTGTTTGGCTATTAATCACCTTTGACAGGCAGTCCCCCGGGTTTGTACGGAACAACATAAGTTCTGTAGGTTTTGTTCTCAAGTTGAATTTGTATGTAACTGTATATTTTATAATGTAACTCTAGACAAATTTTTGGGGGTCTCTTTGACAATGGATTTAAAAATTTGTCATAAGAAGCAAGTTAACAATAAAGCTTAATTGTAGACACCATTGATAATGTATAGCTGTTATTGTAGACGGGCCTAAAGTACAGTAAATTACCAATTACCAGTGGTCTGTTGGCTAACTAGGGCACATCTGTAAGTCGGATGTTCTTAAGTAGGGGACATCTGTATGTCATCCTAGTAGCATAGTAGCAGTTATATTTCACCATAACAAAATGTACTTGACCTTTAATGTACACAGCTCATTCTTAAGGAATTAATTTATATATGGAAAGGCTTGTTGGTTGTTGCCAAGGAGATTTGTGGGGTCATAAAAGAAAATGCACTGTGCCTGAGATTTATAATGATATTAGAGAGCAATATTTATCTGCAATATTTGCGGATAAAATGTATTTAGCAAATATGTCATAGTTTATTAGAATGAACACAGTTCTTCTACTTATCTTTTGCTTCCCGAATAGAAAATCAAATGTCAGAAAGTGGCACAATACATGCTAAGTGAAGAAATATTCAGTTTATGCATGTGAGCAAATGTGTATCTGTAAATGTATCTGTCCAGTGAAATTGTGTATTAAATGCATATTGTAATAAAAGACTGGGTTATTTTCCTTGAAGGGATTACTAACATTGCCCTTATCATGCTGAAAGTTTTGGATTCACAGATTCAGAATATTCGTGTGATATCTTTTTTATGATGTTTTGAAATAACATGATGCAATGTAACAAGGCAATGCCAGTTACACATGGACAGCGATGTGTAAAATGAATGATAAACATATTGATGCTCTCCATGCTTTGTTAGCTAAATCTTCTTAGCTCTTTTACACCAGATGAATGCATTATACTTAGATTAGTATCAATGCTACATTTTTTAGATTGGCTTCAGCCATGATTAAAAACATTGTGCTAGAGTCTAAACACCACAGCCATTTCATTTCTGCATTTGCAATTTGTATTCTTCTCATTCGAAAGTCCACAACTTTTAATTTACTGTGGAAAAAGCATTGTGTTAAAGGATTTGTAGTTTTTATTAAAAGGGACCCCAACTATGAGATAATTACATTAATTTTTTTAGAAGATACTTGTGACTCATATTAGAGACTCAGCTGTCATTGATGTCACTCCCAAATGATGTTAGGGATGATGTCTGGAGATTAGGGGACAACAACCTAAGGTGTATTCTTATCTGGGCATGGACATTTGAATTAATTCACTGCCATATATATACATCTATGTCAATTTGATTTGTTAAAAAAGTTATATGTGTAAGATAATATCCCATAAATGTTGCCATGTTATCCCTAAGAAAAATGATTGTTGTCCTTGATATGACCACACTCTGCTTCAGTCATATGACATAGCTGTGATCTACTGCATGTCCCACACACCCTGTGGTATCAGGGGTGAACCAAGCCTTTCTGCTGCTGAGGGTGACGCCCCCATATATGTGATATATCAGATACAGCATTAAAATAAGATACAGCGCGCCGCCATGTAAGTATAAAATGCATACAGCAGCGCAATGTGTAGTATAAAATCCATACAGAGTGGCTTGCCATGTAGTGTAAAATGCATACAGCGTGCCGCCACTAGTATAAAATGCATACAGTGCGCCATGTTAATAAAAGCTACAGCGTGCTGTATGTAGTTTAAATGCATACAGCGTACCACCATGTGTGTAAAATGCATACAGCGTACCACCATGTAGTGTAAAATGCATACAGAGTGCCGCCATGTAGTGTAAAAGCATACAGAGTGCCGCCATGTAGTATAAAATGCATACAGCGTGCCGCCATGTAGTATTAAATGCATACAGCATACACCAGTAGTGTAAAATGCATACAGCGTGCTGCCGTGTAGTGTAAAATGCATACAGCATGCGCCAGTGGTAAAAATAGATACAGTGTACCGCCATGTACAGTTAATGCATACAGCGGTCCGCCATGTAGATAAAACTAAAATTGACATGGCGCAGAAGCCCTGATAAATATCACCAATACTGCATAAAACAATATATTCACACACATACAGTATATACAACATCTACACACATAATGAGTATACATACAGCAAAAAACATATATAAACAGTATATAGAGCAAATATCACACACATCTATACATACATACACACACAAATCTATACATACATACATACACACACACCTATACGTACTACATACACACTATATACTAGAAGTTGTCTTACTTTTCTTTCTCTTGTTCTGGCAGGTTCGGCCTTGTCCTCTGGCATGGGGGGGGGGGTTTGCCAGAGTTGGGGGGAATCGGAGCCAGGGGTTGGGGAGCCGGAGCGGAGAGAAGACAGCGTGGAGTGGAGCCTGGGGAGCGGATAGTGGAGACCGGAGACCAGAGAGCTGGGATGGAGAGAGCGAGAGGGAGAAGGGGAGCTGGGAGCGGTGAAGGGGAGCGTGCCCGGTACCTGTACCCGCTGATGGATGGAAGTGCCAGCCGGGTGATGTAGAGGGCAAAAGGTGATGTGCAGGTTAGCTCAGGATGGTACATGGTGCCAGCTGGCAGTGGGGTTATGTGTAGGCCAGCGACAGGTGAAGTGGCGGAAGCCCGACGACTCCCCCTGTCTCCACAGGAGGTGCGCCGCCTCAGGCGAGAATCTCAACTCGCCTCATGGGAGGTGCACCCTGGTGGTAATGAATGCTGAATCCTGGTGATTGGCGCCTAAATAATGCATTTCTGGCCACTGCTGGAAGAGAACGGGGAGGTCATATCCAAGGACAGCTATCTAGTGCTATCTAGGGTCTTCTAGACCACATAGCTACATATGGGAGTTAATCTTCACCAAAGGTACATTTTTAAATAACTACAATTGAAGAAATGTTATATAATATACATGGCATATAAAATTAAATTTTAATGTGAACACCCAAATGGGAATAGCCTTTTAAGGTGTGAAACTGTGTGAAACCCATTTCATTAAGGGTAGCTTAAGCTAACTGTAACATACACCATATTTGGTTTAAAATTAGTTCAACTAAGAATTGCTGCTGAAATATATTTCAGCAAAAAAAAATAATATAAAAACTAGCTGTTTCCTCTAGGTCCTCCATAAGGACCATATAAGGACCAATAATTTTCCCTCAGATTTACCATTCATGGTTCGACCATCCCTGAGGTTAGTGTTTTAACCATGATGGCCTACTCCACAACTAATCGATAAGACCTGAGGGGAACCGATAGGTAAATAACTTTCTTCTCATTCTCATGCAGTCAGCACCAACATTTTTTATAGACAATCGCTTCTTAAAAATTTTGTATGAATAATAGCTTTATTTGCCTAGAATAACTTAAAAGGGTTTTGAGCATTATATTACTATTGTCATTTTAGTGTGCTTTAAAGTGAATCTCTCCGTGAACACTATTATATTTATCTAACTAGGCGATTCATAGCTACGGAATCATAATAGTACTAAATACAATAATAATAGTGGAAACATATGAATTTAATGCATATTGTCATTTGCATAGGCAAGAAGAAAAGACGATAACATTCATGTTTGACAACCAGCACAAATAACAATCTTAAATATCATTGGTAACATTGATCTGGTGCTAACTTTTTTCAAAATATAAAAACATCTGAACTACAGAGTAAATTATCCAGTTTATAGTGAGCACTTAAAAAATAAGATTAGAATGCTCTAGGCTCTAACCAACTACCCCAAAATGTAATTGATAAGTATCACAGTACTACAAACAGTAATAAAAAAATATAAAAAAGCTTGTTCGAAAAGAGTTCTAGCTACACAGTAAATGTACCTAAAATGAGGCCATCACAGAAAACAAGCCTGCATGAGCTTTCTCTTATGAAAATGAAAAGTTTATGATAGAAAAAAATTATTACAAATAGTCTGCCACCATTATCAATTTTACTCCTTCGGACTGCCCGCTGACTTTAGGACGTCAGCTGGCACAGATCCATATTCTGCAGCGACGTCTTTAAATGGGACCGTTGGGTCTAAAGGGGTAAACGGAGGTGATGGGTCTAATTAACACCAGTCAGTCCTCGATCAGAATCTTCACAAGGTGGGCCATTTCCTGTAACTGAGGCTTATAGTTGCCTCAGTTACAGGGGAACATGAACACCAGGTTTTGGTCTTTTCAAATGATTTTTATTTCAGTGAATAGATCACATAGCAAAGCCTTACCGTAGTGTATGCAAATACAAGAGTAATTTTTCACAGATCATAAATATTAACACAACGTTTCAGTCATCTCGACCTTGTCAAGTAGGATCTGACCTTAAAGTAAACATATGAGATAAAGATAAGGCTATAGCATGTAGTATAAAGGGGGAGGAAGGTATAAATATTTACATATATACATAACGTCCTGAATAGTAAAATTGCAGCAAAATCAAAATGGTATAAGATCATCAAGAAATGTGACATAGCATAAGATGTAAAAGAGGCAGAGAGTAATAGGGGCATATTATATGGTCAGGGTTATATGTTAGAAACGGGTAGAGGTAAGGAGAGAGTGGTGGTTAAAGGATGTTAGAGGTGGAGGATACTAGGTAGAGGTAAAGGAGGAAGGGTCTGGGCAGGATAAAGAGGGGATAGGCCAGGATATACACATAAGGAGCTTGTTAAGTGGAGAGATGGTGAGGCTGCCTCCGTGGACGCTGCGGTTCGGCTTAAAATGTGTCTGAGCGGCATATGGACGATGTGGCATGACCGGAAGTGGCGTAAGAATTGCCAATAGCGACGGAACGCTGATTGAGGCGAGAGGAGACGTCGGCACATTGTGGTACCGGAAGTGGCACTGGTTGTGATGTGTCGGTCTAGTAGCCCTGTGTAGATAGTAAAGGGGAGGTGTAAAAGGCAGGTAGGATAGGTAGCGACGAAACGCTCTACCTCTAACACCCATTACCACCACTATCTCCTTACCTACTACCCGTTTCTAACAATTAATACCCTGAGCCATATAATATGCCCCTAGTACTCTCTGCCTCTTTTACATTTATGGATGTCAGCTCACATTTCTTGATGATCTTTATACCTTTTGATTTTGCTGCAATTTTACTATCAGGACGTTATGTATATATGTAAATATTTAAATATACCTTCCTCACCCTTTATACTACATTCTATAGCCTTATCTTTATCTCATATGTTTCTACTTTAGGTCAGATCCTACTTGACAAAGGTCGAGATGACCGAAATGTCGTGTTAAATATTTATGATCTGTGAAAAATTACTCTTGTATGATCTGTGAAAAATACTCTTGTAGCATGCCGCAATGTAGTATAAAATCCATACAGAGTGCTGCCATGTAGTGTAAAATGCATACAGCGTGCCGCCATGTAGTATAAAATGCATAACGCGTGCCGCCATGTAGTATTAAATGCATACAGCGTGCTGTCATGTAGTATATAAATGCAACAGCGTACCACCATGTAGTGTTAAAAATGCATACAGCGTCCCACCATGTAGTGTAAATGCATACAAGAGTGCGCCAGTAGTGTAAAATGCATACAGAGTGCCGCAGATAGTTATAAAAGACGCGGCGCCATGTAGTATTAAATGCATACAGCATACCACCATGTAGTGTAAATGCATACAGCTGCTGCGTGTTGTTGTTGTAAAATGCATACAGCGTGCTGCCATGTGGTATAAAATAGTACAGTGTACACGCCATGTAGAGTTGAGGCAGAGAGAGACGTCAGGCACATTGTGGTACGGAAGTGGCACTGGTTGGATTGATGTCGCGCTTCTCTAGTAGCCCTGTAGATAGTAAATGGGAGGTTGTAAAAGCAGGTAGGATAGCTGTAGCGACGAAACGCCTACCTCTAACACCCAATTACCACCACTCTCCCTACCTCTACCCGTTTCTAACAATAATACACTGAGCCATATAATAGCCCTAGTAAGTACTCTCTGCCTCTTTACATCTTATGCTATGTCAGCTTCACATTTCTTGATGATCTTTATACCATTTTGATTTTGCTGCAATTTACATATTCAGGACGGTATGTATAATGTAAATATTTATAATATACCTTCCCACCCTTTATACTACATCATAGCCTTATCTTTATCTCATATGTTTATACTTTAGGTCAGATCCTACTTGACAAAGGTCGAGATGACCGAAATGTCGTGTTAAATATTTATGATCGTGAAAAATTAATCTTGAACGGGTAGAGGTAAGGAGAGAGTGGTGGTAAATGGATGTTAGAGGTGGAGGATACTAGGTAGAGGTAAAGGAGGAAGGGTCTGGGCAGATAAAGAGGGGATAGGCCAGGTATACTCACATAAGGCGCTTGTTAAGTGGAGAGATGGTGAGGCTGCCTCCGTGTATCACTGCGGTTCGGCTTAAATAGTGTCTGAGCGTCATATGGAGCGATGTGCGCATGACCGGAAGTGACGTCAGAATTGCCATAGCGACGGAACGCTTGAGGCAGAGAGAGACGTCGGCACATCGTGGTAGCGGAAGTGGCACTGGTTGTGATGTGTCGCGTCTCTAGTAGCCCTGGAGATAGTAAAGGGGAGGTGTAAAAGCAGTTAGGATAGGGTAGCGACGAAACGCTCTACCTCTAACACCCATTTACCACCACTCTCTCCTTACCGCGATAAATCATAAATTATAGACTGTGCAATGTTAAATAAAAATATTAATATTGAACGAAGATATATACAAATAATGATAAATGATACAAAGTAGAAGACTGAAAGAAAGGGTTTTCTAACAGCCCACATCCACAAAAAATTTTTTGTCAAACCTCCCTATTGGGTCTTTTTGGTGTTAAGACCTACTGTGGCTGCACCCAAAACCGGTCTAACAGAGATCAACAAGTGCCACTAGACCCACTATAAAAAAAGTATGCATTATATGTTGTTTAGCTCACATCTGTATTCAGGGGTTTACTATATACCATTCTATCAAAGCTGCCCTTTTGTGCATTTAACCTAAAGTATCATGGAATGTATTTACTATTTAGCTTCCATTATATTCTACTATAAGAGAAGAGCAAAATAGAAACAAATGCCCCATGTGTGAAATGAGCCCTGCGGAAAGTTATCTGAGGACATCTTAAAGGTAGACAGGAAGTGCACTGTATTTCTCTTACAAGTGTTACCAGGGCCCCTAGAATAGGGCTACCAGTTCTTACCTAATGCTCGTGATTTTGTTCCACCGCCCCGTCTTCCCCCCCAGACGAAGGCTCAGTTAGAGCCAAAACGCGCGTAAACTGTATTATGTATTGTAGCATTAATAAAAGTTTTTTGACACTACTTGTGTATTGCATTAGTGCCTTCTTTCCCTTCTCTTTTGAAGGGCAATTTTGGATTCTATTTGAGCACTTGACTTGGCACTATCCAGGTGCGCTACTAGGTAGGGGGTCTAACTATGATAGCAAGACAGGACACATATGTTATGTGTATTTGACCGCCAAGGCCTCCCTTATACCTGATCCTACCATTCAGATTGCATAAATTCTCAATGGATAAAATAAAAAATACCCATATGCTCCGCAAAGTTTGATTTCTCCTGAGTATAACAATACCTCATATGTGGTGGTAACCTGCTGTATGGAGGGAAGGCACTCCTGACGTAGTACTATGTCTAATGTCGGTAAGGGGTTAAGGCTCTATTCACACCCAAATTAAATTTCCATTATTCTGCTCAATTATAGTTATTGTACAATGAAAATAACATGGAGCCACATTGGGGCTATTGAGCTATTTAGTGGGCAAAATAGATGTTGAATAGATGTTATAAAACAAATCTTTTTAAATTCTGTTTTACTTGCATTAACAAATAAAATATTTTTACTTGACATTTAATATCAAATTTCCTAGATAATTAATTTCATATAAGTAGATCAATAAAATGAATTCTTCAGGAGGTGGTTATCAGAAAACATTTTGCTTCTAGGTTGTTGTAAGCACATAGAAAGGGTACACAGGATGTATTTTCTTTTCTGAGCTGTGGTTATAAGACAGGGCCGTAGTTATTAGGCTGGTATAAACAGATACACACCGATAAGTGTGGGTAACCTAAATCAAGAGTTTTTGATATTATGCAAAAAATATTTTCGATATCTTGGAAACAAATGGGTGAATTTATTAATGTGTCACAGGCTCCAACAGTGCAGACCTCAACAATACTAGACTAGTGCTTCACCAAATTCATCATAGTGTTGATTAATCTATCACAGTTTATTAGTCGATTTCTACTTTTATATTGCCTTTTAGATAGAAATGTGGTGAAGGGGGTTTATGAATTCCCTTCAGTGTTTTCCTAAGATCCTGTGTATTTTCGAGCGCACATCTAAAGTGGCATGAGCATAGTCTCTTCAGCAGGGATACCATTATAAACAGTGTGAAAACTCACTTAGCACTCCCCACCCTAAAGATGTACATAGTATTCAAGCAGTACAGCAGTATTCAAACTCTTAATGGTTCTGACAATTTAACAACATTGATCCCTAAATAAAATTCTATGCACAGTATGGCATGTTTGGTTGATCTTACGATTAAAAATTGTAAATAAGGGCTGAAAATTTGTACATATATGTTTCAGTTTGTTTTTCTACAATGGATAGAATTTTGTTCTGCAAAAGCAGATCACCTGCACAAAGCCGACTAAAGAGAGACTTAACTATAACAGGTTTTATGATATTGTGTAGGGCTTTCTGCACACAGGACATACAGATATATGACACGGAAACAACAGTCCCATAGACCATTGTTTGCATCCTATGAGTCATTGGCAGGTAAGTGGCATTCATGCGGCAATGACAATTGAAAAAGACCCCATGGGGCGCATACACAAATCTGAATAGGACCTGCTCTATTTTTGGCATCTTAGATAGTGGATGCATGCATAGGGCCCAGGGAATCCACAGCCTTATGCATGAGCCCAAAGAAGTGAATGGAGATGTGAGCTGGATGTAGGCAGCAGCTAAACAAACTTGTACAGAGGGCTGCATTTTGTAATCTTCCCTAACACTGTCAGCATCTGAATCTCTGCTTCTCTCAAAAGCCACAGGGGAGGGGAAGGCCTGTGACTTCCTTCCCTCATCGGCATAACGGAGCAGACCATTATATGGGCTGTTAATAAAGTACTGGGCTGTGCAGAAGAGCCATGAATAAGCAGGACTCAGCTTCAGGGAAGATGCTGATCGGAATCACCTCCGGTCATTTGCATACAGCTTTAGGAATGTTTTAAGTTTTAAGGCATGGAGAGGGACAATATAGGGGCAATGCTTTCTAATGGCAGTATATATATAGTTTTGGGGAGTTGATTTGACTCATAGGTTCCCTTTAACACAAAAGTTTGTGATGATTAGTCTACTTGCAGGTAAGGGGGAGAGGGGCACTAATTCAAGAATTTTTTTTTTATTATGTTAAGAAATCTTGTTGAATTAGGTTTATGTAAAATTACATTCCTTAGTTAAAGTAGATATTATCAGTGTATTGGTATTGAGTGCTGGGGGCTTTAACATCATACCGACGCGCGCCATAATAGTAGTGTCCACGTCGGGTGGCGGTGCATGGAGAGGGTTAAGTATTTTCTGCATATTGCACCGATCGCGGGTGTTATCACCGATCGCCGCTGAAAAAGATGGTGGCGTATGGGCGTCATTGTCATCTTGCCGAGGATTGTCTCTCCCCCTGAGAATAATATGTTATATACATTAACAAAGCCATTCCCAACTATCTCACTGCGTCCCCTTTTCAGAACATTATCCCCTCTCTCAGACCAACTCCCATTTCATCTTCACTCCTCCCAATTGTCAACCAATATCTCTTAGAAGATCATCCCAGGTCTAGTGTGATCTTACCCGACTACACTGTATAACCAAGTAAACTAGCAACTGAACCAGCAGACTGCAACATGAAGTGTAAAGTGAGATGACTAGACCCTTGAATATATAATATTTCCTGCATGTGCACTTATCATGGAAAACACCCTCATCACCAGACAGAAAGATCACATTATAGTGATAAACTGTAAGCAACTATTTCCCCAGCAGATATAGGTTATCTGTTATATTACAGTGGAAATTATTCAGATCACTTTACATTTTTCACTCTTTGTTTCATTTCAGACAGTTGGCAAGATTAAAAAAAGTTATTTTTCTTGCTCATGAGTGTACACTCTGCACCCCATCTGGACAGAAAAGAAATATAGATATTTTTGCTAATTTATCAAACAAAAAAAACTGAAATCACATGGTCATAAGTAATCAGCCCATTGGCTCAGAATTGAGTACCTATTGAACTAGTACAGCCATGAGTCTTCTTGGGAATGATGCAACAAGTTTTTCACACCTAGATTTGGGGACCCTCTGCTATTATTCCTTGCAGATCCTCTCCAGTTCCCTCAGATTGGATGGCTAACATTGGTTGCTTAATTGGGTTTAGGTCAGGGCTCTACCTGGGCCAGTAAAGAATGGTCACAGAGTTGTTCTGAAGCCACTGCTTTGTTATTTTAGCTATGTGCTTAGGGTCATTGGGGCATATTTATCAGGACCTCTGCGCAACGCCAATGGCGCAGAGGCCCTGAAATAATCGCAAATGCTAGCTTATTGCTAGCTTTTGCGATTATTTGCCAGTGGGCCGGCGCAGGGCGTTACTGTCCCCACGCCTGCGCACTCGCTGCTGCCGGCGACTTGCCTAGGATAAACGCTGCGCAGCCGGCTGCCCCGATACATCAAGTGGTATGTATCCTGCACGAGCGCTAGCGTATGATAAACATGCCCCAATGTCTTGTTGTAAGGTGAACCTGTGGCTGGATTTCTCTGCACGTGGCCGCATTCATCTTTCCTTCAATTGCTACCAGTCGTCCTGTAACCACAGTATGATTCTGCTACCACCATGTTTCACTGTTGGGATTGTATTTGGCAAGGGATGAACAGTGCCTGGTTTTCTCCATTTGTACCACTTAGAATTAAAACCAGCCCTGGAAGAAGCTGTGCAGGCAAAACCCAGGGTTGGGCACGAGCGATTGGCGTCCTCATGGCAACTTTTATATGCACATTTTAAACATTTGTTTGTGAGTATATGAGAATAAAAAGTATTTTATTAGATGCAACAATAAAATACCTCCATTTACCTCTATAGCATACACTGTTGAGGAGTGAATCTGAAGAGTGAAGAGGATTAAGAGCTAGCATCTCCAGTCTGAATGGTGGCTTGTTCTTAAAGGAGATTGTACAGTTGTGTGGAGCTTTGTAAGCATTATATTTTGGATTGGAGCTGTTAGAGATAGAACAGCAAAAGAGGACATCAAATTTAATGAAGTCCTTCGGTCATATTTATTAATGCATTTTAGGGGATTCGTCTCATCACACCAGAGAATCTTATTTCTAATAGTCCAGAAGTCCTTCATTTGTACTTTGCAAACTGTATGCAGGTTTCCATGTGTCTTGCACTGAGAAGAGACTTCTGTGGGCACACTCTGTCATAAAGCCCCAACTGGTGGAGAGTTGCAGTTTTATGGAACTTTCTCCCATCTCCTTAATGAATCTCTGAAGCTCAGCCTCAGTGATCTTGTGTTTTTTCTTTACCTCTCTCACCAAGGTTCTTCTCCCACTATTACTTAGTTTGGCTGGGCAGCAGGTGGAGGAAGAGCTGTGGTCTTAGGACACATGCACTTAGGAACCTTGAGTGCTATAGAAATTCATTTGTAACCCTGGCCACATGTGTACCTTGCCACCATTCCGTCTCTGAGCACCTTGGGCCGTTCTTTAGACCTCATGATTCTCATGTGCTCTGACATGCTCTGTGAGCTGTGAGTTCTTATATAGACAGGCGTGTGCATTTCCTAATGAAGTCAGATCATTTTAATTAGACACAGCTGGACTCCAATGAAGGAGTAGAACCATCTCAAGTAAGGTTATACTTATGATCATTTTATAGTTCAGCTTTTCATGTTTAATAAATTAGAAAAAATAACATTTCGAGATGGGGTGCAGAGTGTCCATTAATGAGAAAAAAATAACTTTTTCATCTTAACAATTGGCTGCAATGAACATAGAGTAAAAAATGTAAAGGTGACTGAATACTTTCCATATCCACTGTATGTGCTGCTCTAGAAGCAGAATGAAGACTGCTGTTAGCAAATCCTATATACCGTTGAAGGATTTTCAGTGGCGTACCAGATACCTTGTGTTTGCAAGATTGTATGTTAAATAATTGCAATTTGTATAATTCCTTGGTATTTAGAGATTGATTTGTCTCAGTTAATGGTTTGTTTCAACCAACTTTGATGTGACATGATTAATACTGTAATATAACTATTTTCCTTTATAAGCTACTTTCCATTAGAAGCTGTTATTTGACAATGAGACTGGAATGCATTTATTAAAAAAAAACATTTAGGAGGCAATCTATTTTATTTGGTATGCTTTTGTTTAATGGTACTAATGCAGAGCCAAGGGAAATAATTCTAAATAATATTAATTAACCCCTTACACACCGCAGTGTAGCAAACCCACAGCGTGTAATTGCATTCTGGCAGATTTCCATCAGGATCAGACCCCACGCCATTTGCAAAGGGGATCCATCCTACTGCAACACCTGGGTGTAATGTGTGGCCTGCCCAAGGACCCTGTACTAATGTACAGCATTATCCTTGAATGTGTATGTATATATGTTTACAAAAATACATTAATTTGCCCAAAAAATTACAAACCGTTTTTCACCATTTCCACTGCATTTGGAATTTTTCTCCCGCTTCCCAGTACACGGCATTCAATATTAAATACCATCACTATGAAGTGCAATTTGTTACACAGAAAACACACAGCTCTTTAAATGGAAAAATAAAAAAGTTATGGATTTTTAAAGGTGTGGAGGGAAAAATGAAAACGGAATAACGAAAAAGGGGCTTGGCGGGAAGGGGTTAAATATAATACTGGATAGTTTTTTCCCATACTCTAAATTACAGTTTTGTTGATTGCAGTTGAAAGCAGACTTCACCACTTATTCTGTCTCTCAGGAAGCCATGCAGCACATGTTCTCAGCAGGGGATTTGTAGACTAAAGCCTTTAACACTTTTCAGGGACTCTTCTTTCTTTCTTAGAATTCTGTTTCAGTAGGAATAATGCCTCTGTTGTTTTGTTTTCTGCCTGTTATAACTCATGCAAGCACCAGTTGTCTGAGGCTGCCAGAATGCACCTCTGCTTAAAATTGATTTACTTCTATTCCGAGCAAAATTGGCATAGTTTACATGGTAAATTCTTTCCCAGAAATGAGGTCTAATAGTTTTCATTTTTCTGCTCCATCATACTGAAAATTGAAACAGTAAAAGCAAGTAATAGCTATGCGTTGTGTCTCCATACAGTAAAAGTGAACTATATAGATCATATATATTTTTTACTATGTATTTATTTAATGTGCAGTTTATAGAGTGTTTATAAAGTGAAGCATCACATTTAGGGTTATTGTACATTTATGACTATTTTCTGGTATTTTTAAACACACATTCACCTTTTAGACAAGTCAGGAAAGTGTCAATAAAATATAAGATTATAACACTTGTAATCAGTACAAAATCTTACAAAGTGGCAGAGTACATAGTATGCATCCCAAAATAGGGAAGGGAGTGTTTGTAGACTGCAATACAGAAAGTTAATGTAGATTTTTTAAAGAAAAAACCTAGGAAATAAATAGATAAATGAAATTGTACTAAGACGTTTTCCATGAAGTTGTGTATTGATCTGCTCATCTTCTCCTGTTCAAAACCATACAGCATACAGAAAAGACTGCAGTTATATAGTGGCAGGTTACATTTAAACCAAATGTTATGGAATAGTATTGTTAACATTGTTCTAACCATTCTTTACATTTCTCTTTCCTCTAGATTGGCAGATCGCAACCCTTGCCTTACTACTTGGTGGTGCTGCCATCATACTTATTGCGTTCCTTATTGGCTTAGTCTCCATCTGTGTGGGTTCCCGTAGGCGGTTCTACAGACCAGTTGCTGTCATGTTGTTTGCTGCAGGTAAGTTTGTGACACGGTTGACTTAACAAAAGTACTTTATTTATTTAGCATAGATAATATTGATAAAATGGTTAAAATGACCTTCATTAAAACATAGTATATAACCAAATGTTGGATGTATTGAATTTAAAATAACATGAAATAACATAGTTTTACAAGAGCATATAATTGTTGATAATTGGGCATGCCCCGGATAGTCAGAAGTTTCTCCTGTGGCACAAGAATTACACATGTAACTTTATGCTACCTGCAGACGACAAGTGCAGTTTAACTGGACAAAAGCAACAGAACCGTGGACCATTGTTTACAGCCCATGTGTCAGCAGTTATCAGTGTTCTGAATTGTTTGCTGCAATGGACATTTCTATGTAATACAAAGTTTAAAGTGTGACTGCATATATTTTCTATATTAACACCATAACATGTTGTGAAGTGTCATGTTTTGTGGTGACAGTGTATGGATGAGAGGCAGTAAGGGTTTAAAACTGAGATGTGCCTTACACCTGCCCTCAGCTTATAACTGGCCAGATAAATTCCCTCCTGACCATGGTGCCTTTTTCTTAAGCTTTGAGTATGTGTTGTTTGGATTTGATTTCTATTTGTCCTTTTGGCTATTTTTGACTATTCTTTTGGACTTAATTTGGCTATGGCATAAACCTTTTGTTGTTACATTTAGTTTGGACCTGATTAGTTTTTTGTCTGTTGATGTACAATCCTGCTACTGACCTTGGCTAGATGATTGTTGTAGTACTTTCCCCATTCCCTGCCCACTACTTATTATAGGGAAATGTGTGTTCATTTAGGGTGGTTATTATGTATGCAGGGGCAGTTTGATAGGTTCAGTGCTGGGAATCACTTTCCATTTTCCTATGTACTAATTAAATAAATACAGAACAACAAAAAATATAAGTACAATGTGTTCATTTCTCTTATTCTTTTGCACAATTCTCAAAATATTATATGATTTTTAAAAAAAAGATAAATTAATGGAGATATGCCTGTTAGACAACCTTTTACTATTAATATTGCAGCGAATTCTGTAAATTAGAAGTGAAGATCCTTCCGTTCATTGGAAGGTAATTGCTGGGTGTTTATGGTGGGGTAAAACTACATCTCATGGAACAGAAAGCACTGAGATGCAACCATTTATAATGATTACATCAGAATAATTCATAATAATTTTATATATAAGATAAATATTTAGAATAAAACTTTCAGTTTCTCCCATTATTTTATATTTTTTATTATCTGAGATTGTGTATTTTTTCGCATTTTTTATACTGCTGCATAGTTACATAAAATATTACATTTTTTTCAATTTCCATTTCACATATTTGACACCTTTATGTAATATATAAGTGATATATTTTCAACTTTAGTACCATATGTAAGTATTGTGTTGAAAGCAAGCCTACTGAAATTATCACATTAGCAGTGCGTAGTTTTCTTGTAACTGCCCCTTTTTTAAAAACAATATCAGATTAATAGTCTGAAAATATAAGCAATTTTATTTTGCTTAATGTAACAGCTACAGGCAAAATAATTAAACTTAATAACAGGGTTTGCTGCAATTTAAAAGGCAACCTCATATAACCCAAGACTATCAAAAAGAAATCCTGCAGATTTCTACATACTGGAGATACATATACTGCTCTACTTAACTCGGCATTTCTGTAGCTGACAGTATTTCTCATTTTATATTCACATATTTTCTGCTTTTGTTGTGACTTCTTTAACCACTTGAGACAGAGAAATGAATTTGTAAGTGCAAGCCCTTGAAGCAACAATGCCAAGCAGAACTGGCTCTAAAAATAGCCCTCTTCCTCCTTCCTACATAAAGAACATCCATTCATTCTTTTCTAGCTGCTTCCTAGACATTTCAAGTATTAATCACACTTATCCAGGATTGGCTTTATACTGCTTGGACAATGGATTTACACTGAGCTGTGATGTAATTCCTGAAAGAGTGGTAAATCAGCTGGTGCTGGTAATGTTTATTTGCATTTTGAATAAAATAAAATTGTATACAATGTTTCACTGCTATATGGGGTCCAGGATATAGAAAATATATCTGAAACATAAAATTAAAGCAAAATATAACATTTCCAGAACAACATGCAGTTACAGCTTAAAAGATCGACGCGTTTCGACACTTGTGCATCTTAGTCATGATCAGTTTCCATATTACTGTTCACTAAGCATTACATCACCTGGAATCATGGCGTCATCCCAGGACCGCCCATAAAGGGGTGGATACTCCCCAATCACTCTCCAAATGACCTTAACCCTTGGTGAGCTAAACTTTACATAAACGTTACATTAAACTTTGCGTAAACAAAATGTTTAAGTTAAAAACAGGAATTCTAAAAACAGAGGAAGAATTTAATGCTTAGTGAACAGTAATATAGAAACTGATCATGACTAAGATGCACAAGTGTCGAAACGCGTCGATCTTTTAATCTGTAACTTCATGTTGTTCCGGAGATGTGAACAAAGAGGAAGAAATTTATTTAAACCAAACCTGGTGGCTTCATGTGAGTGCCGAGATTCCTTGTACCTTTTGCGGTTTTGGGACCCGGCGGTGGTCTTTCCTTTTTCGTGCACCAAGGCTAATACCAGAGGACTGTGGACCATCACACTGTGGGGTGAGCTGAACACGCACCTGTTAGGGTGCTATCTGCACATGTTTTTGTATAGTAAAATTGTTTTAGATGTACCTTGTGCCACCAAAACAGCATCTTTGATGCACATTTACTCAAGTGTTAACATTCTGATGTCTAGGTTTACAGCATTTTCGTGTTCATTGTATTACATGTTGAATCTTATATAGTAATGTCTATGGAATCTTACATGAATACTACATGTACAAGTTGATTATCTCATTGTACAAATGTTTTTAGAATTCCTGTTTTTAACTTAAACATTTTGTTTACGTAAAGTTTAATGTAAAGTTTATGTAAAGTTCAGCTCAACAAGGGTTAAGGTCATTTGACTCACCTGTTGTCATGACGCTGGAGATTGATTAGGGAGTACGCCATGATTCCAGGTGATTTAATGCTTAGTGAACAGTAATATAGAAACTGATCATGACTAAGATGCACCAGCGTCGAAACGCGTCGATCTTTTAAGCTGTAACTGCATGTTGTTCCGGAGATGTGAATAAAGAGGAAGAAATTTATTTAAACCAAACCTGGTAGCTTCATGTGAGTGCCGAGATTCCTTGTACCTTTTGCTGTTTTGGGACCCGGTGGTGGTCTTTCCTTTTTCGTGCACCAAGGCTGATACCAGAGGACTGTGGACCATCACACTGTGGGGTGAGCTGAACATGCACCTGTTAGGGTGCTATCTGCACATGTTTTTCTATAGTAAAATTGTTTTAGATGTACCTTGTGCCACCAAAACAGCATCTATGTAATAAGACCTTTTGGTGCCTTTGAAACAAAATAGTGTTATTCATTTTACTTGTCAGATGTGTATTGTGACTGACTTGTGTATCTAGTATGTAGGTTTATGTAATTTGAGAGTATTTGTTGGTAGGCAAGTCCAGATGAACAGATGAAGTCCATATATACTCGAGTATAAGCCTAGTTTTTCAGCACAAAAAACTGTGCTGAAACCCCAAACTCGGCTTATACTCAAGTAAAAAATATAGGTCTTTTGGTACAATTAGGGGCCTCGGCTTATACTTTGGTCGGCTTATACTCGACTACAGGCGGTCCCCTACTTAAGAACACTCGACTTACATACGACCCCTAGTTACAAACGGACCTCTGGATATTGGTAATTTATTCTACTTTAGTCCTAGGCTACAATCAGCTGGAACAGTTATCAAATGTGTCTGTAATGAAGCTTTATTGTTAATCCTGATTCTTATGACAACACAACATTTTTAAAATCCAATTGTCACAGAGATCAAATAAGTTCTAGCTGGGATTACAATGATAAAATATACAGTTCCGACTTACATACAAATTCAACTTAAGAACAAACCTACAGACCCTATCTTGTATGTAACCCGGGGACTGCCTGTATATACGGTAATTTTACAAATTTGCTTATTGTATAATTTGCTGCAAAAGCGTGATTTAAAAAATAATGTTCCTATAGATTCATATCCCATTATCTTATTGTTTATTCACTGGTCGATTACATTGCCAGTTACATTAATGAAGATAATTACAGTCTCATAAAGGATCCACTCTACCTTTATATTAATGCTTTAAGTGTTTTTTGTGTTGCCTGAGGAATCTTATAGCACGGCAATATCTCTTTCCAATCTGCTCTTAAACCTGTTTCTTTGCAGTACAATGACATTTTTTTTCCCTAAACTGTTTCATGGGAAATTCAATGATGAAAAGACACAAATGTCTGTTCTGCGGCATGTTCTTATTTCACACAGCATAAATAAATTCGGGTTTGTCCTTGAATGACTTGCTGACATGGATTGTTAGGTAATGAATTATATATTAAGTAAACCATGCTTAGTTATACGGATTGAGCATAGTCCACAATTTACAATTCTTTAGCCCAGGATTTGAAATCAGACAAGCAGAGTAATGTTCAATATGGAACTTTAGATAACCCTCAGTTCTGTTCTAGTTCAGTTCATAAATATTCATAAATATTCTGTTATTTAACCCTTTTTCCTGTATACATGTATTTATTATCTCCAGTGATTAAGCAAGCCACATATCTAAGGTTATAAATTCCGTTCAGTGATCCAGCTAGGAATAGATGGACTAGACTTGTAGACTAATATTATATAAAACCTTGTGCATGTACATATAAGCTAATAACCAGGGGACGTTAAACGACTTTTACATCTAGTATAGTATGAAAACACTTATAATGACATTGGAATGTTGAATAGATAAAATTATCACAAACAAAAATGACCTGTAATTCATAATTCAGAGATGTTTTTTATATAAAAAAAGAAGTAAATGGATCCTATACATACTTGTGCTTTGTATTGATATGCAGTCCTTCAAAAGCTGTAATAGCTATAAAACAGCAAGATATATACATGATGTCACTTAGTAAGCACTACAAGGCAGCTGGTGGTAAAATGTCTTCAATTATTCTTTGAACAAGCGCATGGTTGTCGTCTGTGCTTCTGATTAATTTCATTTGATATAAATCACTGCAGGTGCTCCTTAGCAAGAAAATTGATCTATATAAATCATTTATTATTTACTCAACATCCAAATCCTCACTTGTTGTGATTGTAACAAAACACAATCTTTTTCCACTTAAAAGCAAAATTGTTAAGGAACAACATAACTATATGATGTGCTAAACCCCACATCATTGTATATTTTGCATAACATGTACTGTATTCCTTAATAGGGCCTTAGAATAGTTCCGTTGAGTCCAATATTAGGCACAACTTTCAAAAAATCCCTGGGGGTCGGAGCTGGTGTTAGAAGAAGTATACATACTTTGCTCCAGCTCCCCGATCCTGTGCTCTCTCAAGCGTCATCCACAAGCACAGACGTGCAATACCATGCAGTTATACTTGGGATTATCGCAATAAAGCTTTGTTCATTAACTTAAACTTAAACTTTTAGTGCCTGGATATTCTTTATATACTGCCCAGTTGCTGTTCATACTGCTTGCCTTGCTCCTTGGCGTGTTCTGGCCCTCACTCACCATCCTACCCCTGGTCATCACCACCTGGTCAGTGCCTGAGTTTTTAAAGAGACATTACGTACACATCTAACCTGTCTCCCAGTTCAAAATTGTGATGAGAAAAGTAACCTCCACTGCTGGCCATTGAGCATTGTGGCTCTACTGATCCATGCATAGGTGTGCTGTGTATTGGATTCTCCATTTTTTACCTAGACTCTTTATCCTGACTCAGTTTCTGCTCCATGTGCCCCATAGTGACATTACTCTGATGCTTATCTTCCTGTCCTGACCTCTGGCTTGTTCTCTGTACTCAGACTAATTGTCTTTGTCCTTGACCTTTGGCTTGTCACCTGGATTCTGCTTGATTTCTGTTTTGATCACAAATATTTGAAATCATAAATATTGGACTGTTTGTAACTGTGTCTTCCGGACTCCTGGTGCTTTGCACCAGCTTCTACAGACTCACTTGGACCAGCAGATATCCATATCAAGACTTCTACCAAAGGTAGTGGCCTTATGATCCTTACACAGCAATGTCCAGATACCTGTATAGGGGTGAAACAGTGAATACTGGTGTGGTACATACTCTAAGTGTGTGGCCCAAATCTAGACCAGTTGGATAAAACAGTGGTTTCATAAAATGCTGCTATTTATAGTGTGAAAGAGACTCTGGCTAAGTTTACATGTGAATATAACTAGAACCTTATATGTCATCTCCCTCAATTTGTGTATACAGGGCATGGAAGACACCATAGCAACTAGTCACCATACTCCAACTCCGGGAGCACAATTAGAGACAGAGCTTGTAAAAAATTGAGATTACAGAAAATACCATACCCACTAAAAAGCAGTGTTATGGAGAGGGAAGGGGTGAGGAACACTCACCCCTCCTCTCTCCTGCACCCTGCCATGTTTATTTTCTCTGAGAACTTAGGAAAACTAAAGAAGTCTTTGAAGATGGTAGGGGCAAGCAGAGAAGTAGGCAAGACAGAAGCTGCTGAAACAAATAAAATGTTTTTTTTTATCACCTCTGTTGCTCAGTAGCATTAGTACAATACTATTGTAATGACAATCTCCCACAGATGTCTTCTCACAGTTTTTCATTCAGTTTTTATTTTAAAAAGCTCTTATCTTTTTTAGATCAATTAAAAAAAAAGGAATTAGGGAGGGGGGAATGAGGGAGTTGAGATAGAGGCTGGCTAAGTCATAGTGACTCGCAAGTAGGTTCTGTCAAACTGTCCACAAAAATGCAAGTATTTTACATTCTTTTTTTATACTGTATGAGAAAATCTGACCTCTTGTTCTGGCTATTAAATCACTTTGACAGGCAGTCCCCGGGTTACGAACAACATAGGTTCTGTAGGTTTGTTCTCAAGTTGAATTTGTATGTAACTGTATATTTTATAATTGTAACTCTAGACAAATTTTTGGGGTCTCTTTGACAATTGGATTTAAAAATTTGTCATAAAAAGCAAGATTAACAATAAAGCTTAATTGTAGACACCATTGATAAATGTTATAGCTCTTTATTGTAGCCCAGGGCTAAAGTACAGTAAATTACCAATTACCAGTGGTCTGTTTGTAACTAGGGCACATCTGTAAGTCGGATGTTCTTAAGTAGGGGACATCTGTATGTGCAATCCTAGTAGCATAGTAGCAGTTAGATTTCACCATACAAAAATGTACTTGACCATTTAATGTAAGCTATTCTTAAGGAAAATAATTTATATAGGAGATTTTGGGGTCATAAAAGAAAATGCTACTGTGCCTGAGATGTATTAATGATATTAGAGAGCAATATTTATCTGCAATATTTGCAGATAAATGTATTTATGCAAATATGTCATAGTTTATTAAGAATTAACACAGTTTCTTCTACTTATCTTTTGCTTTCCCGATAGAAAATCAAATGTCAGAAAGTGGCACAATACACTGCTAAGTGAAGAAATATTCAGTTTTATGCATGTTGAGCAAATGTGTATCTGTAAATGTATCTGTCCAGTGAAATTGTGTATTAAATGCATATTGTAATAAAAGACTGGTTATTTTCCTTGAAGGGATTACTAACATTGGCCTTTATCATGCCTGAAATGTTTTGGATTCACAGCTTCAGAATATTTCTGTGTATATTCTCTTTTATGCTGTTTCTGAAATAACATGATGCAATGTAACAAGGCAATTGCCAGTTACACAAGGACAGCGATGATAAAATGAATTGATAAACATATCTTGATGCTTCCATGCTTTGGTTTAGCTAAATCTTTCTTAGCTTCTTTACACCAAGATGAATGCATTGTAATTTAGATTAGTATCAATTGCTTACATTTTTTAGATTGGCTTCCAGCCCATGGTTAAAAACATGTGTGCTAGAGTCTAACACCACAGCCATTTCCATTTCTGCATTTGCAATTTGTATTCTTCTCATTCGAAAGTCCACAACTTTTTTATTGACTGTCGAAAAGCATTAAAGATTTGTAGTTTTTATTAAAAGGGACCCAACATATGAGATAATTACATTAATTTTTTTAGAAGATACTTGTTACTCATATTAGAGACTCCCAGCTGTCATTGACTGTCACTCCCAAATGATGTCTAGGGATGATGTCTGGAGATTAGGGACACAGCCTTAAAGTGTATTCTTATCTGGGCATGGACATTTGAATTAATTCATCTGCCATATATATACATCTATATGAATTTTTTATCCTGTTAAAAAAGTCTATATGTGTTAAGATAATATCCCACAAATGTTGCCATGTTATCCCTAAGAAAAATGATTGTTGTCCTTGATATGACCACCTCTGCTTCAGTCATATGACATAGCTGTGATCTACTGCATGTCCCACGCACCCTGTGGTAATCAGGGGTGAACCAAGCCTTTCTGCTGCCTGAGGCGAGCCATAGGGTGATGCCCCCATATATGTGATATATCAGATACAGGATTAAAATAAGATACAGCGCGCCGCCATGTAGTATAAAATGCATACAGCATGCCGCCATGTAGTATAAAATGCATACAGCGTGCCGCCATGTAGTATAAAATGCATACAGCGTACCACCATGTAGTGTAAAATGCATACAGCGTACCACCATGTAGTGTAAAATGCATACAGAGTGCCGCCATGTAGTGTAAAATGCATACAGAGTGCCGCCATGTAGTATAAAATGCATACAGCATGCCGCCATGTAGTATTAAATGCATACAGCATACCACCATGTAGTGTAAAATGCATACAGCGTGCTGCCGTGTAGTGTAAAGTTCATACAGCGTGCTGCCATGTGGTATAAAATAGATACAGTTAATCGCCATGTAGAGTTAAATGCATACAGCGTTCCGCCATGTAGTATAAAACTAAAATTGACATGGCGCAGAAGCCCTGATAAATATCACCAATACTGCATAAAACATATATTCACACACATACAGTATATACAACATCTACACACATAATGAGTATACATACAGCAAATACACATATATAAACAGTATATAGAGCAAATATACACACACATCTATACATACATACACACACACAAATCTATACATACATACACACACACACATTTATACATACATACATACATACATACATACATGCATGCATGCATACACACACACACACCTATACATACATACATACATACACACATATACACATCTATACATACATACATACATAGAAGTTGTCTTACTTTTTTCTTCTTCTCTTGTTCTGGCAGGTTCGGCCTTGTCCTCTGGCACGGGGGGTGGGGGATATTTGCCAGAGTCGGGGGGAATTGGAGCCAGGGGGTGGGGAGCCGGAGCGGAGAGCAGACAGCGTGGAGTGGAGCCCAGGGAGCGTAGAGTGGAGACCAGAGAGCTGGGAGCGGAGAGCAGAGAGTGGAGACCGGGGAGCTGGGAGCTGGGAGCGGAAGTGCCAGCCTGGTGGTAATGAATGCTGAATCCTGGTGATTGGCCGCCTAAATAATGCATTTCTGGCCACTGCTGGAAGAGAGGGAGGGAGGTCATATCCAAGGACAGCTATCTAGTTTCTAAGGGATAACATGGCTACATATGGGAGTTATCTTCACAAAAGTACATTTTTAAATAACATACAATTGAAGAAATGTTATATATATACATGGCATATAAATTAAATTTTAATGTTAACACCCAAATGGGAATAGCCTTTTAAGGTGTGAAACTGTGTGAAACCCATGTCATTAAGGTGTAGCTTAATGCTATACTGTAACATACACCATATTTGGTGTTTAAAATGAGTTTTCAACTAAGACATTGCTGCTGAAATGTATTGTGGCAAATTAAAAAATACTGATAAAAACCTAGCTGTTTCCTCTAGGTCCTCCATAAGGACCATATAAGGACCAATAATTTTCCTCAGATTTACCATTCATGGTTCGACCATCACTGAGGTTAGTGTTTTAACCATTGATGGCCTACTCCACAACTAATCGATCAGACCTGCAGGGGAACCGATAGGTAAATAACTTTCTTCTCATTCTGTCATGCAGTCAAGCACCAACATATTTTTATCAGACAATCGCTTAAAACTGTTTTGTATGAATAATTAGCTTTTATTGCCTAGAATTAAGTGCATTGCAAATTTAAAAAGGGTTTTGAGCATTATATTACTATTGTCATTTTAGTGTGCTTTAAAGTGAATTCTAATCCTTGAACACTATTATATTTATCTAACTAGGTCGATTCATAGCTACGGAATCATAATAGTACTAAATACAATAATAATAGTGGAAACATATGAATTTAATGCATATTGTCATTTACATAGGCAAGAAGAAAAGACGATAACATTCATGTTTGACAACCAGCACAAATAACAATCTTAAATATCATTGGTAACATTGATTCTGGTTGCTAACTTTTTTCAAAATATAAAAACATCTGAACTACAGAGATAAATTATCCATGTTTTATAGTGAGCACTTAAAAAATAAGATTAGAATGCTCTATGCTCTCACCTAACTACCCCAAAATGTAATTGATAAGTCATATCACAGTACTACAAACAGTAATAAAAAATATAAAAAAGCTTGTTCGAAAAGAGTTCTAGCTAAACAGTAAATGTACCTCAAAATGAGGCCATCACAGAAAACAAGCCTGCATGTAGCTTTCTCTTATGAAAATGAAAAGTTTATGAATAGAAAAAAATTATTAAAAATAGTCTGCACCATTATCAATTTTACTCCTCTCGGACTGCCCGCTGACTTTAGACGTTAGCTGGCACAGATCCATAGTCTGCAGCGACGTCTTTAAATGTGACAGTTGGGTCTAAAGGGGTTAAACGGAGGTGCTGGGTCTAATTAGACCCAGTCCAGCTCTGATCAGAATCTTCACTCACAGGTGGCCATTTCCCTTGTAACTGAGGCTCTTATAGTTGCCTCAGTTACAGGGGAACATGGCACACACCAGTTTTTGGTCTTTTCAAATGATTTTTATTTCAGTGAATATATCACATAGCAAAGCCTTCACCGTAGTGTATGCAAATACAAGAGTAATTTTTCACAGATCATAAATATTTAACACAACGTTTCAGTCATCTCGACCTTTGTCAAGTAGGATCTGGACCTTAAGGTAGAACATATGAGATAAAGATAAGGCTATACGGTGTATAAAGGGGTGAGGAAGGTATAAATATTTACATATATACATACGTCCTGAATAGTAAAATTGCAGCAAAATCAAAATGGTAAAGATCATCAAGAACTGTGACATAGCATAAATGTAAAAGAGGCAGAGAGTAATAGGGCATATTTATGGCTCAGGGTTTATAGTTAGAAACGGGTAGAGGTAAGGAGAGGTGGTGGTAAATGATGTTAGAGGTGGAGGATACTAGGTAGAGGTAAAGGAGGAAGGGTCTGGCAGGATAAGAGGGATAGGTCAGTATACCCCATAAGGAGCTTGTTAAGTGGAGAGATGGTGAGGACTGCCTCCGTGTATCGCTGCGGTCGGCTAAACTAGTGTCTGAGCGGCATATGGAGCGATGTGCGCATGACCGGAAGTGGCGTAAGAATTGCCCATAGCGACGGAACGCTTGATGCAGAGAGACGTCGGCACATTGTGGTACCGGAAGTGGCACTGGTTGTGATGTGTCCGGTCTAGTGCCCTGTAGATAGTAAAGGGGAGGTGTAAAAGGCAGTTAGGATAGGTGAGCGACGAAACGCTCTACCTCTAACACCCATTACCACCACTATTCCTTACTCTACTACCCGTTTCTAACATATAATACCCTGAGCCATATAATATGCCCCTAGTACTCTCTGCCTCTTTTACATCTCATGTATGTCAGCTTCACATTTCTTGATGATCTTTATACCATTTTGATTTTGCTGGCAATTTTACTATCAGGACGGTTATTATATATGTAAATCATTTATAATATACCTTCCTCACCCTTTATACTACATTCTATAGCCTTATCTTTATCTCATATGTTTCTACTTTGGTCAGATCCTACTTGACAAGGTCGAGATGACCGAAATGTCGTGTTAATTTTGATCTGTGAAAAATTACTCTTGTATTATCGTGAAAAATACTCTTGTAGCATGCCGCAATGTAGTATAAATCCATACAGTGCTGCTAGTTGTAAAATGCTACAGCTGCCGCATGTAGTTATAAAATGCATACAGCGTGCCGCCATGTAGTATTAAATGCATACAGCGTGCTGTCATTAGTATATTAAATGCATACAGCGTACCACCATGTAGTTGTAAAAATGCTACAGCGTCCCACTATGTAGTGTAATGCATACAGAGTGCCGCCATGTAGTGTAAAATGCATACAGAGTGCCGCCATGTGTATAAAATGCATACAGCGTGCCGCCATGTAGTATTAAATGCATACAGCATAACCACCAGTAGTGTAAATGCATACAAGCGTGCTGCCTGTGTTGGTAAAATGCATACAGCGTGCTGCCATGTGGTATAAAATAGAACAGTGTACACGCCATGTAGAGTTGAGGCAGAGAGAGACGTCGCCACATGTGGTACGGAAGTGGCACTGGTTTTGTGATGTTCGCTCTCTAGTAGCCCTGTAGATAGTAAATGGGAGGTTGTAAAAGCAGTTAGGATAGTGGTAGCGACGAAACGCTCTACCTCTAACACCCATTTACCACCACTCTCTCCTACCTCTACCCGTTTCTAACATATAATAACCCTGAGCCATATAATATGCCCTAGTACTCTCTGCCCTTTTACATCTTATGCTATGTCAGCTTCACATTTCTTGATGATCTTTATACCATTTGATTTGCTGCAATTTTACTATTCAGGACGTTATGTATAATGTAAATATTTATATATACTTCCTCACCCTTTAACTACATCTATAGCCTTATCTTTATCTCAATTGTTTCTATACTTTAGGTCAGATCCTACTTGACAAGGTCGAGATGACCGAAATGTCGTGTTAAATATTTATGATCTGTGAAAAATTATCTTGTATTTGCATACACTACGGTGAAGGCTTTGCTAGTGTGTATATTCACTAAAATAAAATCATTTGAAAAGACCAAACGGTGGTGCCATGTTCTCCATATATATTGAATGTGGATGAGAATCCTACATTGAGCACCACCCCCATATTAAGTGGTGCGGTCACTACTGTTCTACGTGTCAGTACAGAGAAATCTTGTAAAGAATCAAAAATAGTAAAATTAGAAAAAAGAAGTGAAAATTCGCCACAGGGGTCTTTTATGACTTGTGGGGGACATATAAAGTAAAAACACACAAACAAAAATTAATAATAAATCATTAAAATACATATGCATTTCACCATACAATTAAAAAAATGCTACACTACAAAAAGCATTGAGAAGCCAAAGTTAACCTCATTTGAAGGGAAGGAGGCACAACTGAAATCACAGCACACTTGCAATTACAATAATAATCTTTATTAGTGCCAGAATATATAATAAAAATTACAAACTGTAAGACAAAATAGTCGTCCCAATGTAAGGGTGTCCACAATAACAGTACATAAATGGATGGTAAGACACGGAGACCACAGAAACAGTCTGGAACCCGACAAAGTGGAAATAGTAAATGTGTACACTATAAGAGAACTGGGCAGAGGCTGGCATAAAACCTGGATTCATTAATAATGTTCATTTTGAGTTAATTTGAAAATTAAAAAAATAAGATTATAATTACAAAAAAAAGCATTTTTTCCACTTTTAAACCGCAAATAAAAATGAAAAAATGTTTAAGCTTTTTTTACCTTTTACCTGCTCTATGTGTCCCCAAAAAAGAAGCACTGCAAAAAAATTTAAGGTAGCAGGCAAAAAAGTTATGGCCCTTGAACAACACATTACGAATTTGCTAAAAATGCCGGTCACTAGAGCCTTTTCAAGGCGCTCACTAAGTGGTTAAGAATAGGTAAACAAAAAAATAGCATGTGTAGTATTTGCTAACAAGACAAAGTCCCAAACAAGACATTATGTTTATGTGAACTTGCAGGTGTGAATAAAAAGCTGTCTTTAATAGATTTACATGAAATGCTTTTGTGTCACTCAGCTTATCAGTTCAGAATTTTCTCTTGTTCATGGTGAGTTTAAACCATGTTGACAGTCCAAGCCATGATAAATTGTTTTTCAAGCGGTTTTAAAATGTTCCAACAGTTGGATAAGGTAACATGATTTTGTTCTTTTATTACATTTCTTTTTAATCCAGTAAAGTACTCTTGGATTACCTCATATCATTAAAATCCTTTACAAGATTGCTTAGAAAATATTTTTAACACTCATCTTTAGATATATGTTTCTGTGACCTTGGAACACCATTGTACCCAGTTGTTATTCAAACTTCAGAACTTAGAACAGGTGTACCATACAACAGTGCCCACATTTAAGGTCACCTGCTTACAGACATCCCCTATATATTTAGTTAAATATGCAAAATGTTAAATTATACTTGTCTACAAATTAAAACATGATTGCGGGAAAAACAATACAACTACAACTATTACAATGTTCTCACTGAAAACAAAGGGGGAGATTTATCAGAAGTGTCTAAGAAGCACAACTGTTTCTAGTTGCTCATGGTACCAAATCAGAGCTCAGCTTTCATTTTATACACCTGTGGGAATGAAAGTTGAGCTCTGATTGGTTTCTATGGGAAACTAGAACAGTTTTACTCAGACACTTCAGATAAATCTCCCCTTTGTTTTCTCGAGAACATGTAAGTTGGTTTCCCATGTTGTAAAAGATCGAAACAATTGAGAAAGGTTTTTTTTCCTTCAACCATATATATGTTACTATTAAAATAATTAACAAATAATATAGGATAGGGGAAAGTGTCCTTGGTCACTTAGCCCTCATGTACATGACCATGTGCAATTTCTAGGCAGCAAGGAACGGTTGTGTTTTATTGCTTGCATCCTGTCTGATATTGGTGGGTGAGCTTTTTGTGACTAGTTCACGACACACAGATACAGTTGGTGTATCAGGACTTGTGAAGTTTTTAGGCAGTTTTCCTAGTAGATGAAAATTTTATACCAGAAACCTCAGTATCACTTATTTCCCTAATAAGAGCATTTGAATATTAGTCTTTACCAGTTTTTACTTACTGAAGATTATACTTAGCCTACTTTTTTTGATGATGATGCTTATAGTTATGCCTCTTGTCTTTGGACATCAATCCTTCATTTAAGCAAAAAAGTTTGAAATCAAATTGAGATTAATAAATTACATAGATGTCAGCAGTTACCCAATATAGAACTTTTATTACCTATAATAAGCACATGAAGAACTTTAGAGCTGATCAGTGAAGAAGTGAAAACTGATGTGGGACACTGGGAGATTACTTATACCCAATTCGTAAGCTTATTTAGATAAACTGCTAGAAGCAGAGGAGTGAGTTATTAGAATGCCACTATCAAATTAAAATCATATGTCAACATACAAGGAAAGTCAGAGCTTATCTATTTTAATCCATTCTGTATATTGCAAAGTTCAGCTTCTGTAGGCCATAAGTATTTTTTTATAGATAAAGTTTCCACTTCAGGTTGAGACTCGTTTTAGTTATAAAGTTTTTTAGTCTCTTACCAATTTGAATTGAAAATAGTTGAGAACTTCAATAGAGCAATAATGGCAAAACCAGACTGTCCAGACTTTACAACTTGGTTCATCGTGAATTCCTGCAATAAGAGGCTGGATTTGTGGTAAATCATTGCTCACTAGGTTTTAATGAAATATCGGGCCATTGTTACTGTTCTAGTTTAAATTGAGTAATAATTATTGTAGATGATTATAACTGGTAGTGATGTATTAAAAAGAATAAAGGATTTGATATTATGAGACTAATAACCTGATGCATATATAGACAAAAAGCAAAAATGTCTTCTTACCAACCTCTTTACTCATCCACAAGTAAGAGAAATTTCCTTATTTCATTCATAATTGAAAATAGCCTAGAAAAATTTCATATGTGTTTAGTGGTCAGGCTAAATACCTTAGTCATAGCTTATACAATCTAATAATGGATTTGTCCAAAACATATGAGGACCAATAATGATCACTTATTTTGATGTATGTCACTTCCTATACAGCGCCGGAGAAATTCTATTAACACATGATTCATTTGTAAAGCATATGTCATATCAAGATTAATTTGGTACAATAGATGAAAACATTGTGATCAAATCCTCTCTATAGAATATACATCAGGAGTATTAGGTGCAGCCTTGAAAAACAACTTCATTGAAAACATGGCAGAAAACCACACTTCACTGCAGGGTAATGAATTCAATAGACATGAACAGAAGGGAATGGAAAATGAATCTTCGTGGGTTCTTAACCCTTTCAATACCAATGGTCATTTGTACCTGAATGTCTCTGTCATATTTTGCTTTTTATGCTTCTTGAATGAAGATATTTTGGACAGAGATACACCACAAAATTGTTGGCTCACAAATTGTTACTTCCACCAACCAAAATGTTGCACAATATTACACCTTAAAACAATCCCATTTGCAGTGAACCCAATTTGATGCCAACATTTGTCATAAATACTGTATTAAACTATTACTAAATGTGCTATAAAGTATATACATCAGTCAGTGTTTGCATTTTTATGAGGAGTTTTGTCCCTTTATGTATTTTAGTCACTATTGTTGCTCTTAAACACATGCAACCACGAGATGTTTTTTAGTATAGCATTTATAGATGTATTGTATATAGGATCTGTGTCACAACAAATGGACCTTGAACAAACTTGGGAACTCAAAGAGATAAAATGCTTTTTCTATTTATATAAAGTGTATTTAAATAGAGAAATGTTAAAGTTTACATTGTATAATATGTATTTGTATTAACCACAAATGTTTGTTTCTTTTGTTTTCAGTTGTCCTTCAAGTGTGTGGTCTTGTGCTTTATCCAATCAAATTCATTGAAACCGTCACGCTAAAAATATATCATGAATTCAACTGGGCTATGGCTGGCGCTGGAGCAACATATTTCATTTGGAGGGCGCAATTCTTTACTGTTTGAACCCGAAGAACTACGAGGACTATTACTAGCTGTCTGGAGAAACAATAGATTTACCTAAGTTTGTACACCCTTTTCGAAGACACAATGGAGCATCAAACAGTTAGCTTGATTAATTTGATCTCCTATGCCTTTTGGCTGCCAATCATATAGCCAGCTTACAATCCATCTAAGGAAAAAAACCTGCAGAATAAGAAAGTTTAAAAGGTTAGAAAGTGATATCAATAACACTATACTACTTGCTGCATTTGTTCCAATATTAACTCGTTAGGTAAAGTAACAAACTGCACAAGTGTAGTACTGCTTAAATTGTATGAGGAATGAGATGTGATATGGATGCCTGATTTTCCCTGGAATGGCAACAGAAAGAGAAAAGAAGAATATATTCCCATGTCATCCTGCTGAGATCACCCTTTATTGGACTGCTGTGAAGTTACAGAGCAAGAATACTTAGAATCAGAGTACACAGTTGGAAGGTTTACCGAATAGCCCTACACTGCTGGCCACAATACATCTAAGGAACATACTTGTAACTAGTGTCTGAAATTCATCTTCACACAGAGTATTCAAAATGGACATCTGTTTTCCATGAAAATAAAATAAAACTAGATTTAGAAGCTTCTTTTGAACTGTGAATATGATAGTAGGATGATAGCTAAACCTTCAGGATAGCTGAAGTTGTTGAGCTTTTTACCATTTTTGATGTACCATTTTCTAAAAGAATATATGTTAATATTTAAACCATATATAATTTATAATTCAATTAGAGCACACTGTTTATAATTACAAGAAACCCACAATTTAGGCTTTATGCTAATGAGAAAACTAAAACCATATGTATCTACCATAAACCTCTGAATGAATCAATTTTATGTTAGTACATGCCTGCTTTTTTTCCAAATACACTTTAAAAAGGAGATCTTTTCTAAGTGAATGTTCAAATCAGTAAATGTGAAAAACAGGAAAGCTAAATAGAGAACAAGTGTTGAGTCACACCTGCCTTACCATTCACAGACTGAAAAAGACAGGTCCATCATTGACATATAATGGGTGGTAATGGGCTTTGTACACAATAACAAAATCTGAAATGGAGCTTCCTAAACAGTTTTCAGACGTGAACTTGATACTGTGGCGCAAAGTAAATAAGATGAGTCAATTTCACTAAGACCTTAGTAAGTTCTGCTTTGACCATTTTTCTTAGAAATAATGTTGTAGAATGAGTCATTTACTTTAAGTGTAAAAAACCATTTCTTACTCTTTTGGAGTTAAGTTTTGTTTACGATAATCATATAAATTCCTTATATGTAGATGGATTCATGTAAATTAATCAATCAGCGATAGGCAAAGGAGCTCTAAACCATTCCCTGTCAGCAGCCTAATGTGTGTAGGGTACTCATTAAAGTCAGAGTAGGATATCCCCATTTGTAGTATCCTATTAACTTTTGGTCAAATAGAAATGTGTTGAAATTCCACCTTTATTGAATAGAACAAAAATTTCAAGTAATGATACAACATTTTGTATTTTAGGTGCTTGTCCTGTGCATTTTTACATCTTTATAAAGTTGTAAAAATGGATGCCTTGACAACAGTTTCATTATAGCTTTTTGTACTAAAATTAACTCATCATTTTTCCTACTTGAAAATAATATAATCGTTTCAATCATCAAAGGAAACACAGAAATTAACAACTTACTGTAAATTTGAGGTTGAAGATGAATATAACGTTTTGTCAAATGATTCTAAATATGTATGTGAGTAATATTAACATGAACCTGCCACCTGCTAGATTTATGGGACCAAGTGTCTGCTGCCTTACCTGAAATAAATGAGATAGAGAGAGAGAAGCTGAGCTGTAATGTATAGGTATATGTATTTCTGCAGGGGTTTTGAGTAAGAGCTGCTAAAGGACCTTCACCCATAACAAAGCTCTAGAAGCTTTTTACTAAAGTGTTATTCTGATAAGCGTATTGGAAAACCACTGATAACACTAGCAAACACTGCTGCAAGTACAATAGAAATGCTGGAGCCCTGCCTCTTCCAGGACCTCTCCACCCTCTCATAGGCCCGGCGGTGACTGCCGAGCGTCATGTGGAGGTCACGCCCCTAGTCCCCCCCTCAGAATACGTCATTTCATACTTCACAGCAGTGTTCTGCTAGCTCCTTGTGCTTTTCTTATGGGTGACAGGTCCTCTTTAATCCTGAAAGGACTCTCTAGAGAAACAGTGTGAGTCTGAGTTCTCCATTGAGACAGCTGTAACAGCTTCTAAAACACTAAACTGTCCGTTTTCTGAAGCAGTCAGTAAGCTGTGTGCATGGAATGAACACACCTTTTACTGTCTTATTAGTCCTGGCAGGTTTATCTTAACTTACTCTCAAATCCTGCTCAGACGATATGGACCTTCCATCCTTCATATCTACCAATGAACATTTAGGTAGGGCCACAGAAATCTACTGACAACCGTTGGCTTTAGTAGAGTCCTTCCACATATTTATCTTTATTAATTAGCTACTATTTCTTTCTCTCAAATATTTTTTTTTACCTCATAGATATGGAAATGTTTTATAAGAACTCTGCCAATAATCATCTGGTCATACACATTATTTTTCAGCGTGTGTAGTCACTATATTGAACTTTTGTCATTTACAAATGAACTTTTGCAAACAAGGGCACAGTATGTTCTAGTTTACAGTCAATTAAATAACACAACATGTAAAAAGCCCATTAAAGCCTTTGGTCAAAGATCCCCAACAAATATTACTTCTGATAAATGTCAATGAGGTCCCAAAAGATTTTACATTTACATGAGTACAATATAAATTCAATTTTTGCACTAGAAAATCTAAAATTAACATTAGAGAATAACTTATCTCCAAATCTGACAACATCATTCCTTTAGTACTTTGGTTGCTTTCATTTTAGGCCATAAGTAATAAAAACATTTCGCATTGTCATCTGTAAACTACTGAATAATATTATTTATTTTAAGTTGGGGTGGCATCAAAAGCCTCAGTACACATATACTGGTAGCAAATGTTATGTCATGTTATTTTTCGAAACACTTGTATTTGGAGGATGTGGGTTGTGGATGATATGGTAATGGTATTGCCATATATATCAAACATAGGCCAATTTATATAAAGTGTCGGCTAGTTAGACAGTGCAGAGTTACCACTAGACACCTAGTGTCTAATGCTGAACCTTTTTGGCGCAAATCATGCCCCCTTTTCACAGACCACTTCGTTTTGTTGAACTTAGTCGTAGGAGAAGCCATAAAACTGTCTAAAACCCTTTATGAAGTGTGTTCGCGTTTTTAGTCATCAAACCGCGAAGAATTCTGTCTATAAAGTTAATAATCTCCCATTGTTCACCCCCATGTTCCTTTTATATGGGTCCTAGATGAATAAGCACAGACATTTTGACATTTTATTCATGTTTTTGTACAGTGGAATAACCAAATACGAGACTATGGAAAAAATATAGGTTAAAATAGACAAACACATATGACTATAGCTTAGCTTCTATTTCATACAAAAGCTTTTATTTTTGTGCCATTAAATACATGGCAATACAGTGAAACGTTCGACAAAATATTGCAAATGTTATATATTGGAACTGTTTATTTTTTGGTAAGATAGTGGTAGCTAAAAAAAGTAAAAAACCAATTAATTATAGATTTTCATCTACTTAAAATGACTAAACCATAAACACCTATTTCCTACATATAAAACAATACAAAAGTAGTTTAATGTTATGTGCTAAACTTTTATTAGTATTTAATCAGAGAATATTTACTGGGAATGGTGGTGTTTAGGTAACATTTTGTAACACAATATTCATTAGCCCCTAAGAGAGATATTGGAGGTCAAGGCAACTAAGAAACACGTAATGTTACATAATGTGCACCATTGATGTGATAATCCAAGTTATGCAGCTAAAAACACTAGTATGCTACATTGTGCATTTTAGGCTCCATTTGTGGGTTCACACAGAACTAGTTAAGGCTAGAGCAAATTATTCATTTCTATATTAGCATAGCTCACCCATTTACAATATTACTAAATATCTTTCACATACAGTATTGGCTGTAAAAGGCACTTGCAAGCTATAGAATAATCTGATGTTACGAACTGCTATAAAAAGAAATCTATAGATATGGGACGAGTATATAATATGAGATAGGACAGAGGACATAACTCTCACTACAAGAATAATATAGAGTATTATGACCCCTTTTCAAGGATACTGGAAAAAATATATTGCATCAACTGAGAGAGTGTGTAAGTGTAAGGGTGTAATTATGAATATATGTGTAAAATGTGTCAGATTTGTAGGATTGTAGCAATAGATTACAACACTTCAGTCTTGTTTCGCGATTGCTTTTCTTATTGTAGCTTCACAATTATTATATTATCTATGTTAAATCAAACAAACCACCGTCAATTTACCTCATCATCTGGGTAACATCTTATAGTTTTATATGTTGTTATCATAATTCATCTTCTGCTCATTGGTTACTTATACAGATTTGTTTTAATTCCCTCTTTAACTACTTACTGTCTTAGAGCCATTTTTTCACTCCACCAGGAGAACAAAAGCTATTAGGAAAACTTCAAATTTCGATATAGAACAAATCATCAATATTTTGTTGTTTAAAATTCAAGGCATCATTCACTTAAATGTCTATAGCACTACTGTGTATCATTTTTTATAAAAAAATATAAATTAATTCTATACCTGGTTACTTACTTAGTTTTTCAAGTAATATGGTACTATAATAAAATAAAAGTGAAGATTAGTTGTTTTTAAACCTTCAATCTATGTTGATATTTAGTCGAAACATAAGGGAAAGTAAAGATATTTGGAAAAAATGATAACGTTGTTTTCAAATGATGAAACCTAATAGTATGCAAAAACCAGTCGAGTGGCTGGTGAACCCCCCTATGTAACAGACTGTTGTATCTTGACCTTTCAGCACTGTATGTGATACACTAGATTAACGTTATGCTTCCTTGTACCTTTCCAGACTGGTAGTCTTATGTATTGTTCTGTTTTGACAAAAGATTAAAATATTTGATTTTTAGGTTAAAACACATCAATTCCTGAATTAGTTTTATACAGTTCATGCAGACAAATGTCACAAGTCATTCCATCAAGGGCTCCAATAATGATGAACACATTTCTATGGCATGTTTATGTGCAGTACTAGCATATTCGTGCTTAAAACTGCTGCACAAAACTTGTCAAGATTTTGAATGTATACAGATAAAAATATAGAAGAACTTATGTGTTTTTTTAAAACTGAGTATATATACGGAATAGCATGTGACTGTATAATATTAACATGCAATGAAATGACTGGTCAGTTGACGCCAGTTCGTTAGATCTACATGTAATTTATTCAGACTGTTTTTGTACAGAAACAGTACACCTACAACCTATTGATCTGTGTTCTTTTAATGCTAATACGCTGTGCCTAGAGATTTCGATTTATTGTCTTTAAACCTAAAATATATTCAAAGCGTTTATTATTTGTGAGGTTCATTTCTTTCTATAAATTAGAATGATTTATTGGATTTTTTTGTATTTTAATATGTTTTATGGCTGTGAATAGTTTTTAAAAGAAGCATAGAACATTTCTAGTTTCGAGAAAGGAGGAATTTCTGGGAATAATAATTAATTAATATTCGTATGTAGAAAGGCGCCTCTGTTTGGATAATTAGCAGGGATCTAATAGATGGAAACAATGAATGTCTTTGATTTATGTAATTGGAGTGTCCTCCATATTTTATAACTACAGAGGGTCGGATTTTTTGTAAATTAAAGGTAGCCACATACATTAGATTAACTTACCAGGGGCCTCCCTACATGTACCGAGCGACAGGTAATGCATATGGGGCATTGCAGAATACATGCTTTTGGATTAAACCAAAAATCTCTTTTTTACTGTTTTATGGTGATATCCATGAGTAAGATCATCTGTGTCTCTATAAGGGAGTCAACCCCATTCTTCTGGGTCTCATGGCTTTATATGTTACCCACCAATTGGACTCGCCAACTGACACAGTCTTCTATTTGTGCGGCCATGATGCATTTAGAGAATCTAACCTACATCCCTTTTCACTCATGCTCAGTCTTTGGTAGTCATCACACAGCGTTGGAGTACCAGATTGGAGCATGTCTAGCTCAACATGCATGTCCTGCCAGAAAGAAATTCATGTCTATTTTACACGTTACTGACGACGATTCCACGTTCTCTAGATAGATCAGCACATTAATCATTTACCAGCCTCCCCAACTCTTGCACTCTTAAAAGAAAGGTGCACTCCCCAACAGTTATGCGCGGCACACTTGTAATTTTTATATGATATACATTTTTTTCGACTATAAAGACATCATATGTAATTATAAGAGCGCACCAATGAATACATAGATAAAAAAGGTCAGTGCTCAACTCTTCTAAGTCACAATTCATTCACATTCAGTAAGTAATCTCACCACTTCCTTCTTAGTAATTGAGATCCCTAGGTTTTGTCCTCCGTTTTCTGTCGTTCTCCTGAAACGGATGTCCATATGCACCCGCGGACCACTCCCTGTCCGTGGTGCAACTTCTTAGTCCTGTGCCAGAAGATAACAACAGAAACAAATAGTGCCAGAAATCAAGGTTCAGAGAGGATATGTTCATTGTATATACTCTCAAACGTGGACGTTAAAAAGCGCGCTGGACAGTGTACAAAACGCCAAACACCAACCTCGCACCTGAATACATACCATGCTAAACCGTTAGGTTCAATATATGCCACCGGATTATAAGGACACACCTGATTATAAGGATGAATGACCAGCAGGTGGCAGACCGGTGCACAGTTCAAGGCATGATCTAAGGCGCAGCTGGCTACAAGATGTGCAGAAAAAAATGGATAGAGGTTATAATCTATATACGTAGTTTTCCCTCGAGACCCATCGATTCTAGACTGATATTTAACAAAATAACTTTTGATAGTAATATGCTAACGAGCCGACAAAAAAGAGTTGTTCTGTTTTTCCAGCCAAGCAGATAAGCTTTGCACCAATTTTGGACTTGTCCACTAAGCAATGCACCAACAATCCCCAAATTCTCCCAAAAATACTCAATTGCCCATGCCTAAATAAAGTGTTGCAACAGTTTAGATAGATAGTATGCCTGCCCCTAAAAGCAGGGTTGAAGTCGGTAGAAAATCATAAGTATCATGCTTGAAGAGAGGAAGTTAGCCTTACCACAAAGGATTTTCTCCCTTCATGATATAAAATGCATGCTTAACCTTCACGATGCCTTATGGATAGAATGGTGTCCTTAATTGTAACATTGCCCCTGCAGGTGCCAATAAATGATCTCCGCTATAACATAAATTACAATCTTTTTTAACTCAAATAATATGTTATATCTATGATGTTGTCTCTTCTGCTCGTCCCTCACTCACTCTTACTTCCTGTCTCTCTTTTTCCACTCACTCTTCCCTGCGTGTCTCTAACCACTCTCTTCAGCTTGCTCACTAACTCCTCACATGCCTTTCTACCTGTCATCACGTCACTCTCTCTTTTATTATAACTTATTCTCTCGCCTATCTCGTCACTCACATCTACCCTGCCTATCACTTACCATATCCCTTTCGGTCTCTGTCACCATCACTCTCCCTACCTTCCTCACTAGCTCTTCCTGCATGTCTCCACACCTCGGTCCCTGCCTGTCACTCTTGTCTTCTCACTCTCCCTGCTATTTTAGATCCCGGCTGTTCTCTCACATCACTCTGTCTATCCCTGTCTCCCACTCACGTCCCCTGTTCGTATCCTCATAACTCTCCCTACTTGTCGATTGTCATTTACATCCTGCCTGTCTCCCTAATCCCTCGCCTTCCCCTACTCTCCTCTACTATCTTCTGTGCTCTCTCATCGTCCATGCCGTCACTCTCTATCACCACTATCCCTTGCCTGCCCTCGGCTTCCCTCCTCCCTGTCTGTCTCGCTATCATCTTCACTCTCCCGCCTGCTCTCATTCATATTCTCTGTCATGATCCTCTCACTTCACTTCCTCCCGTGCCTGTCTCCTTGCGCTCACTCTAGCGCTCTGCTTTTCTCTCTTCACTCACTCACTGTCTCCCTTCCTATCTGTGTCATTTTCTCTTCCCTGCCTTTCTTTCACTCTCCCTGTCATGTTCCTCTTCAATCATTCACTCTACGCCTGCCTGTCATCTGTCATCACACCTCATTCTCCCTGTCTCCTCTGCATTCGCTCAGCTCTCACCTGCATCTCCCATGCCGTCGTCTGCTCACTCACGTCTCTCTGCCAGTCTTCACTCACTCTCCCTGTCCGTCTGCTCGAATCCTCTACCATCACTGTCTATCGCATGTGTCTTCTCGTCTTCCTGCCTTTGCCTCCATCCTCTCACTCACTCTCCCTTACTACTCTCGTGTCATTTTCTCACTCTACCCGCACTGTCCTTCAATTTCCACTCCCTGCCGAGCAATCAAATAGTTGTTAGAGTTGTAATATATAGAACAGATTATTAGGAGATAGATCTGAACAGCGGGATACTATACATCTTAGGAAATGAGAGTTAAATATGTTATAATGCTTTTTAAAACCACTGAAAGACACAACCCACATCAAGTCTGGGTGATCCTGCATTTCGTGTATTAATTATTCTCAATTGTTTTGACCTTCTTTTTGTAATCAGTACTGTCTTTCTTGCCTTGCACTTCGCACTGTGTGACCGCCCGGCTTTGTGACGATTTTTCTGTGTTTGTTTTGTCTTGGTTCAGTTCTATATTTACACTTCAGTGTAACCTTGCATATGTAAGTCTTGGCAAGTTAAGGTAAGAGATAGATGGGAAGGGGATTAGTTATTTATTTACAGGCCATCATACCTATAAAAAGACATGACTGAATCAAATTCAAGTGCCTGATTGCGGATTCTCTGCTCCCTTTCTGCAAGGAGTGAGAATGTTGGTGGCCGACTCACCTCACAGGGAATATGCAGATGCCCTTGATGAGTCCAACCACATTAACTATCTTAATTGGTTGCCAGGAATACATTATTAAAAAACAAGAGCTTATATTCCACCTCTCGCAATGAAACTCATACAAGCAACAGCACTGTTTGTCCAGAATTTGAAGAAATAAAAACATGATGTCCTTCAAAATCTCATTCAAGCAATATCCACCAAATAATGAAAAAGTATAAGGTTACATTTGATCTGAGATCTCTTTATCAAAAAGAAACTGTGGATGGACTATTGCCAATTGAGGGGGTGTTTAGCACATACAATGTTACTAAAGTTGGGGTTGTATCTAGACCTAAAACTAAGTTTCAATTATGCAGATGCAATAAGTATAGCACTGTTATTTGGGATCAGTCATTGGAGACGCAACTATGGATGTAGCTTACAAAAAAATATTATGTCATAGCTTCATTTTCAAAGGAATTCAACACAATAAAATTATCCTCATGTTGTCTTCCCCTAATTGATTAGAAAAGGAGGCTGTCAACATTCCTGTTTCGTGCTTGTACCTCTTGAGTTCCCTTGGCTATGCGTCTGCATGTACAAAAGACAAATACAATTGATATCAATGAGGACATTAATGGCTCATTTCCGGACACTGCTGGAAGTGGACGAATAGCTCCAGATTTTTTCTCAAGGCAAAAAGCAGTCCAAGACTAAAATGTCAACCTTTTTATTTTATTCATTCGGAAAATTATCAGTAAGCATAAATAACTTGATGTTATGGTGATTTCACATTGATTTGATTGTGTCATCCTTAGTTTAGCCAATTGCTTACAATATTTTGGACAACATTGGTATCCTGTCTTTTTCAATGGTAATCTAGTTTACTGAGACTTATGTGAGGCCAATAGCAATTCAAAACTCACAGCTTCATAATCTAATGTTGCTACTGTCCAGGGCAATTGGCTTTATGTTTTCATAAGGGAAAATGATGGCACATAATATTTTAATATGCTTACACCAGTGAATATACATTAGAAAGCAAATGTCGTTGTAATCATGTATTTCAAATGTGAAAATTTAGAGGAAAATGGACAATAATTTGCCAGTCGTGAACAATGCATCAATTCCTAACTGTCGAGGACCCTGAATTAATCATCAGTATATAAACGAATGGTTCTACAGCCCATGCCTAAGACAGGTATTATCATGACTCCCCTGCCTTTATAGCGGCTAAAATATTCAACGAGTGAATTTGGTGTCTTAAGTAAAAATACTGTGAGTTGTTATAAAAATATTAAAAAATCATTCAACTACGAGACATGAATGATGCAAGTCTGAGTCTCAGTTAATATTGCACACGCTTCTGTACGATTTCTCGGAAACTTTTAAAGTAGTGTGCCTAGAAACCAAGGAATAAGCTGGGCCTTGATGACACTATTACACATCCTATAGAAAAGATGTATCCATACCTACCTCCCACTCATTCTTCATACTAACTTGAGGAGATTGTGGCCTATCAGCCCCATCCACTTTTAACTAAACCAAATTTGTCACCCTACTTCAATCGTAAAACTGTGATATCTCTCTAAATTAATCTGGAATTAAAAATATTAATTACTTTTTTTCATGGAACATAGCTGGTATACAGGGTCCAGCAGCGGCTTTACAGAACCTGAAACATTCTCATATTGCAAATGTTTCTAGATTTTTCCTTCTGACACTTAGATATAGATGATGTTTTCATTATTAATTTTCAGAAAATGAATCAATTTTTACCAGTCTCGCTTGAACCTATGGGTGAAGTCAGAGTTACAGATCTCCCTGAGTTAGGAGGGAGGTATCTATCACATTTGGTGGGAATCCATGTTTCTTCAAACCTAAGGGAAATATTTCTGATTTTGCGGCCGAATTGCCCGGGTTTTTGGCGCACGCCAATGGGATGTGGCGTATGCGGTTGCCAGCTCTGACGCGCATGAAATGGGGGTGTGTGCCATCGGACAACCCGAGGGTTCAGAAAAACGCGGAATTAAAAAACAAAATGTGTCGTCAAAGAGCAAAGCCACTCATCATGCAATCAGAAGAAGAATAGGGAACTCCGGCGGATCCTCGGGCGGCAGAAGCGACACCTGCCAGGAAATTGGACGCACGGACGTGTAGTGATTGAGCACGGACCCGAATCCTCGTCGGGACAAACGCACCACGGATTGCGGACAGGACCGCGGTAATAAATTGCGTTTAACTGCCCCACTGTTTCAAGAATTTGGACTAAAATTTAAACTCTATTGTGAGGCTCTCTGTCTCTCTCCCCTTTCAGTATTGTTTATTAGGTAATAGGAAAGCTACTATTCTTCTGTAAAAGAGTTATGGGAGACTTATTTTACAATGGGGCACTACAGCCGCACTTTTGTCGGATTTTCCATCGTGGTTTGGGATTCTTTACAACCACTGTGACAGGTATTTACGGGATTGTGAGCGACCGGATTTAACTTCCCAAATTGTGGTGACAGATCAGCACTACAGCACTCAGGAAAACAAAAGGTAAACTCCGCGGACCTGAGCGGGACGGAGGGGAGGGGAGCGGAGCACAGCAGTGATATCAAGTGTCATGACTTATGATCACGGCATAAGAGCATTCCGCCCCTGACCAATGTGCAACACCTCGCCGATGCAAAGGCGAGGTATGCTATGCGAATACGTCCACCTGTAGTGTAACACCACATTACATTACATGGTCCTTATAGGATCAAGGGGAAATTGTGCAGTCGGTTAATCCTGCCTGGCAAGGACAATGTTAATCGTGATTTGTATTATGTCAACCAATATATGTGTTCATCCTGCTTGTCTCGAGTGTATTGAGATGTGATTGAGAGCGAGGCAGCCACCACCAGACAAAGGGAGGGTAATAAACCCTGCCAGGAATGTTCTGGAGAACTCTTAGCAGAGTTCTATTAGTCGTAGGTTGTAGTGAGTGAGTAAATCCCTCTGTCTAGCCCATACCATGCAGCAGAATGAGCCTAGCCCTGCATCTTGAAGAGTGGAGCTAATAGATTGAGTTAGTGTAGTGAGGAAAAGGGGATCATCTACCTTTGAAGGGATACCTGAAGACGCCCTACAGGACAAGCTGAAGCTTCCTACCAAGCACAGCTGCCTCCAGCCTGCCCTCTACATCCGGCTGGTGAACATCTCCTGAGGCTCCCTCCACCTCACATCTCAGCACAGCCCCACACTCACCTGTTAAAGGCAAGTTTTGCTGCGTCTCTACGGGTTCAAATAAAGAACTGTAAGTGTTTTCCTTCAACTTCTGTCTTCCGCTCTGGTCCCTGCAATACGGCTTCCTTCATCCCCGGCACCCTGTGCCATCACCCAGAGATCATCACACTAGACGAACTTAAGGGGGTGGCCTCCAGGGAGATCCGCTTATAGCGCAGCCGCCTCCCCCATCATCTTTTCTGCCAAAACCACCTTGGCTGGAGACTGCGGCTTGTAGGCAGCCCTCCGGTTCCCCCGTACCAGCAACCGTGACAATAGCGTGCTAGGCCGTAACCACTCAGCCACTCGAGTACCGAGGCCCCGGCTGTCGCCAGCACTCACCCTCAAGCTAGGCCCCCGATGGGGGATGTTGCAATGCGTTCACGAACAGGATTGATACTCTGTGCCTTTACGGCCAGTTAAAGACTTTCCTTATTAAAAAGTACTGTGCTGCCTAACCTGCTTGCCATTTCCGGGTTTAGGGCCCAGTAATTGTGTGTTTCTGGATTGAACTGTTGTAATGTGCCAGTGCTGTCGAGACGCCGCTCCAGCACTCAGAGCGGTTAATTCCTGCAAGAAACTGTGTCAGCTCTGCTACACGATCCGGCGCTGCGTGCCTGAAGCATTTTACATCACGAACGTGGCGCAGCAAGCAAGTAATTGCCGCCGCCAAAACTTTCACTTGGCGGGAAGCACCAAGAGACATCGCTAGCTCGCCCCCTGCCGCTATGCGCGTAATCCTGCCTACAGCGGCGCTTGTGGCGCAGCCGAAATTCAGCCCACCATAGCCTGCGGGAGAAGATCTCACAAGCTCCGCCCCTGGCGCGAAACTCCCACGCGGCCAACGCCAGTGGAGCCCGAGGGATCCCTCAGAGTCAGCGCAGCCGCCACTCCAGCATCAGAGAGGTTAATCGCCATCTTGGATTTCCTCCCACGTGCTGTTCTGTCCGGCTGACATCACGCACAGCTCCGAGATTGAAGAACCAAGGTGCATGGCTTGCCCACGAGCCTCGGGCCCCTTCCTCTGCTGCACCGCTACTGCTGTCCTCTGATACGCACTCTTCAATGCGGATTCTCCACAGTGGCTGCCTCCTTCGCTCGATTTCGCACCTCGCTGAGGACCATGCGGATGTGAGTACCATGGCCCCAGGGTCCTATAATACATTGGACGTGTACTATATCTCCCTTAGCCCCGCTGGGTCAACGTCGTCCTCCTGCAGAGGGTCAACATCTCCCCATAGGAGGCCCGCTACAACAGGGACTCTCTTTAAGGGGCCTGACCCCTATCTAATCGGCTGATCGTCCTGCAGAGTATCCAGGACCACCTGCTAAGGGCCCAGGCTGTCGGTGAGAACGCCCTGCCAGGTACAGATGTTTACCACCGCGATCGCAACAGCGCCCCCCAGAGGCTCAGGTCGTCCAGGACACAACAATTCCCTTCAGCTGTCAGCAGTGAAGAAGGTACAGCTTCCTGCGAGTAATCATCAGCGCTCCTCACGCCCCCAGCTACAAATGTCAGCCAAGAAGTGGCTGTCTCCTTCCTTGCAGATGAATGCCTGCCGCCCAGATGACCATCCCTCCCTTGGGGCTGTTCCAGCTCCAGCTTCTGGGTTAATGTTCCATGTCAGCAGTTACCAGTGTCTACACCATGATGTATTCAGGTGTACCATGACCTCAACATAACCTAGCTCTTCTTCACCCAGGCTGATATTCCTCGGCTGTAAAAAAAGAGAAGAGCAGAAAAAAAAGACAGTTCCTGTTTCCATGTGCCTTCAGCCATTGCTCTTGATCAGCAAGACTACAACCCCTTAAGGGCTGTAGCCCATTTCAGGTACTGTACATATTGTGTATTCTTTTCTGTCCTTACACCCCAAGAGCCAGAGACTTTCCTGAGACCTCATCCCTATTTATCTCCTCAGAGATATACCTGCCCTGTGGGTGTGCATTATAGCACCCTCCTTCCTCGTCCCCGCAAGATGCTCACAAAGGACCTTCCCCTCTACACATAGAAGGAGACCCCTTTGACTGCTGTTCTTCATGGCACTTTTCCACCACATCAAGGTTCTGATACCCAGAAGATGTACTTTTGCTTCTTAAAGACCTTCTGAGAGCCATTTGCCAATACTACCAGAAAAGTTGCCAAGAATTTATTATCATTTTGCACTTAATGCCTTCTTTTAGGTAGTACGGAACATTATGTTGCACTTTTTTATTCCTTTTCTTTTTTCTTTGCAGGAAAAGAGACACCATTTACTATCCGCGCTAAACCACTGAGTAGACCTCATCATACCACTCGGGACTTCTCAGATGTGTACCCATTGGGCTCCTACCATGTATCTTAACCTGTTTGCACACTGTCAGAAGATATGCCAGTAGTACTGCTTACCCCTTTTCATAGGCTTTTCAAGTTGTAGTGTAGGCTGTGTCGACCGTCCTTTAGTAAAACATCTGACCGCTACCCTGTCATCCATCAAACTGAGGTTTGCCCATGGGGGTAGTGCCCGTAAACGCGGGTACTCTTTCGGGAACCGGGGTGTTCCCAGATAGCACCTATGCCACTCATACATGTGTAAGGTTGTCAGTCAGGAAGTACTCAGTGTCGCTATGCTCATTCAATTGCCAGATAGACATCCATATAATTGGCCATGGCCGCCAGGAAGCAGCGTGATCAAACAAATAACAGGCCTTGGTGTCATGGAGTAGGATACAGGACATGACACCACACACCTTGTCCACTGACAGTCGGTTAAATGGCGTCAGCGGCCAAATTTCACTACAGCTACCTATTTTGTCTTAGTCCAGACACCAACAGGTGCCTGTCTCACGGACCATGGGACGGTTTTGATCCACAACCCTCACATAGCCTGCACGTCCTAGAAGTGCCCTTAGCCCCGCTCCGTTGCCCAAACATCGGTTAGTCGAAGACCGAGGCGGCTCTATTCAATTGCCCTGGTAATGCAACAAACCTCCCTCGCCGATTCAAGCGAGGTAGTGCCTGCGAAATACGTCCCAAACCTGTAGGTAACACCACATTACATTACAGGGTCCTTATATAGGATCAAGGGGCAACTTGCGTGGTTTAATCCTGCCATGCAATGCAGAGTTAAGTATGATGTATTATGTCAACCAATATATGTGTTACATCCTGTACTCTGCAAGCTAAGAGCTATTGGAATGAGCAGGCCACACACCTGACTCAAGGGAGGTAATAAAACCGCGGCACAGAATGTTCTGGAGACTCTAGAGAAGTGAGAGGAAGTCTCTCCAGTCTATGTAGCGAGTGAGATGAGTAAATCCTGTCTATCCGCTATACACAGAGCAGGAAGAGCCTAGCCCTGTAGCCCCTGCCTCTGAAGGTGGAGCTAATAGATTAGAGTTAGTGTAGTGAGGCAAAGGGTATCATCTTACCTTGAAGGTGCTACCTGAAGCCTACAGGACATAGCTGAAGCTTCCTACCAATCTCTCTCACAACAACAGACAAGGAGGATTTGCATCTAGTACCATTTTGTGAGGAATTAGCAGGGGGACTTGCTACCGTTGTGTTTAGCTCTTAGTGGCACACATATCCATAGCAAAGACCGAAGTGGGAAAATTTAGTAGGGGTTGGATTTCAATTAGGCACTAACTCAGTGTCATCTCATCTGGCATAGTAGTGTGCTTTGATACTTGGCTAGAAAATAGCCATAGGAGAATACAGACAGCTTACTTACGCCTACAGTAGCGTTCTATATATTTGATTTCTGGTTGATCTGCTGGTGGCTGTACTTTCTGCAGTGCATGTACTAGCCAATTCTGAGCAATTTGTAGTGAGACTTGCGACCGCTGTGTTCTGCGCTTAGTGACGCACATATCCATAGCAAAGACCGAAGTGGGAAAATTTAGTAGGGGTTGGATTTCAATTAGGCACTAACTCAGTGTCATCTCATCTGGCATAGTAGTGTGCTTTGATACTTGGCTAGAAAATAGCCATAGCAATAGGATAGCATTGTTTGGTTTTAAAAACAAAAAACACAAAAAAAAACAAAAAACACAAAAAAAAACAAAAAAAAGTTAAAAAAAAAATTAAGTTATAACTCTCATTTTAAAAATGTTTAACCCGAGGGCTAGGGGTAGAGGACGAGGGCGGGGACGTGGGCGTCCAACTACTGCAGGGGTCAGAGGCCGTGGTCCTGGGCGGGGTGAGACACCACCTGCTGATGAGGGAGCAGGGGAACGCCGCAGAGCTACACTCCCTAGGTTCATGTCTGAAGTTACTGGGACTCGTGGTAGAGCACTGTTGAGGCCAGAACAGTGCGAACAGGTGATGTCGTGGATTGCTGACAATGCTTCGAGCAATTTGTCCACCACCAGTCAGTCTTCCACGCAGTCCACCCATGTCACCGAAATCGCCACTCCTCCAGCTCCTGCACCTCAGCCTCCTCCCCCCCAGTCTGCCCCCTCCCAGGAAAATTTGATTGGCGAAAGCTCGCCTGGCAGCGGAGCGCCAGCTCCATGCGCATCATGCGCTTCTTGCGCATCTGTTTACATTCCCCTCACCCGCCATATCCCAAACTTATAAGAACGCTACTACACTTAACTTGGTGCAGGCTGGGACCGAGTCTGACCCTGGGGCTGGTCATATACTGCCGACGCAGAGAATTGCGGGGCCTACCTCGGTCCAGGTCTCAAAGGCCTACTATACCTCCTCCCACCCCTCCTCCACCTCCTCCTCCTCCGAATTACCATCCGTGGGCATGGCGCCATCAGTCGGTAGCTCTAGGCACAGCAGCAGTGCCGTCGCTAAGCGACAGCAGGCGGTGCTGAAACTGCTGAGCCTAGGCGATAAAAGGCACACCGCCCAAGAGCTATTACAGGGCATTCCACATCAAAGTTGTTAACTTTGTCGCCACCCTGCTGTGTAATCCACAAAATATACTTGCAAACTTTTACCATTTAGGGATATTATTTCAGCGCTTCTTGCGCATCTGTTTACATTCCCCTCACCCGCCATATCCTAAACTTATAAGAACGCTACTACACAGAACACTAAAATGCTCGGGTACTCGTTATTCGAGACGAGCACTCGAGCATCGGGAAAAGTTCGTCTCGAATAACGAGTACCCGAGCATTTTAGTGTTCGCTCATCTCTAGATTTAGAGATGGAAATGCTCTCTAAATGGCACACAGTTTTCTTAAAAATAAAATCCTCATATCTCTTCTGCCAGCTCTTATTTATTTATAGACAATATAGTGTATTTATAAAGATAAGGCTATAGCATGTAGTATAAAGGGTGAGGAAGGTATAAATATTTACATATATACATAACGTCCTGAATAGTAAAATTGCAGCAAAATCAAAATGGTATAAAGATCATCAAGAAATGTGACATAGCATAAGATGTAAAAGAGGCAGAGAGTAATAGGGGCATATTATATGGCTCAGGGTATTATATGTTAGAAACGGGTACGGTAGAGGTAAGGAGGAGGTGGTGGTAAATGATGTTAGAGGTGGAGGATACTAGGTAGAGGTAAAGAGGAAGGGTCTTGGGCAGGATAAAGGGGATAGGCCAGGTATACCCATAAGGAGCTTGTTAAGTGGAGAGATGGTGAGGCTGCCTCCGTGTATCGCTGCGGTTCGGCTTAAATAGTGTCTGAGCGGCATATGGAGCGATGTGCGCATGACCGGAAGTGGCGTAAGAATTGCCATAGCGACGGAACGCTTGATGCAGAGAGACGTCGGCACATTGTGGTACCGGAAGTGGCCTGGTTGTGATGTGTTCCTGTCTAGTAGCCCTGTAGATAGTAAAGGGGAGGTGTAAAAGCAGTTAGGATAGGGTAGCGACGAAACGCTCTACCTCTAACACCCATTTACCACCACTCTCTCCTTACCTCTACCCGTTTCTAACATATAATACCCTGAGCCATATAATATGCCCCTAGTACTCTCTGCCTCTTTTACATCTTATGCTATGTCAGCTTCACATTTCTTGATGATCTTTATACCATTTTGATTTTGCTGCAATTTTACTATTCAGGACGTTATGTATATATGTAAATATTTATAATATACCTTCCTCACCCTTTATACTACATGCTATAGCCTTATCTTTATCTCATATGTTTCTACTTTAGGTCAGATCCTACTTGACAAGGTCGAGATGACCGAAATGTCGTGTTAATTTTTGATCTGTGAAAAATTACTCTTGTATTACGGTGAAAAATACTCTTGTAGCATGCCGCAATGTAGTATAAATCCATCACAGTGCTGCTAGTTGCTAAAATGCTACAGCGTGCCGCATGTAGTATAAAATGCATACAGCGTGCCGCCATGTAGTATTAAATGCATACAGCGTGCTGTCATGTGTAATTAAATGCATACGCGTACCACCATGTATTGTAAAAATGCACAGCGTCCCACATTAGTGTAATGCATACAGAGTGCCGCCATGTAGTGTAAAATGCATACAGAGTGCCGCCATGTGTATAAAATGCATACAGCGTGCCGCCATGTAGTATTAAATGCATACGCATAACCACCATGTAGTGTAAAATGCATACAAGCTGCTGCTGTGTTGGTAAAATGCATACAGCGTGCTGCCATGTGGTATAAAATAGTATACAGTGTACACGCCATGTAGAGTTGAGGCAGAGAGAGACGTCGCACATTGTGGTACGGAAGTGGCACTGGTTTTGTGATGTTCGCTCTCTAGTAGCCCTGTAGATAGTAAATGGGAGGTTGTAAAAGCAGTTAGGATAGCTGGTAGCGAGAAACGCTCTACCTCTAACACCCATTTACCACCACTCTCTCCTACCTCTCCCGTTTCTAACATATAATACCCTGAGCCATATAATATCCCTAGTACTCTCTGCCCTTTTACATCTTATGCTATGTCAGCTTCACATTTCTTGATGATCTTTATACCATTTTGATTTGCTGCAATTTTACTATTCAGGACGTTATGTATATATGTAAATATTTATAATATACCTTCCCACCCTTTAACTACATCTATAGCCTTATCTTTATCTCAATTGTTTTATACTTTAGGTCAGACCTACTTGACAAGGTCGAGATGACCGAAATTCGTGTTAAATATTTAGATCTGTGAAAAATTATCTTGTATTTGCATACACTACGGTGAAGGCTTTGCTAGTGTGTATATTCACTAAAATAAAATCATTTGAAAAGACCAAAGGTGGTGCCATGTTCTCCATATATATTGAATGTGGATGAGAATCCTACATGAGCACCACCCCCATATTAAGTGGTGCGGTCACTACGTTCTACGTGTCAGTTACAAGAAATCTTGTAAAGAATCAAAAATAGTAAAATTAGAAAAAAAAAGAAGTGAAAATTCGCCACAGGGGTCTTTTATGACCTTGTGGGGGACATATAAAGTAAAAACACACAAACAAAATATTAATAAATAAATACATTAAAATACAATATGCATTTCACCATACAATTAAAAAAATGCTACACTACAAAAAGCATGAGAAGCCAAAGTTAACCCATTTGAAGGGAAGGAGGCACAACTGAAATCACAGCACACTTGCAATTACAATAATAATCTTTATTAGTGCAGAATATATAATAAAAATTACAAACTGTAAGACAAAATAGTCGTCCCATGTAAGGGTGTCCACAATAACAGTACATAAATGGATGGTAAGACACGGAGACCACAGAAACAGTCTGAACCCGACAAAGTGGAAATAGTAAATGTGTACACTATAAGAGAACTGGGCAGAGGCTGGCATAAAACCTGGATTCATTAATAATGTTCATTTTGAGTTAATTTGAAATTAAAAAATAAGATTATAATTACAAAAAAAAGCATTTTTTCCACTTTTAAACCGCAAATAAAAATGAAAAAATGTTTAAGCTTTTTTTACCTTTTACCTGCTCTATGTGTCCCCAAAAAAGAAGCACTGCAAAAAAATTTAGGTAGCAGGCAAAAAAGTTATGGCCCTTGAACAACACATTACGAATTTGCTAAAAATGCCGGTCACTAGAGCCTTTTCAAGGCGTCTCACTAAGTGGTTAAGGAATAGGTAAACAAAAAATAGCATGTGTAGTATTTGCTAACAAGACAAAGTCCCAAACAAGACATTATGTTTAATGTGAACTTGCAGGTGTGAATAAAAAGCTGTCTTTAATAGATTTACATGAAATGCTTTGTGTCACTCAGTCTTATCAGTTCAGAATTTTCTTTGTTCATGGTTGAGTTTAAACCATGTTGACAGTCCAAGCCATGATAAATTGTTTTTCAAGCGGTTTTAAAATGTTCCACAGTTGGATAGAGGTAACATGATTTTGTTTCTTTTATTACATTTCTTTTTAATCCAGTAAAGTACTCTTGGATTACCTCATATCATTAAAATCCTTACAAGATTGCTTAGAAAATATTTTTAACACTCATCTTTAGATATATGTTTCTGTGACCTGGAACACCATTGTACCAGTTGTTATTCAAACTTCAGAACTTAGAACAGGTGTACCATACAACAGTGCCCACATTTAAGGTCACCTGGCTTACAGACATCCCCTATATATTTAGTTAAATATGCAAAATGTTAAATTATACTTGTCTACAAATTAAAACATGATTGAGGGAAAAACAATACAACTACAACTATTACAATGTTCTCACTGAAACAAAGGGGGAGATTTATCAGAAAGTGTCTAAGAAGCACAACTGTTTCTAGTTGCTCATGGTACCAATCAGAGCTCAGCTTTCATTTTATACACCTGTGGGAATGAAAGTTGAGCTCTGATTGGTTTCTATGGGAAACTAGAACAGTTTTACTCAGACACTTCAGATAAATCTCCCCTTTGTTTCTCTCGAGAACATGTAAGTTGGTTTCCATGTTGTAAAAGATCGAACAATTGAGAAGGTTTTTTTTCCTTCAACCATATATATGTTATATTAAAATAATTAACAAATAATATAGGATAGGGGAAAGTGTCCTTGGTCACTTAGGCCCTCATGTACATGACCATGTGCAATTTCTAGGCAGCAAGGAACGGTTGTGTTGTATTGCTTGCATCCTGTCTGAATTGGTGGGTGAGCTTTTTGTGTGACTAGTTCACGACACACAGATACAGTTGGTGTATAGGACTGTGAAGTTTTTAGGCAGTTCTTCCTAGTAGATGAAAATTTTATACCAGAACCTCAGTATCACTTATTTCCCTAATAAGAGCATTTGAATATTAGTCTTACCAGTTTTTACTTCTGAAGATTATACTTAGCCTACTTTTTTTTGATGATGATGTCTTATAGTTATGCCTCTTGTCTTTGGAACATCAATCCTTCATTTAAGCAAAAAAGTTTGAAATAGAATTGAGATTAATAAATTACATAGATGTCAGCATGTTACCCAATATAGAACTTTTATTACCTATAATAAGCACATGAAGAACTTTAGAGCTGATCAGTGAAGAAGTGAAAACTGATGTGGGACACTGGGAGATTACTTATACCCAACTTCGTAAGCTTTTTAGATAAACTGCTAGAAGCAGAGGAGTGAGTTATTAGAATGCCTATCAAATTAAAATCTATGTCAACATACAAGGAAAGTCAGAGCTTATCTATTTTAATCCATTCTGTATATTGCAAAGTTCAGCTTCTGTAGGCCATAAGTATTTTTTTTATTAGAAAAGTTTCCACTTCAGGTTGAGACTCGTTTTAGTTATAAAGTTTTTTTGTCTCTTACAATTTGAATTGAAAATAGTTGAGAACTTCAATAGAGCAATAATGGCAAAACCAGACTGTCCAGACTTTACAACTTGGTTCATCGTGAATTCCTGCAATAAAGGCTGGATTTGTGGTAAATCATTGCTCACTAGGTTTTAATGAAATATCGGGCCATTGTTACTGTTCTAGTTAAATTGAGTAATAATTATTTGTAATGATTATAACTGGTAGTGATGTATTAAAAGAATAAAGGATTTGATATTATGAGACTAATAACCTGATGCATATATAGACAAAAAGCAAAAATGTCTTCTTACCAACCTCTTTACTCATCCACAAGTAAGAGAAAATTTCCTTATTTCATTCCATAATTGAAAATAGCCTAGAAAAATTTCATATGTGTTTAGTGGTTCAGCGCTAAATACCTTAGTCATAGCTTATACAATCCTAATAATGGATTTGTCCAAAACATATGAGGACCAATAATGATCACTTATTTTGATGTATGTCACTTCCTATACAGCGCCGGAGAAATTCTATTAACACATGATTCATTTGTAAAGCATATGTCAGATATCAAGATTAATTGGTACAATAGATGAAAACATGTGATCAAATCCTCTCTATAGAATATACATCAGGAGTATTAGGTGCAGCCTTGAAAAACAACTTCATTGAAAACATGGCAGAAACCACACTTCCCTGCAGGTAATGAATTCAATAGACATGAACAGAAGGGAATTGGAAAATGAATCTTCGTGGGTTCTTAACCTTTCAATACCAATGGTCATTTGTACCTGAATGTCTCTGTCATATTTTGCTTTTTATGCTTCTTGAATGAAGATATTTTGGACAGAGATACACCACAAAATTGTTGGCTCACAAATTGTTACTTCCACCAACCAAAATGTTGCACAATATTACACCTTAAAACAATCCCATTTGCAGTGACACCCAATTTGATGCCAACATTTGTCATAAATACTGTATTAAACTATTACTAAATGTGCTATAAAGTATATACATCAGTCAGTTTTGCATTTTTATGAGGAGTTTTGTCCCTTTATGTATTTTAGTCACTATTGTTGCTCTTAAACACATGCAACCACGAGATGTTTTTTAGTATAGCATTTATAGATGTATTGTATATAGGATCTGTGTCACAACAAATGGACCTTGAACAAACTTGGGAACTCAAAGAGATAAAATGCTTTTTCTATTTATATAAAGTGTATTTAAATAGAGAAATGTTAAAGTTTACATTGTATAATATGTATTTGTATTAACCACAAATGTTTGTTTCTTTTGTTTTCAGTTGTCCTTCAAGTGTGTGGTCTTGTGCTTTATCCAATCAAATTCATTGAAACCGTCAGCTAAAAATATATCATGAATTCAACTGGGCTATGGCTGGCGCTGGAGCAACATATTTCATTTGGAGGGCGCAATTCTTTACTGTTTGAACCCGAAGAACTACGAGGACTATTACTAGCTGTCTGGAGAAACAATAGATTTACCTAAGTTTGTACACCCTTTTCGAAGACACAATGGAGCATCAAACAGTTAGCTTGATTAATTTGATCTCCTATGCCTTTTGGCTGCCAATCATATAGCCAGCTTACAATCCATCTAAGGAAAAAAACCTGCAGAATAAGAAAGTTTAAAAGGTTAGAAAGTGATATCAATAACACTATACTACTTGCTGCATTTGTTCCAATATTAACTCGTTAGGTAAAGTAACAAACTGCACAAGTGTAGTACTGCTTAAATTGTATGAGGAATGAGATGTGATATGGATGCCTGATTTTCCCTGGAATGGCAACAGAAAGAGAAAAGAAGAATATATTCCCATGTCATCCTGCTGAGATCACCCTTTATTGGACTGCTGTGAAGTTACAGAGCAAAATACTTAGAATCAGAGTACACAGTTGGAAGGTTTACCGAATAGCCCTACACTGCTGGCCACAATACATCTAAGGAACATACTTGTAACTAGTGTCTGAAATTCATCTTCACACAGAGTATTCAAAATGGACATCTGTTTTCCATGAAAATAAAATAAAACTAGATTTAGAAGCTTCTTTTGAACTGTGAATATGATAGTAGGATGATAGCTAAACCTTCAGGATAGCTGAAGTTGTTGAGCTTTTTACCATTTTTGATGTACCATTTTCTAAAAGAATATATGTTAATATTTAAACCATATATAATTTATAATTCAATTAGAGCACACTGTTTATAATTACAAGAAACCCACAATTTAGGCTTTATGCTAATGAGAAAACTAAAACCATATGTATCTACCATAAACCTCGAATGAATCAATTTTATGTTAGTACATGCCTGCTTTTTTTCCAAATACACTTTAAAAAGGAGATCTTTTCTAAGTGAATGTTCAAATCAGTAAATGTGAAAAACAGGAAAGCTAAATAGAGAACAAGTGTTAGTCACACCTGCCTTACCATTCACAGACGAAAAAGACAGGTCCATCATTGACATATAATGGGTGGTAATGGGCTTTGTACACAATAACAAAATCTGAAATGGAGCTTCCTAAACAGTTTTCAGACGTGAACTTGATACTGTGGCGCAAAGTAAATAAGATGAGTCAATTTCACTAAGACCTTAGTAAGTTCATGCTTTGACCATTTTTCATTAGGAAATAATGTTGTAGAATGATCATTTACTTTAAGTGTAAAAAACTCATTTCTTACTCTTTTGGAGTTAAGTTTTGTTTACGATAATCATATAAATTCTTATAATGTAGGAGGATTCATGTAAATTAATCAATCAGCGATAGGCAAAGGAGCTTAAACCATTCCCTGTCAGCACCTAATGTGTGTAGGGTACTCATTAAAGTCAGAGTAGGATATCCCCATTTGTATATCCATATTAACTTTTGGTCAAATAGAATGGGTTGAAATTCCAACTTTATTGAATAGAACAAAAATTTCAAGTAATGATACAACATTTATTTTAGGTGCTTGTCCTGTGCATCTTTACATCTTTATAAAGTTGTTATAAAACTGGATGCCTTGACAACAGTTTCATTATAGCTTTTTGTACTAAAATTAACTCATCATTTTTCCTACTTGAAAACTAATATTCTTTCAATCATCAAAGGAAAACACAGAAATTAACAACTTCTGTAAATTTGAGGTTGAAGATGAATATAACGTTTTGTCAAATGATTCTAAATATGTATGTGATAATATTAACATGAACCTGCCACCTGCTAGATTTATGGTGACCAAGTGTCTGCTGCCTTACCTGAAATAAATGAGATAGAGAGAGAGAAGCTGAGCTGTAATGTTATAGGTATATGTATTTCTGCAGGGGTTTTGAGTAAGAGCTGCTCAAAGGACCTTCACCCATAACAAAGCTCTAGAAGCTTTTACTAAAGTGTTATTCTGATAAGCGTATTGGAAACCACTGATAAACACTAGCAAACATGCTGCAAGTACAATAGAAATGCTGGAGCCCTGCCTCTTCCACGGACCTCTCCACCCTCTCCATAGGCCGGCGGTGACTGCCGAGCGTCATGTGGAGGTCACTGCCCCTAGTCCCGCCCCTCATGAATACGTCATTCTCATACTTCACAGCAGTGTTGCTGCTACTCCTTGTGCTTTTCTTATGGGTGACAGGTCCTCTTTAACCTGAAAGGACTCCTAAGAAACAGTGTGAGTCTGAGTTCTCCATTGAGACAGCTGTAACAGCTTCTAAAACACTAAACTGTCCGTTTTCTGAAGCAGTCAGTAAGGCTGTGTGCATGGAATGAACACACCTTTTACTGTCTTATTAGTCCTGGCAGGTTTATCTTAACTTACTCTCAATCCTGCTCAGACGATATGGGACCTTCCTCCTTCATATCTACCCAATGAACATTTAGGTAGGGCAACAGAAATCACCTGACAACCGTTGGCTTTAAGTAGAGTCCTTCACATATTTTCTTTATTAATTAGCTACTATTTCTTTCTCTCAAATATTTTTTTTTACCTCATAGATATGGAAATGTTTTATAACGAACTCTGCCAATAATCATCTGGTCATAACATTATTTATTTCAGCGTGTGTAGTCACTATATTGAACTTTTGTCATTTACAAATGAACTTTTGCAAACAAGGGCACAGTATGTTCTAGTTTACAGTCAATTAAATAACACAACATGTAAAAGCCATTAAAGCCTTTGGTCAAAGATCCCCAACAAATATTACTTCTGATAAATGTAATGAGGTCAAAAGATTTTACATTTACATGAGTTACAATATAAATTCAATTTTTGCGACTAGAAAATCTAAAATTACATATAGAGAATAACTTATCTCCAGAATCTGACAACACTTTCCTTTAGTACTTTGGTTGCTTTCATTTTAGGCATAAGTAATAAAAACATTTCGGCATTGTCATCTGTAAATACTCGAATAATATTATTTATTTTAAGTTGTGGGGTGGCATCAAAAGCCTCAGTACACATATACTGGTAGCAAATGTTATGTCATGTTATTTTTCGAAACACTTGTATTTGGAGGATGTGGGTTGTGGATGATATGGTAATGGTATTGCCATATATATCAAAACATAGGCCAGATTTATATAAAGTGTCGGTAGTTAGACAGTGCAGAGTTACCACTAGACCTTAGTGTCTAATGCTTGAACCTTTTTGGCGCAAATCATGCCCCCTTTTTCACAGACCACATTCGTTTTGTTGAACTTAGTCGTAGGAGAAGCCATAAAACTGTCTAAAACCCTTTATGAAGTGTGTTCGCGTTTTTAGTGATCAAACCGCGAAGAATTCTGTCTATAAAGTTAATAATCTCCCATTGTTCTCCCCCATGTTCCTTTTATATGGGTCCTAGATGAATAAGCACAGACATTTTGACATTTTATTCATGTTTTTGTACAGTGGAATAACCAAATACGAGACTATGGAAAAAATATAGGTTAAAATAGACAAACACATATGACTATAGCTTAGCTTCTATTTCATACAAAAGCTTTTATTTTTGTGCCATTAAATACATGGCAATACAGTGAAACGTTCGACAAAATATTGCAAATGTTATATATTGGAACTGTTTATTTTTTGGTAAGATAGTGGTAGCTAAAAAAAGTAAAAAACCAATTAATTATAGATTTTCATCTACTTAAAATGACTAAACCATAAACACCTATTTCCTACATATAAAACAATACAAAAGTAGTTAATGTTATGTGCTAAACTTTTATTAGTATTTAATCAGAGAATATTTACTGGGAATGGTGGTGTTTAGGTAACATTTTGTAACACAATATTCATTAGCCCCTAAGAGAGATATTGGAGGTCAAGGCAACTAAGAAACACGTAATGTTACATAATGTGCACCATTGATGTGATAATCCAAGTTATGCAGCTAAAAACACTAGTATGCTTACATTGTGCATTTTAGGCTCCATTTGTGGGTTCACACAGAACTAGTTAAGGCTAGAGCAAATTATTCATTTCTATATTAGCATAGCTCACCCATTTACAATATTACTAAATATCTTTCACATACAGTATTGGCTGTAAAAGGCACTTGCAAGCTATAGAATAATCTGATGTTACGAACTGCTATAAAAAGAAATCTATAGATATGGGAACGAGTATATAATATGAGATAGGACAGAGGACATAACTCTCACTACAAGAATAATATAGAGTATTATGACCCCTTTTCAAGGATACTGGAAAAAATATATTGCATCAACTGAGAGAGTGTGTAAGTGTAAGGGTGTAATTATGAATATATGTGTAAAATGTGTCAGATTTGTAGGATTGTAGCAATAGATTACAACACTTCAGTCTTGTTTCGCGATTGCTTTTCTTATTGTAGCTTCACAATTATTATATTATCTATGTTAAATCAAACAAACCACCGTCAATCTTACCTCATCATCTGGGTAACATCTTATAGTTTTATATGTTGTTATCATAATTCATCTTCTGCTCATTGGTTACTTATACAGATTTGTTTTAATTCCCTCTTTAACTACTTACTGTCTTAGAGCCATTTTTTCACTCCACCAGGAGAACAAAAGCTATTAGGGAAAACTTCAAATTTCGATATAGAACAAATCATCAATATTTTGTTGTTTAAAATTCAAGGCATCATTCACTTAAATGTCTATAGCACTACTGTGTATCATTTTTTATAAAAAAATATAAATTAATTCTATACCTGGTACTTACTTAGTTCTTTCAAGTAATATCGGTACATAATAAAATAAAAGTGAAATTAGTGTGTTTTTAACCTTCAGATCTATGTTGATATATTAGTTCGAAACACATAAGGGAAAGTAAAGATATTTGGACAAAAAGATAACTTGGTTTTCAAATTGAGGAACCCTAGATAGTATGCAAAAAACCAAGCAGTGGCTGGTGAACCCCCCTATGTAACGACTGTTGTATCTTGACCTTTCAGCCACTGTATGTGCTACACTAGATTACATTTATGCTTCCTTGTAACCTTCCAGACGTATGTTATGTATTGTTCTTCGTTTTTGACAAAAAAATTAATAAATTGATTTTTAGGGTTATAAACACATCAGATTCCTGAATTAGTTTATACAGTTCATGCAGCAAATTGTCACACAGTATGTCCATGCAGGGCTACCATAATGATGACACTTCTAATGGCATGGTTTATGTGTCCAGTATAGCATATTCGGCTTAAGACTGCTGCACAAAATTGTCAAGATTTTGAATGTATACAGATAAAAATATAGAAGAACTTATGTGTTTTAAAACTGAGTATATATACGTGAATAGCATGTGAGCTGTATAATATTAAACAGGCAATGAAATGACTGGTCAGTTGAAGTCCAGTCGTTAGATCTAGCAAGTAATTTATACAGACTGTTTTTTGTACAGAAACAAGTACCCTACAACCATTGGACCTCTGTGTTCTTTTAATGCTAATACGGTGCCTAGAGATTTCATTTATGTCTTTAAATCTAAAATATATTCAAGCGTTTATTATTTGTGAGGTCATTTCTTTTATAATTAGAATGATTTATTGATTTTTTTGTATATTAATTGTTGTATGGCTGTGAATAGTTTTTTAAAGAAGCATAGAAACATTTCTATGTTTCGAGAGAAGCGAGAGATTTCTAGGGAATATATAATTAACTTAATATAGTGTACTGAGGAAAGGCGCGCTCTGTTTTGGATACATTAGCAAGGGATCTAATAGATGGAAACAATGAAATATTTTGATTTATTAATATGGAGTGTCCTCCAATTTTATAACTACAAGTGGGTGCGGATTTTTGTAATTAAAGGTAGCCACATACATTAATTAACTTACCAGGGGCCTCCCTTAATGTACCCGAGCAACAGGCGAATGCATATGGGGCATTGCAGAATACATGCTTTTTGATGAAACCAAAAATCTCTTTTTTACTGTTTTATGATGATATCCATGAAGTAAAGATCATCTGTGTCTCGTAATAAGGGAGTCAACCCTCCTTCTTCTGGTCTCATAGTTTATTATGTTACCACCAATGGACTCGCCAACTGCACAGGTCTTCTATTTGGTGTCGGCCATGATGCATTTAGAAATTAACCTACATCCTTTTCACTCATGCTCAGTCATTTGTGCATAGTCACACACAGCGTTGGAGTACCAATTGGAGTGTCTAGCTCACACAATGCAGCCTGCCAGAAAGAAATGTCATGTCATATTTCTACACGTTATACGCTCAGTCATTCTTTCTAGATAGATCAGCACATTTAATCACTTTTACCACCCTCCACCACTCTTGCAGCTCTTTAAAAAAAGAGTGCCTCCTCCAAACAGTTATCACGGCATCACTCTGTATTTTTATATGATTTAACCATTTTTTTCGGACTTAAAGACATCATATGTAATTATAAGAGCGCACCAATGGAATACATGATAAAAAGGTCAGTGCTCAACTCTTCTAAGTCACATCATTCACATTCAGTAAGTAATCTCACCCCTTCCACTTCGCTTAGAATTGAGATCTCCAGGTTTTTCTCTCCTCTTTCTGTCGTTCTCCTAACACGGATGTCCATGCACCCCGGAACCACTCGCCGTGTCCGTAGGTCACTCTTAGTCCTGTGCCAGAAGATAACACAAGAACAAATAGTGCGCAGGAAATCAAGGTTCAAGAGGATATGTTATTGTATTACTCCAAAGGGGACGTTAAAAAGCGGCATGGTAACAGTGTACAAAACGCCAAACACCCCCTCGCACCTGAATACATACATATAAACCGTTAGGTTCAATATAGTGCACCGGATTATAAGGCACACCTGATTATAAGGATGAATGACCAGCAGGGGCAGACCTGCACAGTTCAAGGCATATTACAGCGCAGCTGACTAGTAAGATGTGCAGAAAAAAATGGATAGAGTTTAATCTATATACGTAGTTTTTCCTCAGACCCATCTGATTCTAGACTGATATTGTAAGCAAAATACCTTTATGAATTGTAATATGCTAACGAGCGACAAAAAAGAGTTGTTCTGTTTCTTCCAGCCAAGCAGATAAGCTTGCACAATTTTTGACCTGTCCCTAAGCATGCACCAAAACAATCCCAAATTCCTCCCAAAAATACTCAATTGCCCATGCCGTAAATAGAAGTGTTGCAACAGTTAAGATAGATAGTATCCTGCCCCTAAAAGCGGGTTAAGGTCAGGTAGAAAATCATAGTCTCATGCTTGGAAGATGAGGAAGGGAATGAGCCATACCACAAAGGATTTTCTTCCTTCATGATAATAAAATGCATGCGTTAACCTTCACGACTGCCTTATGGATAGATGGTGTCCTTAATTGTAGCATGCCCCTGCAGGTGCCAATAAAGAATGATCTTCCGTATAACATAAATACAATCTTTTTGTAACTAAATAATTTTATATCTATGATTTGTCTCTTCCTGCATCTCCTCACTCACTCCTTCTGTCCTGTCTCTCTTTTCCTCCTCACTTCTCCCTGCGTGTCTCTAGACCACTCTCTTCGTTGACTCACTCAACTCCTCAATGGCTTTCTACCTGTCGAATCGACTCAATCTCTCTCTTTATTATAACTTCATCTACTCGCCTATCTCGCTCACTCACATCTCCCTGCCTATCATTACTCACGTATCCCTTCTGGTCTCTGTCACTCACTCTCCCTACCTGTCCTTCACTCAGCTTCCGTGCATGTCTCCACTCACTCGGTCCCTGCCTGTCACTCTTGTCTTCTCACTCTCCCTGCATATTATTAAGTCTCCCTGGCTGTCTCTCACATCACTCTGTCTACCCTGTCTCCCACTCACGTCCCACTGTCGTATCCTCATAACTCTCCTACATTGTCGATTGTCATGTTACATCCCTGCCTGTCTCCATGTCTATCCCTCTCTCTACTCTCCTCTACTATCTTCGTGACTCTCTCATGATCGTCACATGCCTGTCCTCTCTATCACTCCACTATCCCTCAGCCTGCCGCTCCTTCCACTCCTCCCTGTCTGTCTCGCTATCATCTTACGTCTCCCTGCCTGTCTCTCTGTCATTATCTCTGTCATGTCCTCTCAATTTTCACTCTCCCCAGCCTGTCTCCTATGCATCTCACTCTAGCGCCTCTTTTCTCTCTTCATCACTCACTGCTCCCTTCCTATCTGTGTCATTTTCTCTCCCTGCCTTTCTTTCACTCTCCCTGTCTGTTCCTCTTCAAGTCATTCACTCTCGTCCCTGCCTGTCATCTGTCACACACCCTACTTCTCCCTGTCTCTCTGCATCGCCAGCTCTCCCTGCATCTCCCATGCTCGTCTGCCAATCTCACCTCTCTGCCTAGTCTTCACTCACCTCCGTCCGTCTGCGAATCGATCCTCTCCATCACTGTCTACTCGCATGTTTTCTCTCGTTCTGCCGTTATGCTCCATCACTTCCTCTACTCTCTTACTAATCTCTCGTGTCATTTTCATCACTACCCTGCACTGCTCCTCTCATTCACTTCCCTGCCGGAGCAGATCAAATAGTGTAGAGTTGTAATATTTAGAACAGATTTATTAGGAGTAGCATCTAGAACACGGGACTACTAATACTTTTAGGAAAGAGATGTTAAATATGGTTATATGCTTTTAAAACCACTGAAAGACAGCAACCCACATCAAGTCGGGTGTATCCTGCATTTCGTGTATTAATTATTCTAATTGTTTTGACCGTTCTTTTTGTAATCAGACTGTCTTTCTTGCCCTTGCACTTCTGCACTGTGGACCGCCGCTTTGTGACGATTTTCTTTGTTTGTTTTTGTCTTGGTCATTCTATATTAACACTTCCAGATGTAACTCTTGCCAGTATGTAAGTCTTGCAAGTTAGGTAGAGATAGATGGGAAGGGGATTATTATTTATTACAGGCCATCATACCTATAAAAAGACATGACTGAATCAAATTTCAAGTGCCTGATTGCGGATTCTCTGCTCCCATTTCTGCAAGGAGTGAGAATGTTGGGGCTCACGCCACCTCACAGGGAATATGCAGATGCCCTTGATAGTCCAACCAATTAACTATCTTAATGGTTGTCCAGGGAATACATTAAAAAAACAAGAGCTTTATTCCACCTCCAGCAATGAAACTCATACAGCAGCAGGCACTGTTGTGTTCCAGAATTTGAAGAAATAAAAAAAATGATTCCTTCAAAATACTCATTCAAGCAAATCCACCAAATATGAAAAAGTATAAGGTTACATTTGATCTGAGATCTCTTTCTCAACAAAGAAACTGTGTGAGGACTATGCATTGACGGGGTGTTTACACATACAGATGTTACTAACAGTTGGGTTTATCTAGACCTAAAACTAGGTTTGCATTATGTCAAGAATAAGTATAGCACTGTTATTTTGGGATAGTCATTGGAGACGCAACTATGATGTGCTTACAAAAAAATATTAGCATAGCTCATTTTTCAAAGGAATTCAACACATAAAATTACCTTCATGTGTCTTCCCCTAATTAGATTAGAAAAGAGAGGCTGTCCACATTCACTGTTCGTGACTTTATCCCTTTGAGCGCCTTGGCTATGCGTCTGCAGTACAAAAGACAAATCAATTGATATCAATGAGACATTAATGGCTCATTTTTCGTGACACTAGCTGGAAGAATGGGAATAGCTCAGAATTTTTCTCAAGGCAAAAGAGTCCAAGACTAAAATGTAAACTTTTTATTTTATCATTCGGAAAATATCAAAGCATAAATAACTTATGTTATGGTGATTCACATTGATTTGATTGTGTCATCCTTATTTATGCCAATGCTTGACAAATATTTTGGACACATTGTATCTGTCTTTTTCAATGGTAAATCTATTTACTAGAGACTTATTGGCCAATAGCAATTCAAAACTCACAGCTTCATAATCTAATGTTGCTACTGTTCCAGGCAATTGGCTTTATGTTTTCATACAGGAGGAAAATGATGCACATAAGTATTTTAATATGCTTACACCAGTGAATATACATTAAGAAAGGCAAATGTCGTTGTAATCATGTATTTAAAATGATGAAAATTTAGAGGAAAAAAGGACAATAATTTGCCAGTGTGAACAATGCATCAATATCCTAACTGTCGAGGACCCTGAAATTAATCATCATTCTAAACGAATGGTTCTGACACCAGCCTAAGACAGGTATTATCATGACTCCCCTGCCTTTATAGCGGCTAAAATATTCAAGAGTGAATTTGGTCTTAAGTAAAAATCACTGTGTAGTTGTTATAAAAATATTAAAAGATCATCAACTACGAGAATGAATGATGCAAGTCTATGATCTCAGTTAATATTGCACACGGCTCGTCATTCTGAACACTTTTTAAAGTAGTGTGCCTAGAAACCAAGGAATAAAGCTGGGCCTGATGACTATTATCATCCTATAAAAAGATTTCCCATACCTACTCCCACTCATTCTTCATACTACTTGAGGAATTGTGGACCTATCAGCCCCATCCACTTTATATACCTAAACCAAATTGTCACCTACTTCAAACTAAAACTGTGATATCTCTCTTAGTTTAATCTGGAATTAAAAATATTATACTTTTTTTCATGGAACAGGAGCTGGTATTCAGGAGTCCAGCACGGCTTTACAGAACCTGAACATTCTCATATTGCAAATTTTCTAGATTTTCCTTCTGAACTCAGATTATAGATGATGTTTTTCATTATTAATTTCAGAAAAGTGAATCAATTTTTACAAGTCTCGCTTGACCTTGGGTGAAGTACGAGTTACAACTCTCCCTGAGTGTAAGGGGGAGGGGGTATCTATCACATTTGGTGGGAATGCCGCAATGTTTCTTCAAACCTGAAGGGAAATAGTTTCTGATTTTGCGGCCGAATTGCCCCGGGTTTTTGGCGCACGCAATGGATGTGGCGTATCGGTTGCCCAGCTGCACGCGCCAGAAATGGGGGTGGTGCCATCGGACAACCCGATGGGTTCAGAAAAACGCGGAATTTAGAAAAACAAAATGTGTCGTTCAAAGAGCAAGCCACTCATCATGCAATCAGGAAGAATAAGGTGAACTCGGCGGACATCGGGGCAGAAGCGACACCTGCAGAAATTGGACGCACGGACTGTAGTGAATTTGAGCACGGACCCGAATCCCCTCGTCGGACACAACGCAACGGGATTGCGGACAGGACCGCGGATAAAATTGCGTTTTTAATGCCCCACTGTTTCAAGAATTTTGGAACTAAAATTTAAACTCTATTGTGAGCTCTCTGTCTCTCTCCCCTTTCAGTATTGTTTATTAGTCAATAGAAAAGCATATCTATTCTTCTTAAAAAGAGTTAATGGGGACTTATTTTCCTAATGGGCCACAGCCGCACTTTTGTCGGATTTTCCAATCGTGGTTTGGGATTATTACAACCACTGTGACAGGTATTTACACTAGGGATTGTGAGCGACCGGATTTAACTTCCCAAATTGTGGTGACAAGATCAGCACCTACATCGCACTCAGAAAAAAATAGTAAAACTCCGCGGACCTGACGGGGAGGAGGGAGGAGAGCGACACAGCAGATATCAAGTTCAATGACTTAGTGAATCACGGCAGTAGAGCATTCCGAGCCCCTGACCAATGTGCAACACCCTCGCCGATGCAAAGGACGAGGGGTAATGCATGCGATACGTCCACCTGTAGTAACACCACATACATTACATGGTCTTATAGGATCAAGGTGGAAATTGTCAGTCGGTTAATCCTGCCTGGCAAGGACAGATGTTAATCTGTGATGTATTATTGTCAACAATTATGTGTTCATCCTGTTGTCTCAGTATCTGAGATGTCGATTGGAAGGAGCAGCCACACCTGACAAGGGAGGTAATAAACCTCTGGCCAGGAATGTTCTGGAAACTCTTAGCGCGTTCTATTAGTCAGAGAGTTGTAGTGATGCTGAGTAAATCCCTTGTCTAGCCATACCAGCAAGAGAAGAGCCATAGCCCTGCATTCTGAAGAGTGGAGCTAATAGATTAGAGTTAGTGTAGTGAGGAAAAGGGGTATCATCTACCTTTGAAGGGATACCTGAGACGCCCTGACAGGGCAACGAAGTTCCTACAGACACAGCTGCCTCCAGCCTGACCCTCTACATCCAGGCTGGTGAACTATCTCCTGAGGCTCCCTCCACCTCACATCTACAGCACGCCCCTACACTCACCTGTTAAAGGCACGTTTTGCTGCGTCACTACTGGTTCAAATAAAGAACTGTAAGTGTTTTCCTTAACTTCTGTCTTCCGCTCTGGTCCCTGCAATACGGCTTCTTACATCACCCGGCCCCTGTGCCTCACCAGAGATCATCACACTAGGAGACTTAAGGGGTGCCACCAGGAGATCCGCTTATAGCGAGCCGCTCCCCCATCATCTTTTCTTGCCAACAACCACCTTCTGGAGACTGCGGCTTCTGTAGGCAGCCCTCCGGTTTCCCCCGACCAAGACAACCGTGACAATAGCGTGCTGAGGTCCTGTAACCACCAGCCACTCGTACGGGGCCCCGGCTGTCTGCCAGCCTCACCCCTCAAGCTAGGCCCCGATGGGGGATGTTGCAGTGGCGTTCACGACAGGATTGATACTTCGGTGCTATCTTACGGCAGTAAAACTTTCCTTATTAAAAAACTGTGCTGCCTAACCTGCTTGCCATTCCGGGTTTAGGGCCCCAAGTAATTGTGTGTTTCTGGATTGAACTGTTGTAATGGCCAGCTTGCTGTCGAGAGCCGCTCCACGCACTCAGAGCGGTTAATTCCGCAAGAAACTGTGTCAGCTCTGCTACATCCGGCGCTGCGTGCCTGAGCATTTTTACATCACGAACGTGGCGCAGCAAGCAATAATTGCCAGCCCGCCAAAACTTTCACTGGCGGGAAGCCAGAGACCATCGCTAGCTCCGCCCCCTGCCGCGTATGCGCTAATCCTGCCTACAGCGGCGCTTGTGGCGCAGCCGAACATTCAGCCCACCATAGCTCTGGGGAGAAGATCTCACAGCTCCGCCCTCTGGCGCGAAACTCCCCCGCGGCTCAACGCCAGTGGAGCCCAGGCAGGATCCCTCAAGTCAGCGCAGCCGCCACCCAGCATCAGAGAGGTTTAATCGGCCATCTGGAATTTTCCTCCCAGTGCTGTTCTGTCCGCGACATGCACGCACAGCCTCCGAGATGAAGAACCAAGTGTCGCATGGTTGCCCACGAGCCTCGGGCCCCTTCCTCTGCTGCACCGCTGACTGCTGCTACCTGATACGCACTCTCAATGCGGATTCCTCCACAGTGGCTGCCTCCTTTCCGATTATCCGCACCTCATGAGGACCATGCGGATGTGAGTACCATGGCCCCCAGGTCCTATATACATTGACTTACTATATCTCCCTTAGCCCGGCTGGGTAACGTTCGTGCCTCCTGCAGAGGGTCAACATCTCCCCATAGGAGGCCCGCTACAAAGGGACTCTCTTTAAGGGGCCTGACCCCTTATCTAATGCGGCTGATCGTCCTGCAGAGTATCCAGGACCACCTGCTAAGGGCCCAGGCTGTCCGGCTGAGAACGCCCTGCCAGGCTACAGATGTTACCCACCGCCAGCAACAGCGCCCCCCAGAGGCTCTACGGTCAGTCCAGGAACAACAATTCGACTTCAGCTGTCAGCAGGGAGAAGGACAGCTTCCTGCGAGTACATCATCATGCGCTCCTCACGCCCCCAGCTACAGAAGTCAGCCATGAGAGGGCTGTCTCCTTCCTCGCTGCATGATGCTGCCGCCTGAGATGACCATCCCCTCCTTGGGCTTTCCAGCTCCAGCTTCTGGGTATGTTCCATGTCAGCAGTTCCAAGTGTCTACCACCATATGTATCAGGTGGACCATGATCTCAACATAACCTAGCTCTTCTTCACCCAGGCTGATATTCCTCGGCTGTAAAAAAAGAGAAGAGCAGAAAAAAAAGACAGTTCCTGTTTCCATGTGCCTTCAGCCATTGCTCTTGATCAGCAAGACTACAACCCCTTAAGGGCTGTAGCCCATTTCAGGTACTGTACATATTGTGTATTCTTTTCTGTCCTTACACCCCAAGAGCCAGAGACTTTCCTGAGACCTCATCCCTATTTATCTCCTCAGAGATATACCTGCCCTGTGGGTGTGCATTATAGCACCCTCCTTCCTCGTCCCCGCAAGATGCTCACAAAGGACCTTCCCCTCTACACATAGAAGGAGACCCCTTTGACTGCTGTTCTTCATGGCACTTTTCCACCACATCAAGGTTCTGATACCCAGAAGATGTACTTTTGCTTCTTAAAGACCTTCTGAGAGCCATTTGCCAATACTACCAGAAAAGTTGCCAAGAATTTATTATCATTTTGCACTTAATGCCTTCTTTTAGGTAGTACGGAACATTATGTTGCACTTTTTTATTCCTTTTCTTTTTTCTTTGCAGGAAAAGAGACACCATTTACTATCCGCGCTAAACCACTGAGTAGACCTCATCATACCACTCGGGACTTCTCAGATGTGTACCCATTGGGCTCCTACCATGTATCTTAACCTGTTTGCACACTGTCAGAAGATATGCCAGTAGTACTGCTTACCCCTTTTCATAGGCTTTTCAAGTTGTAGTGTAGGCTGTGTCGACCGTCCTTTAGTAAAACATCTGACCGCTACCCTGTCATCCATCAAACTGAGGTTTGCCCATGGGGGTAGTGCCCGTAAACGCGGGTACTCTTTCGGGAACCGGGGTGTTCCCAGATAGCACCTATGCCACTCATACATGTGTAAGGTTGTCAGTCAGGAAGTACTCAGTGTCGCTATGCTCATTCAATTGCCAGATAGACATCCATATAATTGGCCATGGCCGCCAGGAAGCAGCGTGATCAAACAAATAACAGGCCTTGGTGTCATGGAGTAGGATACAGGACATGACACCACACACCTTGTCCACTGACAGTCGGTTAAATGGCGTCAGCGGCCAAATTTCACTACAGCTACCTATTTTGTCTTAGTCCAGACACCAACAGGTGCCTGTCTCACGGACCATGGGACGGTTTTGATCCACAACCCTCACATAGCCTGCACGTCCTAGAAGTGCCCTTAGCCCCGCTCCGTTGCCCAAACATCGGTTAGTCGAAGACCGAGGCGGCTCTATTCAATTGCCCTGGTAATGCAACAAACCTCCCTCGCCGATTCAAGCGAGGTAGTGCCTGCGAAATACGTCCCAAACCTGTAGGTAACACCACATTACATTACAGGGTCCTTATATAGGATCAAGGGGCAACTTGCGTGGTTTAATCCTGCCATGCAATGCAGAGTTAAGTATGATGTATTATGTCAACCAATATATGTGTTACATCCTGTACTCTGCAAGCTAAGAGCTATTGGAATGAGCAGGCCACACACCTGACTCAAGGGAGGTAATAAAACCGCGGCACAGAATGTTCTGGAGACTCTAGAGAAGTGAGAGGAAGTCTCTCCAGTCTATGTAGCGAGTGAGATGAGTAAATCCTGTCTATCCGCTATACACAGAGCAGGAAGAGCCTAGCCCTGTAGCCCCTGCCTCTGAAGGTGGAGCTAATAGATTAGAGTTAGTGTAGTGAGGCAAAGGGTATCATCTTACCTTGAAGGTGCTACCTGAAGCCTACAGGACATAGCTGAAGCTTCCTACCAATCTCTCTCACAACAACAGACAAGGAGGGAAACGCTCTACCTCTAACACCCATTTACCACCACTCTCTCCTTACCTCTACCCGTTTCTAACATATATGTATTATCTGTTGAAACGTGTCAGAGGTACGGGCGCGAGTGGTGGTAATTGGGTGTCGAGGGGCGTTTCGTCGCTTACACATATCCCTAACCTGCTTTTACAACCTCCCATTTACATCTACAGGGCTACTAGAGAAGCGCGACACAAATCCAACCAGTGGCCACTTCCGTTACCACAATGTCCGACGTCTCTCTCTGCCTCAACTCTACATGGCGTTACACGTGTACTATTTTATACCACATGGCAGCACGCTGTATGCATTTTACACAACAACAGCGCAGCAGCTCGTATGCATTTACACTACTGGTGGTATGCTGTATGCATTTAATACTACATGGCGCACGCTGTTCGTTTTATTATAACTATGCATGCGGCACTCTGTATGCATTTTACACTACTGGGCACTCTTGTATGCAATTTACAACTACATGGTGGTACGCTGTATGCATTTTTAACACTACATGGTGGTACGCTGTTGCATTTATATACTACATGAACAGCACGCTGTATGCATTTTATACTACATGGCGGCACGTCTTATGCATTTTTACTACATGGCGGCACGCTGTAGCATTTTATCAACTACATGGCACACTCTGTGATGGATTTTTTATACTACATTGCGGCATGCTACAAGAGTATTTTTCACTAATCATACAAGAGTAATTTTTCACAGATCATAAATATTTAACACGACATTTCGGTCATCTCGACCTTTGTCAAGTAGGATCTGACCTAAAGTAGAAACATATGAGATAAAGATAAGGCTATAGAATGTAGTATAAAGGGTGAGGAAGGTATATTTAAATATTTACATATATACATAACGTCCTGATAGTAAAATTGCAGCAAAATCAAAAGGTATAAAGATCATCAAGAAATGTGAGCTGACATCCATAAATGTAAAAGAGGCAGAGAGTACTAGGGGCATATTATATGGCTCAGGGTATTAATTGTTAGAAACGGGTAGTAGGTAAGGAGATAGTGGTGGTAATGGGTGTTAGAGGTAGAGCGTTTCGTCGCTACCTATCCTACCTGCCTTTTACACCTCCCCTTTACTATCTACACAGGGCTACTAGACCGACACATCACAACCAGTGCCACTTCCGGTACCACAATGTGCCGACGTCTCCTCTCGCCTCAATCAGCGTTCCGTCGCTATGTGGCAATTCTTACGCCACTTCCGGTCATGCCACATCGTCCATATGCCGCTCAGACACATTTTAAGCCGAACCGCAGCGTCCACGGAGGCAGCCTCACCATCTCTCCACTTAACAAGCTCCTTATGTGTATATCCTGGCCTATCCCCTCTTTATCCTGCCCAGACCCTTCCTCCTTTACCTCTACCTAGTATCCTCCACCTCTAACATCCTTTAACCACCACTCTCTCCTTACCTCTACCCGTTTCTAACATATAACCCTGACCATATAATATGCCCCTATTACTCTCTGCCTCTTTTACATCTTATGCTATGTCACATTTCTTGATGATCTTATACCATTTTGATTTTGCTGCAATTTTACTATTCAGGACGTTATGTATATATGTAAATATTTATACCTTCCTCCCCCTTTATACTACATGCTATAGCCTTATCTTTATCTCATATGTTTACTTTAAGGTCAGATCCTACTTGACAAGGTCGAGATGACTGAAACGTTGTGTTAATATTTATGATCTGTGAAAAATTACTCTTGTATTTGCATAACTACGGTAAGCTTTGCTATGTGATCTATTCACTGAAATAAAAATCATTTGAAAAGACCAAAACCTGGTGTTGCATGTTCCCCTGTAACTGAGGCAACTATAAGCCTCAGTTACAGGAAATGGCCCACCTTGTGAAGATTCTGATCGAGGACTGACTGGTGTTAATTAGACCCATCACCTCCGTTTACCCCTTTAGACCCAACGGTCCCATTTAAAGACGTCGCTGCAGAATTGGATCTGTGCCAGCTGACGTCCTAAAGTCAGCGGGCAGTCCGAAGGAGTAAAATTGATAATGGTGGCAGACTATTTGTAATAATTTTTTTCTATCATAAACTTTTCATTTTCATAAGAGAAAGCTTCATGCAGGCTTGTTTTCTGTGATGGCCTCATTTTGAGGTACATTTACTGTGTAGCTAGAACTCTTTTCGAACAAGCTTTTTTATATTTTTTTATTACTGTTTGTAGTACTGTGATACTTATCAATTACATTTTGGGGTAGTTAGGTTAGAGCCTAGAGCATTCTAATCTTATTTTTTAAGTGCTCACTATAAACTGGATAATTTACTCTGTAGTTCAGATGTTTTTATATTTTGAAAAAAGTTAGCACCAGATCAATGTTACCAATGATATTTAAGATTGTTATTTGTGCTGGTTGTCAAACATGAATGTTATCGTCTTTTCTTCTTGCCTATGCAAATGACAATATGCATTAAATTCATATGTTTCCACTATTATTATTGTATTTAGTACTATTATGATTCCGTACTATGAATCGCCTAGTTAGATAAATATAATAGTGTTCACGGAGAGATTCACTTTAAAGCACACTAAAATGACAATAGTAATATAATGCTCAAAACCCTTTTAAGTTATTCTAGGCAAATAAAGCTATTATTCATACAAAAGTTTTTAAGAAGCGATTGTCTGATAAAAAATGTTGGTGCTGACTGCATGAGAATGAGAAGAAAGTTATTTACCTATCGGTTCCCCTCAGGTCTTATCGATTAGTTGTGGAGTAGGCCATCATGGTTAAAACACTAACCTCAGGGATGGTCGAACCATGAATGGTAAAATCTGAGGGAAAATTATTGGTCCTTATATGGTCCTTATGGAGGACCTAGAGGAAACAGCTAGTTTTTATATTATTTTTTTTTGCTGAAATATATTTCAGCAGCAATTCTTAGTTGAACTAATTTTAAACCAAATATGGTGTATGTTACAGTTAGCTTAAGCTACCCTTAATGAAATGGGTTTCACACAGTTTCACACCTTAAAAGGCTATTCCCATTTGGGTGTTCACATTAAAATTTAATTTTATATGCCATGTATATTATATAACATTTCTTCAATTGTAGTTATTTAAAAATGTACCTTTGGTGAAGATTAACTCCCATATGTAGCTATGTGGTCTAGAAGACCCTAGATAGCACTAGATAGCTGTCCTTGGATATGACCTCCCCGTTCTCTTCCAGCAGTGGCCAGAAATGCATTATTTAGGCGCCAATCACCAGGATTCAGCATTCATTACCACCAGGGTGCACCTCCCATGAGGCGAGTTGAGATTCTCGCCTGAGGCGGCGCACCTCCTGTGGAGACAGGGGGAGTCGTCGGGCTTCCGCCACTTCACCTGTCGCTGGCCTACACATAACCCCACTGCCAGCTGGCACCATGTACCATCCTGAGCTAACCTGCACATCACCTTTTGCCCTCTACATCACCCGGCTGGCACTTCCATCCATCAGCGGGTACAGGTACCGGGCACGCTCCCCTTCACCGCTCCCAGCTCCCCATATCTCCACTCTCGCTCTCTCCATCCCAGCTTCTGGTCTCCGGTCTCCACTATCCGCTCCCCAGGTCCACCCCCACGCTGGTCTCTCTCGCTCCGGCTCTCCCACCACCCTGGCTCCGATTCCCCCCAACTCTGGCAAAACACCCCCCCCCATGCCAGAGGACAAGGCCGAACCTGCCAGAACAAGAGAAAGAAAAGTAAGACAACTTCTAGTATATAGTGTGTATGTAGTACGTATAGGTGTGTGTGTATGTATGTATGTATAGATTTGTGTGTGTATGTATGTATAGATGTGTGTGATATTTGCTCTATATACTGTTTATATATGTTTTTTGCTGTATGTATACTCATTATGTGTGTAGATGTTGTATATACTGTATGTGTGTGAATATATTGTTTTATGCAGTATTGGTGATATTTATCAGGGCTTCTGCGCCATGTCAATTTTAGTTTTATCTACATGGCGGACCGCTGTATGCATTAACTGTACATGGCGGTACACTGTATCTATTTTTACCACTGGCGCATGCTGTATGCATTTTACACTACACGGCAGCACGCTGTATGCATTTTACACTACATGGTGTATGCTGTATGCATTTAATACTACATGGCGGCACGCTGTATGCATTTTATACTACATGGCGGCACTCTGTATGCTTTTACACTACATGGCGGCACTCTGTATGCATTTTACACTACATGGTGGTACGCTGTATGCATTTTACACACATGGTGGTACGCTGTATGCATTTAAACTACATACAGCACGCTGTAGCTTTTATTAACATGGCGCACTGTATGCATTTTATACTAGTGGCGGCACGCTGTATGCATTTTACACTACATGGCAAGCCCTCTGTATGGATTTTATACTACACATTGCGCTGCTGTATGCATTTTATACTTACATGGCGGCGCGCTGTATCTTATTTTAATGCTGTATCTGATATATCACATATATGGGGGCGTCACCCTCAGCAGCAGAAAGGCTTGGTTCACCCCTGATACCACAGGGTGTGTGGGACATGCAGTAGATCACAGCTATGTCATATGACTGAAGCAGAGTGTGGTCATATCAAGGACAACAATCATTTTTCTTAGGGATAACATGGCAACATTTATGGGATATTATCTTACACATATAACTTTTTTAACAAATCAAATTGACATAGATGTATATATATGGCAGTGAATTAATTCAAATGTCCATGCCCAGATAAGAATACACCTTAGGTTGTTGTCCCCTAATCTCCAGACATCATCCCTAACATCATTTGGGAGTGACATCAATGACAGCTGAGTCTCTAATATGAGTCACAAGTATCTTCTAAAAAAATTAATGTAATTATCTCATAGTTGGGGTCCCTTTTAATAAAAACTACAAATCCTTTAACACAATGCTTTTTCCACAGTAAATTAAAAGTTGTGGACTTTCGAATGAGAAGAATACAAATTGCAAATGCAGAAATGAAATGGCTGTGGTGTTTAGACTCTAGCACAATGTTTTTAATCATGGCTGAAGCCATCTAAAAAATGTAGCATTGATACTAATCTAAGTATAATGCATTCATCTTGGTGTAAAGAGCTAAGAAGATTTAGCTAAACAAAGCATGGAGCAATCAATATGTTTATCATTCATTTTACCATCGCTGTCCATGTGTAACTGGCACTTGCCTTGTTACATTGCATCATGTTATTTCAAAACATCATAAAAAGAGATATCACACGAAATATTCTGAATCTGTGAATCCAAAACTTTCAGCATGATAAGGGCAATGTTAGTAATCCCTTCAAGGAATAACCCAGTCTTTTATTACAATATGCATTTAATACACAATTTCACTGGACAGGATACATTTACAGAATACACATTTTGCTCACATGCATAAACTGAATATTTCTTCACTTAGCAGTGTATTGTGGCCACTTTCTGACATTTGATTTTCTATCGGGAAGCAAAAGATAAGTAGAAGAACTGTGTTCATTCTAATAAACTATGACATATTTGCTAAATACATTTTATCCGCAAATATTGCAGATAAATATTGCTCTCTAATATCATTAATAAATCTCAGGCACAGTAGCATTTTCTTTTATGACCCCAAAATCTCCTTGGCAACAACCAACAAAGCCTTTCCATATATAAATTAATTTCCTTAAGAATAGCTAGTGTACATTAAATGGTCAAGTACATTTTTGTATGGTGAAATATAACTGCTACTATGCTACTAGGATGACATACAGATGTCCCCTACTTAAGAACATCCGACTTACAGATGTGCCCTAGTTAGCAAAACAGACCACTGTAATTGGTATTTACTGTACTTTAGGGCCCGTGCTACAATAACAGCTAACATTATCAATGGTGTCTACAATTAAGCTTTATTGTTAACTTGCTTCTTATGACAAATTTTTAAATCCATTGTCAAAGAGACCCCCAAAAATTTGTCTAGAGTTACATTATAAAATATACAGTTACATACAAATTCAACTTGAGAACAAAACTACGAACTTATGTTGTTCCGTAAAACCCGGGGGACTGCCTGTCAAAGGTGATTTAATAGCCAAACAAGAGTCAGATTTTCTCAAACAGTAAAAAAAAGATTGTAAATACTTGCATTTTTTTGTGGACAGTTACAGAACCTACTTGCGTAACTATGACTTAGCCAGCCTCTATCTCACTCCCTCATTCCCCCTCCCTAATTCCTTTTTTTTAATTGATCTCAAAAGATAGAGCTTTTTAATAAAAACTGAATGAAAAACTGTGAGAAGACATCTGTGGGAGATTGTCATTACAATAGTATTGTACTAATGCGCTACTGAGCAACAAGGTGATAAAAAAAAACATTTTATTTGCTTCAGCAGCTTCTGTCTTGCCTACTTCTCTGCTTGCCCCTACCCATCTTCAAAGACTCTTTAGTTTTTCCTAAGTTCTCATAGAAATAAACATGGCATGGGTGCAGCAAGAGGAGGGGTAGTGTTCCTCACCCTTCCCTCTCCATAACACTGCTTTTTGTGGTATGGTATTTTCTGTAATCTCATTTTTTTACAAGCTCTGTCTCTAATTGTGCCCGCTGAGTTGGAGTATGGTGACTAGTGCTATGGTGTCTTCCATGCCCTTTACATTGTGACATTGCTGTGTAGGATCATAAGGCCACTACCTTTGGTGAAGTCTTGATATGATATCTGCTGGTCAAGTGGGTCTGTAGACCCTGTGTCCAGGATCGACACAGTTACAAACTTCCATTTATGATTTCAAATATTTGTGATCAAAACAGAAATCAAGCAGAATCCAGGTGACAAGCACCAAGTCAAGGACAAAGACAATTAGTCTGATACAGAGAACAAGCAGAGTTCAGGACAGAAGATATGCTCAGACTAGGTCACTATGGGGCACATGGAGCAAAACTGCGTCGGATAAATAGTCTAGGTAAAAAATGGAGAATCCAACACACAGCAAGCCTATGCTGATCAGTAGAGCCACAATGCTCAATGGCCAGCAGTGGAGGTTACTTTTTTTTCATACAGTTTTGAACTGGGAGACAGTAGATGTGTACTTAATGTCTCTTTATAAAACTCAGGCACTGACCAGGTGGTGATACAGGGGTAGGATTGTGAGTGAGGGCCAAACACACCAAAGCAGGCAAGCAGTAAAACAGCAACTGCGGGCAGTGTATAAAGATATCCAGGCACTAAAAGTTTAGTTTATTAACACTTTATTGCGATAAATTCCCCAGGTATAACTGCATTTATTGCACGTCGGTGCTTGTGGATGACGCTTGAGAAGCACAGATCGGGGAGTGGAGCAAAGTATGTATACTTTTTCTAACACCAGCTCCGACCCCCAGGGATTTTTTGAAAGTTGTGCTTAATATTGGACTCAACTGAACTATTCTAAGGCCCTTTAAGGAATACAGTACATGTTACTGCAAAATATACCATGATGTGGGGGTTTAGCACATCATATAGTTTATGTTGTTCCTTAACATTTTGCTTTAAGTGGAAAAGATTGTGTTTTGTTACAATCACAAACAAGTGAGGATTTGGATGTGAGTAAATAATATGATTTATATAGATCAATTTTCTTGCTAAGAGCAACCTGCAGATTTATATCAACTGAATAATCAGAAGCACAGACACAACCCTGCGTCTTTTCCAAGACTAATTGAAACATTTTACCACCAGCATGCCTTGTAGTGCTTACTAAGTGGACATCATGTAGTATATCTTGTGTTTATAGCTAATCTTACCCTGAGCCATATAATATGCCCCTAGTACTCTCTGCCTCTTTTACATCTTATGCTATGTCAGCTTCACATTTCTTGATGATCTTTATACAAGATAGTAAGGGAGAGTTAGAGGGAGACAGGCAGGGATAGTAAATGACAGACAGACAAGTAGGGAGAGTTAATGAGATACGGACAGGGGAGTGGGAGACAGGTAGACAGAGTGAGTGAGAGACAGGCAGGGAGATTAAGAATGTGCAGGGAGAGTGAGAGACAGAGTGACAGGCAGGGAGAGTGAGTGTGAGACAGGCAGGAAGTAGTGAGGGACTAGGGAGAGTGAGTGAGAGACAGAAAGGGATAGTGAGTAAGTATAGGCAGGGAGTGAGTGAAGATAGGCAGAGAGAATGAGTTATAAGTCAAAGAAGAGTTGAGGATGACAGGTAGAAAGAGTGATGAGTGAGTGAGTCAAGCAAGAAGTGAGTGAGAGACAGGCAGGGAGAGTGAGTGAAAAAAGAGAGACAGGCAGTAAGAGTGAGTGGGACGACAGGAAGAGACAAATACATAGATATAATAAATTTATTTAGTTAAAAGATTGTATTTTGTTATAGCGGAGTCAGTTTTATTGTGCTACCTGCAAGGGGCATGTACAATTAGGACACATCTATCCATAAGGCAGTCTTGAAGGTTAAAGCATGCATTTTATTATCATGAAGGAAAATCCTTTGTGGTAATGCCACATTTCCTCATTTCCAAGTCATGGAGACTTATTTTTTCTACCTGGACTTCAAACCTGCTTTTAGGGCAGATCTATCTATCTAAATTGTTGCAAGTTTATTACAATGGGCATTTGAGTATTTTGTGACTTGATGATTTTTGGGTGCATGCTAGTGGACATGTCTCACAAAAGATTGTGTCAAAACTTATCTGCTTGGCTGAAGAAACCGAACAACTCTTTTTTGTGCCGTTTAGCATATACATCAAGTACAATATCAGTCTAGATCAGATGGGTCTGAGGAAAACTACTGCTATATAGATTAAATCTACCATTTTTTGGCAACTCTTATAGTCCAGTGGCGCCTTATATATGCCTGAACTGTGCACAGGTCTGCCACCTGCTGGTCATTCATCCTAATAATCGTGTGCCTTATAATCCGGTGCACCTTATATATGAACCTAGACGGTTTAGCAGGTATGTATTCATGGTGCGAGGTGTTTGGCGTTTTTTACACTGTTACATGCGCGCTTTTTAACTCACTTTTTGAGTATATACAATAAAATATCCTTCTGAACCTTGGGATTCTGGCACTATTTGTTTCGTTTTATCTTCTGGCACAGGACTAAGAGTGCACCACGGACACGGGAGTGGTTTCAGGGGTGCAATGGAATCCGTTTCAGGAGAAACGAAGAAAAGGCAGGAGAAACCTAGGGATCCTCAATTTCTAACTGAAGGGAAGGTGGTGAGATTACTTACTGAATGTGAATTGTGACTTAGAAGAGTTGAGCACTGACCTTTTTTATCTATGTATTCATGGTGCGCCTTATAATACAATGAGCTTTATAGTCCGAAAAATATGGTATATACATTAAAATTACAAAGTGTGCCGGAATTTGTGGAGTGACACTTTTTTAAAGAGTGCAAAAGTTGGTGGGTGGTAAAAGGATTAATGTCTGATCTATTAGAAAGAACTTGACTTAAAGTGTAATAGACAATACTTCCTTTCTGGGGATGCATCTGTGAGCTAGACACTCCAATCTGGTACTCAACAGGTTTGTGTGACTACTACAAATGACTGAGCATAGTTGAAAAGGGACTGTAGGTTAATTTCTAAATGCATCATGGCCACACAAGAGACTGTGTCAGTTGGCGATCCAATTGGTGGTAACATAAAACAGAAATGAGACCAGAAGGAAAGGGTTGACTCCTTAACAGCCACAGATGATCTTTACTTCATGGATCTCACCATAAAACAGTAAAAAAAAGTTTTTGGTTTATTCCCCAAAGCATGTTATTCTGCAAATCCCCATATGCATTCCGCTGTCGCTCTGGTACATTAGGGAGCCTGGTAAGTAATCTAATGTATGTGGCTACCTTTATTACAAAAAATCCCACCCACTGGAGTTATAAAATATGGAGGACACTCCATTAAAGTAATCAAAAGATTTCATTGTTCCATCTTCTAGATCCTATGCTAATTATCCAACAGAGCGCCTTTCTAAGACTAAATATTAAGTAATTATATTCCCAGAAAATAACAAGAAATGTTTCTATGCTCTCTAAAAATATTCACAGCCAGTAAAACAATTAAATACAAAAAAAATCATAAAATCATATCTTTATAAAAGAAATGAACCCACAATAATAAACAGCTTTAAATATATTTTATTTAAAACAGAAATGAAATCTCTAGCACAGTATTAGGCATTAAAAGAACACAGAGGCAATAGGTTAGTGTGTACTGTTCTGTACAAAAATACAGTCTGAATAAATTACATGCTATATAAGATTTGGACTTCACTGACCAGTCTTTCATTGCATGTTTAATATTATACAGTCACATGTCTATCCGTAATATATCAGTTTTTAAACACATATTCTCTCTATTTTTTATCTTTACTTACAAAATTTGAATAGTTGTGCAAGATTAAGTTGCAGAATATGCAATACTGCACATACCTGCATAGAAATGTTACATCTTATGGAGCCCTGATGGCATACTTGTGACAATTTGCATGAACTGTATAAAACTAATTAGGAATCTGATGTGTTTTAAAAAACCCTAAAAATCATTTTATTTTTTTGTCAAAAACAAGAACAAGACCAATAACATACAGCTGGAAAGGTACAAGGAAGCATAAGCTAATCTAGTGTAGCACATACAGTGGCTGAAAGGTCAAGATACAACAGTAGTTACATAGGGGGTTCACCACCACTCTTGTTTTGCATACTATCTAGGTTTCCTCAATTGAAAACAAGTTATCATTTTTCCAAATATCTTACTTCCCTTATGTTTTCGACTATATATCACATAGATTGAAGGTTTAAAAAACAAACTATCTTCATTTATATTTTATTAAGTTACCAATATTACTTGAAAAACTAAGTAAATGTACCAGGTATATAATAATTTATAATTTTTTTAAAAAATGATACACAGTAGTCGATAAACAATTTAGGTGAATGATGCCTTGAATTTAAAACAACAAAATATTGTGTGATTTGTTCTATATCGAAATTTGAAGTTTTCCCTAATACGTTTGTTTCTCCTGTGTATGGAGTTAAATGGCTCTAAGACAGTAGTAGTAAAGAGGAGAATAAAACAACTCTGAATAAGTAAACAATGAGCAGAAGATGAATTATGATAACCACATATAAAACTATAAATTTACCCAGATGTGGAGGTAAATTGACTGTGGTTTGTTGTTTTAACATAGTATAATATAATAATTGTGAGCTACATAAGAAAAGCATCGAGAAACAAGACTGAAGTGTGTAATCTATTGCTACATCCTACAAATCTGACCCATTTTACACATATTTATCATCCTTACAACCCTTTCACTTACAACACTTTCTCAGAATTGCAATATATTTTTTCCAGTATCCTTGAAAAGGGTCATAATTACTCTATATATCTTGTAGTGAGAGTTATGTCCTCTGTCCTATCTCATATTATATACTCGTTCCCATATCTATAGATTCTTATAGCAGTTCGTACATCAGATTTATTTCTATAGCTTTGCTAAAGTGCCTTTTACATCCAATACTGTATGTGAAAGATATTTAGTATATGTTAAATGGGTGAGCTATGCTAATATAGAAATGAATAATTTGCTCTAGCCTTAACTAGTTCTGTGTGAACCCACAAATGGAGCTCAATGCAACAATGTAAGCATCTAGTGGTTTTTTTAGCTGCATAACTTTGGATTAATCACATCAATGGAGGCACATATGTAACATTACAGTGTTCTTTAATGTTGCCGTTGACCTCCAATATCTTCTCTTAGGGGCTTATTGATATTGTGTTACAAAATGTTACCAACACAACTCAATTCCCAGATAAATATTCTGATTAAATACTAATAAGTTTAGCACATAACACATTAACTACTTTTGTTATTGTTTTATAGGTGGAAAATAGGTGTTTATGGTTTAAGATCATTTTAGGTAGATGAAAATCTATATTAATTGGGTTTTTTACTCTTTTTTAGCTACCCATCTTTACAAAAATAAACATTCCATATATAACATTATGCAATATTCTTGTGAACGTTTCACCTGTTTTGCCCCATGTATTTAATGGCACAAAAATAAAAGCTTTTGTATGAAACTAGAAGCTAAGCTATAGCTATATGTGCTTTGTCTATTTAACCTATATTTTTTCCATAGTCTCTGTATTTTGTATTCCTACTGTACAACAACCATGACTAAATGTCAAAATGTCTGTGCTTATTCAGCTAGGGACCCATATAAAAGGAAACATGGGGGGAAACAATGGGAGATTTTTAATCTTTATATGACGAATTCTGTCGCGGTTTGCACTAAAAAACGGACCACTTCATAAAGGGTTTAGACATTTTTTATGGCTCTCCTACGACTAGTTCAACAAAACGAAGTGGTCTGTGAAAGGGGGCATGATTTTGGCCAAAAAGGTTCACATTAGACACTCTGTGTCTAGTGTAACTCTGCACTGTCGTCACCTTAGGACACTTTATATAATCTGGCCTAGGTTTGATATATATGGCATAACCTACCATATCCTCCCACCCACATCCTCCAAATACAAGTGTTTCTAAAAAATAAACATGACATAACATTTGTCTACCAGTATATGTTGGTACTGAGCTTTTTTGATGCAACCCCACACTTAATAAATAATATTATTCATGAGTTTACAGATGACAATGCCGAAATGTTTTTATTAGCTTATGCCTAAAATGAACAACCAAAGACTAAAGGGAAATGTTGTCAGATTCTGGAGATAGTTTTCTCTATAATGTAATTTTGTGATTTTCTAGTGCAAAAATTGAATTATATTGTAACCTCAATGTAAATTGTAAAATCTTTTGAGACCTCATCATTGACATTTATCAGAAGTATATTTTGTTGGGGATCTTTGACCAAGGCTTTTAATGCTTTTACAATGTTGTGTTATTTAATTGACTGTAAACTAGAACATACTGTGCCCATTGTTTGCAAAATTTCATTTGTAAATCCAAAAGTTCAAATATTAGTACTAACACGCTGAATAAAATGTATGACCAGATAGTTATTTGGCAGAATTCTTATAAAACATTTTCCATATCTATGAGGTAAAAAATAATTATTTTGAGAGAAAAGAAATAGTTGCTAATAAATAAGTAAATATTGGAAGGACCTCTACTTAAAAGCCAGTGTCAGTAGTTTTCTGCTTGGCCCTACTAAATGTTTCCATTGGGTAGTATTGAAGGATGAAGGTTCCATATCTCCTGAGCGGATTTGATAGTAAGTTTAAATTAAACCCTTGCCAGGACTAATCAAGAGTAAAGTGCCGGTTCATTCATGCACACGCAGCATTACTACTGCTTTCATGAAACGACGCTTTAGATTTTTTAAAAGTCTTTACCTGTCCCCTCAATGGAGAAATCAAGACTCCCCTGTTTCTCTAGGGTCCTTTCAGGATTTAAAGAGGACCTGTCACCCATAAAAAAGCTACAAGGAGCTAGCAGAACAATGCTGTGATATAGAAATGACGTAGTTCGAGGGAGCGGGACAGGGGTGGTGCCTCCACATGACGCGTCGGAGTCACCAGCCGGCCTATGGATGGTTGTGGAGATCCTGGATAGAGGGCAGGCCCCAGCTTTCTATTGTACCTTTCAGCATGTGTTTGCTATGTTATCAGTGTTTTTCCAATACGCTACAGAATAACACTTTAGTAAACAGCTTCTAGAGCTTGTTGTTATGTGGTGACGGTCCTCGTTTAAGCATGCTCTTTTACCTCAAAATACCGCCTGCCAGAATAACATATAACCTATATGACTTACAGCTCAGCTTCTCTCTCTCATCTATCTCATTTTATGTTCAGGTAACGGCGCAGACACTTGTCAACCCATAATCTAGCAGGTGGTCGTTCATGTGTAATATTTTATCACATACATATTATGTAGATCATTGACAAAACAAGAGTTATATTCATCTTCAACCTCAAATTTACAGAAGTTGTGTATTTCTGTGTTTTCCTTTGATGATTAGAAAGAGATATTAATTTTTCAAGTAGGAAAAATGTTGAGTTTAATTTTAGTTACAAAGCTGATAATGAACTGCTTTTCAGAGGCATCCAGTTTTTTACACAACATTTATAAAGATGAAAGAATGCACCGAAAGCACCTAAAGAAACTGTTTAATCATTACTTTGAATTTTTTTCTATTCAATAAAGGTGGATATTTAACCCATTAAACTAATTTGACCAAAAAGTTAATCTAGGATACTACAAATGGGATATCCTACTTGACTTTTAAGAGTACCTACACACATTAGCTGGCTGACAGGAATTGTTTAGCTCATTTGCCTATCGCGATTGAACTTAATTTAACATGAATCCTTACTTATACAATTTATATGATTATCGTAAACAAGACTTAACTCCAAAAGAGGTTAAGAAAATGGTTTTCATGTACACTTAAAGTATGACTCATTCTACACATTATTTCCTAATGAAACCTGTCAAACATAGCAACTTACTAAGGTCTTATGAATTTGACTTCAATCTTTATTTATTTTGCGACAGTATTTTCAGTTCACGTCTGAAAACTGTTTAGAAGCTCCATTTCGATTTGTGTATTGTGTACAAAGCCCATTACCCCCCCATTATATGTCACATGATGGACCTGTCTTTTTCAGTCTGGTGAAGGGTACGGCAGGATGTGAAACTCAACACTTGTTCTCTATTTGAGCTTTCATTTTTTCGAAATTTACTGATTTGACATTCACGCTTAGAAAAGATTGTACTCTTTAAGATGTATTGGGAAAAGCCAGAAGCAGGTTACTAACAACAATTGTGATTCTTCATGGTTTAATGGTAGGATACGATATGTTGTTTTCTCATTAGCATTCACAGCCTAATTGGGGTTTTCTAGTAATTATAAACAGTGGCTCCTATTGAATTAATACATTTATATATGGTTTAAGATCATTAACATATAATTCTTTAGGAAATGGTACATCAAAAATGGTAAAAGCCTACACAATTTCCATCGCTATCCTTGAAGGTTCTAGCTATAATCCTACTATCATATATTTCAAGTTCAATAAGCTTCTAAATCGAGTTTTATTTTATTTTCATGTAAACACGATGTCCATTTGTAATACTCTGTGTGAAGATGAATTCATTTGCAGCCCTAGTGTACAAGTATGTTCTTCAGATGTCATTGTAGGCCAAGCAGTGTAGGGCTATTCGTTAAAACCTTCCACTGGGTACTCTGAAGTCTAAGTTTATCTCTGCCCTCTGTAACTTCCACAGCAGTCCAATAAAGGGGGATCTCAGCAGCATGACATGGAATTAATTCTTCTTTTCTTCCGTTCTTTGCATCTCCAGGGAAAATCATGCATCCTATCCACTGCATTGTCCTCATTCAATTTAAGCATACGTACACATTGTGCAGTTTTTTTACTTTAACCTACGAGTTAATATTGGACAAAATGCAGCAATGTATGATATAGTTTTTTTGATATCACTTATTCTAACCTTTTAACTTTCTTTATTCTGCAGGTTTTTTTCCTTAGATGGTTTAAGCTGGCTATAATTATTGGCAGCCAAAAGGCTAGGGAGATCAAATTAATCAGCTAACTGTTTTTGATCTCATGTTGTCTTCTAGAAAGGGTGTACAAAAACTTAGTAAATCTATTGTTTTTCTCTCCAGACAGCTAGTAATAGTCCTGTAGTTCTTCCGGTGTTCAACAGTAAGAATGCGCCTCCAAATGAAATTGTTCTCCCCAGGCCAAGCCACTATCCCCAGTTGATTACATGATATATTTTTTAGCGTGACGGTTTCATAATTTGATTGGATAAGCACAGAGAACACACACTTGAGGACACTGAAAACAAGAAAACAAACATTGTGTGCTTATACAAATACCAATTATACAATGTAAACTTTCAACACTTCTCTATTATAATCACTGTATATAAATAGAAAAAGCATCTTTTACCTTTAAGGTTTTCCCAAGTTTGTTCAAGGTCCATTTGTTGTGACAGATCCTATAACATACATCTATAAATGCGTATACCTAAAAAACCTCGTGGTTGCATGTAAGAGCATACAGATGTGACTAAATACACTAAACGGGACAAAACTCCTCATAAAAATGCACACTAGATAGCTGATGTAATATACTTTATAGCACATTGTAATCGTTTTAATACAGTATTTATGACAATGTTGCATCAAATTGTGGTCCCTGCAAATGTGGATTGTTTTAAGGTGTAAATTTGTTCCAACATTTTTTTGGTGTGGAATACATAGTTTGTGAGCCAACATTTTTTGTGGTTATCTCTGTTCCAAAGATATCTTCATTCAGAATCATAAAAAAGGCAAAATATACAAGAGACTTCGTGTACAAATGACGCATTGGTATTGAAGCGTTAAGAACACACTAAGGTCATTTTCCATTCCCTTCTGTTCTGTTCTATGACCCTTTCATACCACTGGCAGTGAAGTGTGTGTTATCTGCCATTGTTTTTCAATGAAGTTTGTTTTTCAAGGCTGCACCTAATACTTCCTGATGTATCTGTCTAAGAGATGTTTGATCACATGTTTTCATCTATTGTACGCTATATTTATATCTTGCGGCTGGCGTAATCTTGATATCTGCATATTCGTTACAACAATATCATGTTGTTAATAGAATTTCTCCGGCGCTGTATAGGCAAGTGAACATACTCAAAATAAGTTGATCATTATGGTCCTCATATGTTTTTGGAGCAAATCCATTTATTCCCTTGTATAGCTATGGCAACCTTAAGGTATTTAGCCTGAACCACTTAAACACATATAAATTTTTTCTAGGCTATTGTTCAATTATGGAATGAATAAGTGGAATTTTCTCTTACTTGTGGATTAGTAAAAGTTGGTAAGCATTTTTGCTTTTGTCTATATATGCATATCAGTTACCTTCGTCTCATATCTCAAATCCTTTATTCTTTTTCTTAACAGTCACTACCCAGTTCATAATCATCTACAATAATAATTATTACTCAATTCGAACACACGAACATATGGGCCCGAATTTCTAAAAACCTAGGAGCAATGATTTACCCCACAAATCCCGCCTCATTATTGCAGGAATTCACATGAACCAAGTTGTAAGTCTTGGACAGTCCTGGTTTTGCCATACTTATTGCTCTAATGAAGTTCTCAACTATTTTCAATTCAATTTGAGAAGATGTACCAAAAACTTATAACTAAAACGATCTCAACCTGAGTGGAAACTTTTATCGAAAAAATATACTTATGGCCTACAAAGCTGAACTTTGCAAGACGAATTGGATTAAAATAGATATAAGCTCTGAGCTTGATTCCTTGTAGTTTGACCATATGTATGTTTAATTTGATATGGGGCCCCCATTCTAAAACTCACTCTCCTCTGGCTTCTCAGCGTTATCTCTAAAGAGCTTACGAGTTGTGGGTAATAAAGTAATTCTCCCGTTGTGTCCCACTTACATCAGTTTTTCACTTTTCTTCCCTGATCTACGCCCCTCTCAAAGTTCTTCATCTGTGCTTACTTATTACGGTAATAACAATTCTATATTGGTAACATGTCTGATCATCTTGTAATTTATTTAACTCTTCAATTTTATTTCAGACTTTTTGCTTAAAATAAGGATTGCCATCGTTCTTTTCTAAAGACACGAGCTGCATATACTATACCCAGCCTCTCATCACAAAAAATCTACTAACTATCTCAATTAAAAACTGGTAAAGACTGAATATTCAATGCTCATTAGGGAATAAGTCGAGACTGAGGTTTCTGGTATAAAACTTTTTCATCTACTAGGAGAACTCTGGCTAAAAACTTTCACAAGTTCCTAGATACACCAACTGTTATCTGTGGTGTCCGTGAACCGTCACACCAAAAGGCTCAGCCCACCAATATCAGACAGGATGCAAAGCATGAAACCAACAACCCTCACCTGCTTCTTGCTGCTAGAAATTGCACATGTCATGTACTGAGGCCGTAAGTGGCCACAGGACCTTCCCTATCCTATATATTAGTTTAATTATGTTTTAATATGTAACACTATATTGGTTGAAGGAAACACAAACTTTCTCAATTGGTTCGATACTTTTACACATGTGACCAACTTACAATGTTTTCTCGAGAAAACCAGAGGGGATATTTAACTGAAGTGTCCTGAGGTAAAACGGTCTAGTTTTTCCCATAGACCCAATCATGAGCCTAACTTTGCATGTCCCCCAGGGCTCATAAAATGAAAGCTGAGCTCTGTATTGGTTCTCATGAGCACTAGTAACAGTTTGTGCTCTTATACACTCTCTATACAATCTCCCCCTTTGTTTTCCAAGTTGAGACCATTGTATAGTTTGTAGTTGTAAGTGTTTTTTGTCTCCCGCAATCATGTTTTAATTTGAGACAAGTATAATTTTAACATTTGCAATTTAACTAAATATATAGGGGATGTCTGTAAAGCAGGTGACTTAAATGGGGCACTGTTTGTATGGACACCTGACCTTTCGAAGTTCTGAAGTTTGAATAACTAACTGGGTACAGCGTGTGTCCCAGGTCACAGAAACACTATATCTAGCATGAGTGTTAACAGTATTTCTCAAGCAATCTTGTAAATAGGATTTTTAATGATATATGAGTAACTCTCAAGAGTACTTTACTGGATAAGAGAAGTATGTAATAAAGAAAACAAAATCATGTTACTCTTATCCAACTGTGAAGGAACATTTTAAAACGCGTCTAAAACAAATTTATCATGGCTTGGACTGTCAACATGGTTTAACTCACCATGAACACAATAAATCATTCTGAACTGATAAAACGAGTGACACCAAACGCCTTTCAAGTAAAACTATACAGACAGCTTTTATTCACCCTGCAAGTCACATTAAACATAATGTTTGCTTTTGGGACTTTTCTTGTGTTAGCAAAATACTAACATCTATGTTTTTGTTACCTATATCCTTAACCACCTTAGTGAGCGCCTTGAAAAGGCTCTATGTGAACCGGGCATTTTATAATGCAATGTTTCGTAAGTGCTTGTTCAATGGCTAACTTTTTTGCCTGCTTATCCTTAAATTTTTTTGCATGCTTCTTTTTTGGGGGACACATAGGCTAGGTAAAAATGTAAAAAAGCTTAAACATTTTTTCATTTGTATTTGCGGTTAAAGTGAAAAAATGCTTTTTTGTTAATTATATCGTTATTTTTTTTAATTTTCAAATTACTACTCAAATGCAACATTATCATAATACTCCAGTTTTTATCAGCCTCTGCCCGTTCCTCTGTATAGTGGTACCCATTTACTATTTCCACTTTGGTCGGTTCAGACTGTTCTGTTTGTTCTCCGTGTCTTACCATCCATTTATGTACTGTATCTTGTGGACAACCCTTACATTGGGACAACTATTTTTGTCTTCCAAGTTTGTAATTTTTATTATATATGTCTGGCACTATAAAGATTATTATTGGTATTGCAAGTGTGCTTGAGTTCAGTTGTGCCCTCCTTCCCTTCAAATGAGGTTAGAACTTACTTGGCTTCTCAATGCCTTTTTGTAGTGTAAGCATATTTTTTTAATTGTATGGTGAATGCAATTGTATTTTAATAATATTTTTAAATATTTTGTTTGTGTTGTTTTTACTTTATTGTCCCCCACAAGTCATATAAAGACCCTGTGGGAATTTTCACTTCTTTTTTTTTCTATTTTACTATTTTTGATTCTTTACCAGATTCTTTCCTCCTGAACTGACACAGAACAGTAGTGACCGCAATACACTTACATATGGGGGTGGTGCTCAATAGTAGGATGCTCAATCGCACTTCATATTATGGAGACATGGCACACACCATTTTTTGGTCTTTTCAAATGCATTTTTATTTAGTGAATATATCACATAGTCAAAGTCCTTCACCGTAGTGTATGCAAATACAAGAGTTAATTTTTTCACAGGTCAAAATATTTAACACGACATTTTGGTCTCTCGAACCTTTGTCATGTAGGATCTGACCTAAAGTAGAAACATATGAGATAAAGTAAGGCTATAATGTAGTAATAAGGGTGAGGAAGGATATATTATAAATATTTACATATATACATAACGTCCTAATAGTAATTGCAGCACAACAAAATGGTATAAAGAATCATCAAGAAATGTGAAGCTGACATAGCATAAGATGTAAAGAGGCAGAGAGTACTACGGGGCACTATTCATATGTCTCAGGGTATTATTATTTTAGAAACGGGTAGAGGTAAGAGAGAGTGGTTGGTAAAGGGTGTTAGAGGTAGAGCGTTTCTGCCACCGCTATCCTACACTGACTTTTTATTCACCTCCCATTTCACTATCTACGGCTACTAGAGACGCACACATCACCCACTGTGTCCACTTCCGTACCGACAATGTGCCGACGTCTCCTCTGCCTCCACTCTACAATGGCTGTACAAACTGTATCTATTTTATCCACCCTGGCAGCACCACGCGTGTTCATATTTACAACTCTACCGCAGCACGCTGTATGCATTTTACACTACATGTGTGTATGCTGTATGCATTTATACTACATTGCGGCACGCTGTATGCTTTTATACTACAGGCGGCACTCTGTTAGCATTTTTCACTACATGGGCGGCACTCCCTGTATGCATTACACAGTTACTGTTACACTACATTGTGGTACGCTGTATGCATTTATCCTACAACAGCGGACGCTGTATGCAGTTTATTCTACATGGACCACGCTGTATGCATAATTAGGCGCACTTTTCATTTATACTACAATGGCGGCACGCTGTAGCATTTTACAACTACATGGCATCACTCTGTATGGATTTTTATACATTGCGGCATGCTACAAGAGTAGTTTTTCAAGTCATACAAGATAAATTTTCACAGATCATAAATATTTACACGACGACAGTTCGGTCATCTCCGACATTTGTAAGTAGGATCTTTGACCTAACGTAGAAACATATGAGATAACGATAAGGTCTATAGAATGTAGTTAAATAGGGTAAGGAAGGTATTATACTAACTGATTTCACATATATACTACAGTCCTGATAGTAAACAGTTGCAGCAAAATCAAAATGGGTATAAAGCCATCAGAAATGTGAGTCTTGACATAGTCATAGATGTAAAAGAGGCAGAGAGTACTATCGGGGCATATTATATGGCTCGGGTATTGATATGTTAGAATACGGGTAGATGGTAAGGAGATATGGTGAAATGGGTGTAGAGGTAAGCGTTTCGTGTCTGTGATTCTCTCATTCTCCCTGCCTGTCTCTCTATCACTCACTCTCCCTGCCTGCCTCTCATTCACTCTCCATGTCTGTCTCTCTGTCATTCACTCTCCCTGTCTGTCTCTCTATCACTCACTCTCCCTGCCTGCCTCTCATTCATTCTCCCTGCCTGTCTCTCATTCACTCTCCCGGCCTGTCTCTCTATCACTCACTCTCCCTGCTTGTCTCTCTATCACTCACTCTCCCTGCCTGTCTCTGTCATTCTCTCTCCCTGCCTTTCTTTCACTCTTCCTGTCTGTCTCTCTGTCAATCACTCACTCTCCCTGCCTGTCTCTGTCACTCACTCTCTCTCCCTGTCTCTCTGTCAATCGCTCACTCTCCCTGCCTTTATCTTAATCTCCCTGCCTGTCTCTCACTCACTCTCTGCCTGTCTTCCACTCACTCTCCCTGTCCGTCTCTCATCGACTCTCCATACTTGTCTATCTGTCACTTGTCTGTTACTCTCCCTGCCTGTTTCCCTCTCACTCACTCTCCCTTACTATCTCTCTGTCATTTTCTCACTCTCCCTGCCTGTCTCTCATTCACTCTCCCTGCCTGAGCAGATCAAATAGTGTTAGAGTTGTATATTAGAACAGATTATTAGGGATAGATCTTGAACAGCGGGACTACTAAATAAATATTAGGAAATGAGGTTAAATATGGTTATATGCTTTAAAACCACTGAAAGGAAGCAACCCACATCAAGCTCTGGCTTTGGTGACCATTTTTCTTTGTTTGTTTTGTCTTGTTTTCATTTCTATGTTATGCACTTCCAGTTGTACCTTGCCAGTTATGTAAGTCTTGTATAAAGTAGGTAGAGACAGATGGGAAGGGGATTAGTATTTATTTTACAGGCCATCATACCTATAAAAAGAATGAATGAATCAAATTTCAGTGCCTGATTGGGGATTCTCTGCTCCCTTTCTGCAAGGAGTAGAATGTTGGGGCTTACCTCACAAGGAATGCAGATGCCCTTGATGAGTCCAACACATTAACTACTTAATTGGGTTGTCTAGGAAAAACAAAGAGCTTATATTCACCTCCGCAATGAAACTCATACAGCAGCATGCACCATCGGTCAGGATGGCACTGTTTGTGCCAGAATTTGAAGAAATAAAAAAAGGATTCCTTCAAAATCCCATTAAGCAATATCCACCAAATATGAAAAAGTATAAGGTTACATTTGATCTGAGATCTGATGGCCTATTGCCAATTTAGGGGTGTTTATCAACATACAATGTTACTACAGTTGGGGTTAAAACTAAGTTTTCCAATTATTGCAATGCAATAAGTATAGCACTGTTCTGGGATAGTCATTGGAGAAGTCACTGATGGTATGTGCTTAACAAAAAAATATTATGCATATGCTTCATTTGCAAAGGAATTCAACATAAAAATTACCTCATTTGTCTTCCCCCTAATTGATTAGAAAAGAGAGCTGTCACATTTGTGTGTTTATCTCTTGAGGTTCTGGCTTGCGTCTGCATTACAAAGACATACAATTGATATCAATGAGGGACATTTAATGGCTCATTTCTCTGACACTGCTGGAGAAATCGAGAGTAGCCAGATTTTTCTCAAGGCAAAAAGAGTCCAAGACTAAAATGTAACCTTTTTATTGTATTCATTCAGTTAAAATATCATAAAGCATAAATAACTTTATGTTATGGTGATTTCACATGATTTGATTGTGTCATCCTATTTATGCCAATGCTTACAAATATTTTGGAACAAATTGGGTATCTGTCTTTTTCAATGGTAAATACTATTTACAGAGACTTATGTGAGCCAATAGCAATTCAAAACTGACAGCTTCATAATCCAATGTTGCTACTTCCATGGCACATTGGCTTTATGTTTATACATAAGGAGAATTATGGCACATAATATTTTAATATGCTTACAGCAGTGAATATACATTAGAAAGGCAAATGTCTTTGTAATCATGTATTTAAAATGATGAAAATTTAGAGGAAAAAGACAATAATTTGCCAGTGCTGGAACATATGCATCAATTCCTAATTGTCGAGGACCCTGAATATAATCATCATATATATAAACAGAATGGTTCTGACACCATCCTAAGACAGGTATTTACATGACATCCCCTGCCTTTTATAGCGGCTAAAAATATCACGAGTGAATTTGGTCTTAAGTAAAAATACTGTTAGTTGTTATAAAATATTAAAAGAATCATTCACTACAGAATGAATGATGCAAGTCTATGAATCTCAGTTAATATTGCACACTGCTTCTGTACTGCATTCTGACACTTTAAAGTAGTTGCCTAGGAAACCAAGGAATACAACTGGGCCTGATGACCTATTATCATCCTATTATAAAAGATTTCTCCATACCCTACTCCCACTCATTCTTCATACTTACATATTGAGGAGATTGTGGCCTATCAAGCCCCCATCACTTTTATACCTAAACCAAATTGTCACCTACTTCAAAACTAGTGATATCTCTCTTTATTCTGGAATTAAAAATATTTACTTTTTTCATGGAACAGAGCTAGTATACAGGGATCCAGTTGGCTTTACAGAACCTGAACATTATTCATATTGCAAATTGTTCTAGATCTTTCCTTCTGACACTCTAGATATAGAGATGGTTTTCATTATTAATTTACAGAAAAGGAATCCAATTTTGGGACCCATTTTGAGTCTATGTACCCTGTCTCTTGACCTATGGGTCAAGTCCAGAGTTACTCTCCCTGATAGGGGGATTATCTATCACATTTGGTGGGAATGCACTGTTTTCAAACACTGAGGGAAACATTTACTAAGGGTCCACGGACCGCGATCGGGTTTTCCCAAATATTTCCGTTTTGCGCCGAATTGCCCCGGGTTTTTGGCACACGCGATGTGATTGTGGCGTATCGGTGCCAGCTTGCACGCGCCTGAAATGGGGGGTGTGGCCGTTGGACACGCCGATGGATTCAGAAAAAATGCGAAATTTAAAAAACTAAATGTGTCGCAAAAGATCAAGCACTCACACGCATCAGGAAGAAGAAGGTGAACTCCGGTGGACCTCGGGGCAGAAGCGACACCTGCAGGAAATTGGACGCACGGACTGTAGTGAATTGAGCCGGACCCGAATCCTCGTCGGACAACGCACCACGGGATTGCGACAGGACCGGGTAAGTAAATGTGCCCCACTGTTTCAAGAAGTTTGGAACTTTATTTAAACTCTATTTGGAGGCTCTCTGTCTCTCTCCCCTTCAGTATTGTTATTAGGTAATAGGAACATATCTATTTTTTAAAAAGAGTTATGGGAGCTTATTTACTAAGGGGCCACAGACGCACTTTTGTCGGATTTTCCAACGTTTTTGGGATTTGCACCACTGTGACAGGTATTTAACTGGGGATTGAGCGCCGGATTTAACTTCCAAATTGTGTCACAAGATCAAGCACCTACATGCACCAGGAAGAAAAAGGTGAACTCCGGCAGACCTGAGCGGGGAAGCGACACATGCAGGATATCGAGTGCATGATCTTAGTGAATCACGGCAGAGAGCATTCCGGCCTGACTATGCACTTTCGGGGAGCGCGTCAGGAGCTTTGAATGGCATGAAAAATTTTGCTCCAATCCATGTCGGATCTGCCATATATCATGACAGTCATGCAGACACATAATCTTAGGGAGATCTTGGGGTGGGTGTGTCAAAGAGGAAGACCAATCAATATGGGGATTAGCTGTGATATTTAAATCACCTCCAAGAATGAGATCACTGCAATCCTAAGGATCTTATTCGTAAATCTTATTTAGGAGAAAAGACTGAAAATAAATTGAACAAAACATTAATGTTAATGTGACATACTAGTATAGTTTACCTGCCTGCTGTAACTATAACAATTTTGATATCCTGAGATGCTACTGTGTTCTTAACTGCTATCAATATACCCCTGCACTACTTGTCATAGTGAGAAAAATATATACGCAAAAAAGATGGATGTTTAGGTCAGGCAGTTGTGAAGAGGAGTATGGAGAGGGTTTATGGACTACGGAAGGAGCCCTCTCCATATGTGGCAGGTGTCAGCTGTATGGACTACGGAAGGAGCCCTCTCCATATGTGGCAGGTGTCAGCTGCATTGCACAGCTGGCAATTGCCAGAAATTGCCACGGTTGGTACTAAGAAAGGCTCCCATAGCTGTCATTAGTGTGCACATCTTAGTGTTTGACAGCTCTATAATGCAATGTTAAGCGACCTCTCAAATAAGCACATAAATACCTAATCAGAAAACAACAAATTATAAAATGCCACACAAGATAAAAAATATACTTTTATTAACATTAGATAAAAATACAAATCCATGATGAATTCATAAATTAGTACACAACAAATGGTGCTGGGCAACAGAATAAGATTTTTTATTAATATGGAGCCAACGTTTATACAATATGGCAAGTGGCAGCTCAATACAAGGAATACCAGTCTAACAAATAAAGTTCATATGCTAAAGATTAAGCTTTTACAGTGGTGGCAAACCTATGGCACGGTTGGTTGAGGTGGCAGTCAGAGGCCTCTCTTTGAGCACTCAGGCTGTTCCCCCTCACTGAGTTAGCCAGACAGGACTCAAGGCCTCCTCTTGCAGATTGAGGCTGTTTAAGACTACTGGAAGAATGAGAAGGTGTGGACAGAGCTGGATTAGCATTGGAGCTTTCCTTTGGGCCCCATAATTCTTCCTGTTCAGGGGACCCTGGAGCTATGCAGCATTGGAGACATGCTCACCATTTTTATAGGCGGAAATTCCTATCACCACCCCTTGACAAAAGTCTATTGACCAAAACATGTGTCGGGGCAGGTGCTAGGCAGCGTGTTTCTGCAGTGGCATACTGATTCCGTAGGTATGTTTCCTTGTTCTATCTTATAGCTTAATCTTTAGCATATGCACTTTATTTTTTTAGACTGCTATAACTTGTATTGAGCAGCCACTTGCCATATTGTATGCACTTTAGCTTTATATTCTTTAAAAATATATTCTGCTGCCCTGCAATGTTAATAAAAGTATATTTTTTATCTTGTAAAGTGGCATTTTTCTTCTTGTTGTTTTCTGCTTAGATATCTATATTACAGTCTATCTGTGACAGTGATCAGTGAACAGACCCCCAGGGTTCATGTACCCTAGGGGCCGAAATAATAGTTAAAAGAAAATTTAAAAAAATATTTAAAAAATAAAAAACCTAAACATTGAAATCATTCCCCTTTCCTTAGAACACATATAAAATAAATAAACAAGTAAAATCATAAACATATTAGTTATCCCCATGTCCTAAAATGTCCAATCTATTAAAATATAAAAACCATTATGGACTGACACGCAAACAATGACACTTTCACAGCCCGTATACTGAAGTATGAAACATTTACAAGTTTTAGAATATGGAGAAGCAAGGTTTTTTTTTTATTAATGCAAGGTTTTTTTTTAAATAAATCAAACTATATACATTTGGTTTCTTTGCAATCGTACTGATCCAAAGAATAATGGAGAGGTGTCATCTCCACTGCACATTGAAATCTGTACAAATAAAGTCCATCAGAATATGGCTTGTGTTTTAATTCCAATTCCACCACCTTTGGAATGGGCTGTTAAACCCCTTAACATTGGTAGATATTATTTTCATCCACATTAAGCATTCATGTAGTAAGATGCTGAGATGAGTTGCACATAGGCTTTATAATAATAACAATGTTCACACTTCCCCAAAACATTACCTATACCTAGTAAAGCAGCTACCCATGAGGAGGTGGAAAATTGAATGATATACAGAAATAAATAATAAAATATCCAGGAAAGATGGAAAATGTAACATAAAAAATATGGAGGAGCCACTAATACGGCATACTCCCGTATATGCCACAAAGTCACAGAGTCAAAGATATAAAATTAGTGCTCTGCTCCTTATACTGTTTGTCAAATGGCTAGAGCCTCTCACCACCTCTTCATGGACTGGAAATAAAAGATATCCCCGACTCCTTGCATCGCCAATCGTCCTCCTTTAGTGGGTTGAAACACAATCCTCGTCTCGTTACCGTGTCCAATATACAATAAATACTATTTCCTTTGTGAACCTGGCAATCTGCACTATCCTTTCGCATACCTCCTGATGTAGGATCGGGAACACGCCGTGGACACGGTAACGAGATGAGGATTGTGTTTCAACCTACTAAAGGAGGACGATTGGCGATACAAGGAGTCGGGGATATCTTTTATTTCCAGTCCATGAAGAGGTGGTGAGAGGCTCTAGCCATTTGACAAACAGTATAAGGAGTAGAGCACTAATTTTATATCTTTGACTCTGGGAAAATTGAATGAAACCAAAAATAAACAGAACTAATGACATCGAGCATTATTCCACACACCACACGTGTTAACTCTAACGAAGTTAATGCCCCGGCTGCGACCCCTTTACCCGGGGGATAAGGGAGAAAAAAAAAACCAACAACTAGGGGGCTATGGATGCAAAATTTATAGTGGGGGGGGGGGGAAAAGGGGGGGGGACCTTTCGTGTTTCGATCCTCGTGGCTCGCACCCAGGGAGACGGATGCCACGGGGCCGTCACAGTGACAGACTCCGATTTAGGGGGGGGGGGCGGGGGGGATGCGACAACGTGGGGCGTGGGGCAAGTCGGAAGGGGTTTGTGGGGGGGGGTCGCTTCCTCCTCGGCGGGGGGGGATTGCTGACATGGGCTGGGCCGTGCGGTATGTGCCAAGAAAGGGGAAAAAAAAAACAAAAAAGGCAGGGGGAATAGAGGCCTGCTCTGGTGAAGTTTGATTCTTCGTTTCTCCTGTGGCGGCGCTGTCCCGGGGGGGTGGCAAAAAACCGAAAATTTTTTCAACTCGTGCAAAAAAGAAGAGGACGGAAAAAGCGTGGGGGGGTGGGGGGGGGGGTTTCGTAGTCACCCCCCAGTTTCTGGTCCACTTGCGGTTCTTCACGATCGTGTTGACTTGGGAGATGTGCGCCAGCTGCCACGTTTGGGACTTTTAGGGTTTGCCCTTGTGTAGCGATAGTCTGTATCTGCCCTATTTATATAATTATCAACAAATGGTTTGCGGTGCCTGTTCTTGTAGCGGGTGTGACTCTCCTGTTCGATTTGTGTGCTTTTACTCACCGTGTGTTTCGACCGCTTTCTCTTGAGGTCCATTTGTTCAGTCGTTTCCCCGGCGGGGACAGTTTTTCTTCTTCCTTCTTCCTGTCCTGCAGTACCTTCGTCTTTTGTCGGGGGGTTCCTTCTCCCTTTTTCCTTTTCTATCGAATGGTGAGAAAGCAGAAAGAGGGGGAGGAGGGAGGTATCAGTATCGCATGCGTTCGCAGGTCCACGACTGTGGAAGATCGGAAAAGCTTATGTGTTGGGACTACTTTAACATTACAGGAAAAGGGTAGAGATCGTCACACTCCAGCTTTCTAAAACATCATTTCTTCTTTATTCAAAATCCATAAAATACACGAGGTAGTCATAGTGCATAGTCCATAAGGTTTTATGGACTATGCACTATGACTACCTCGTATATTTTTATGGATTTTGAATAAAGAAGAATGATGTTTTAGAAAGCCTGGAGTGCCGATCTCTACCTTTTCCTGTTTTCTGATTGCATCGGGGCGTTCCGACAAGCCCATTTGGGATCTGTTCACCGGACTTCACAAAGGTGTTTCCTGCGGCTCTTCAAGGTCCACGTGAGTGAGCGGCATGCTCAATGTGTTTTGTTGATTCCAAGACTGTCCACATATTGGATGATCTGTTTCTATGCCACAGAAGCATGCCAGTCCTCTTCAATGTGATCCATGGAAGCTTTTTATTATCCAAGCGAATCTCAATGCCTAACAATGCAGAAGCTCTTTACCTTCTTCCTTCTCTTTGATGGCATGGACCCTGCCAATCTGAAAAACCAGGATACGTACTAGGAATCCCCATTTGTAATGGATCTTTTTCTTAGAGGCTTTCATCGACTTCTCCTTGGTATTGAAAAAATGCAATCTAGCTAGCACACCTCATAGAATTAAATTGTCTAAATACTAAGGCAGATGTAGCCTATAAGCTCTACCCAGCTCCAGCTCTTCTGAAGTCACCTCATGAACCTTCAAAAGATCCTCCAAATATCTAGAAAAAATCTGCTTATGAAATCAGTGCTTTCAAAAATACTGTGGGCATTCATTAGGGTGTAATGGGAGGTAGCACATTTACTCATCTTAGTCTCAATATATTTCACCCTAGTGCCCATATTATTTAGCTCAGATTTTATAGCTTTAATAATATCTGGCATGTCTCCTTGGTGGTATATGGATATTAGTATGTCGTTCATAACCAATTCAATTATTACCAGTTATTAGTGAGACAGGTACATTATAGAAGGCATCACAGCTTTTGCTAGCCGGATCCCTGTAATCCATAGGCATGTTTTCCCCACCGGCAGAGTTGGAGTATCCACGCACCCACAACTTTTGTTTAGCAGGGCTTTGACATGGGGAAGAAGGAGAATGCAGAAAACTTTGCAGTGTCTGCTATGTTATTGTGCCAACACTGTGTATTAAGTGACAGGCCTGTGCCACTCAGGAGCCTCACTGTTTTCCCTCCAATATAGGAGATGCAGAAGAAGAGGTTGACTTGTCTGAAAAAGGGTTAGTTTATCATTTCATGCAGTAGCAGTGTTGAGCTGCATGCAGGGAAAATATGTACGTGCCCAGTCTGCGTCATCTTGGGCCTGTTCTGGCACCAAGCAAAAGAAGAATTCTATCAGTTTCTGGGGCCCTGCTTCCTGGAATGTTGCCTTGCTTCCTGGTCATATTGAGACTCCCAGTCGGCCAGGTCGACTTTTGGATCACTCTCTTTCTCTGTATGTTGATAAATATGGAGGTCTCAGCTGGAGCTAGCTCCCAACATGTCCATTAAGGTCAGCTACCAAACCATGCCCCTGTGGGGTATATATAAAAGCTTATTATTTGATACAGTTTATAGCTTTAGGTGCTAGAATTCTTAAATTAGCTAAATGGAAAACCCCAACACAATGGGGCAGATTTACTTTCCCGGCCCATTCGCGATCCAGCGACGCGTTCTCTGCGCTGGATTCGGGTCCGGACGGGATTTATTAAGGTAGTTCCTCCGACGTCCACCAGGTGGCGCTGCTGCGCTGAAAAGCATTGGAACGCGCTTGAGTTCACCAGCTATCTAAACTGCTCCAGTGACCTAAGAAGGTCATTTTTACTACATATAGGAGCATGATTTCAAAGAAAAATTTGAAAACTAAGATCTAAAGCAGAGTTTAAAACAATAGTTCACATGAGATAGTCAACAATGTTGAACTGCTGTTAAAAATAATATGGCCAAACGTTTCCACTATGCTTTCCTTTCCAGCTTTTAGTATGTCATAAGTCATTGCAAAACAGTCAGGAGTCTTCTAATATTGAGTTTAATGCATCTGTTGGCATATTTTCCTAAACTCTTCTTCAAACATAAATCCCATTAACTTGGTATTTTAAAACCTGTTTATTATTAATATATTACAAGGTTTCTATTTCAATACACATTGGTATAGTTTGTGGTTCATCAGAGAGGAGCCAGAAAGCTAAAATAAAAGTTGTTGGTATGGTAAGAATTTTTGATGAAACAGTTACAGAATTATAGTAATATAAATAAAAACACTGTGGGCCACATTTATCAAAAGTAGTGCAACCTGCACTGAGTGCAGTTTGCCTCTCTAATTTGCAGAGTATGCCAAATTATAGAATACTGGCGCATTGGTCTGCACACTGCACTGCTCAGAAGTTGTGCCAAAACTTTTTTTTTGTGCACCTTCAACATAAAGCGCACAACACAATTCTGTCGAGTCAAAGTGATAAATATTTTGTATGGTCCGACTGTGCACCCCTTTTAGTTGCTAAATATTACACAATACTGGAGCAAACATTAAGCAGTTTGCACATTGCACATGTATTAATAAAGTGTCTGCGCAAGTTTTGTGTCCAACAAGACAGAAAAACTGAGCACCAAAAGGGGCGTGTTAGTGCTAAGTCGGACCGTGCACCAAAATTCTGACCGACGTGCGCCACAATTGTGTCTGCACCACAATTCTGCAGCATGAAAAAGTGCACCAAAAATCATAGTGTTCATTTCCAGAACAGCGGAGGAGGCACCAGATTCATGCTGAATATGCGCTGCAACATGGCTGTTAAAGGTGTTGTCCCATAGTTTTCAAAATTCTGGAGGCGGGCTTGGGAGGGATTTTATAAAAAAAAAACAATGCTGTACTCACCTCCTGCATTAAAAAAAATATATATGTGGCCAAAAGGGGGCTTCATAAAAAATAAACATTTAACTACCTCCACGGTCTCTCCAGTTTCCCATGGTGCCATCTCGCCGGCTGACTTCAGCTCCCGGCTGGCAGAGGGGCCTGGCCACACCCACCCATCCCCATATCTCAGCGCATGATACACATTGGGAATAGGGATAGGTGGGCTCGGTAAGCCACCTAGCCAGCTGGAAGCCAAAATCAGCGGAGTTTCCATGTCCCTGTAAACAAACAAGGACATGGCCTGGTGAGACGGTGGCACAGGACACCGGGAGGGACTGTGGAGGTAAGTAAATGTTTATTTTTTCATGCAGCCCTCTTCCTGTCACATAGAATTTTTTTAAACATGCCGGACAACCCCTTTAAGCATTACAACAAACTGTATGTGGTCATTAAATGCCTTCCGGCTGTGTAATTTAGGGGTGTATTGTAGAGACACTTTGCCCATTTTGGAAATTATAAAGGCAAAGTTCTGAAAAAGGTTGCTATGTCAGCTTCTAGCACATAAAATGTTCAGTATACATCTACGTGGTAAACTATATTAAAAACTCATAAAAAAGCAAAGTACTGTTGATTGATACTAAATCTGGCAGTTTTATTTTCACTTTAGTTTTAAAACAGCTGCATATTCTCTTTAGAACCCCTTGTTAAAATAAAAATCAATTTGCTGTTACCAAGAGCAACAAGAAGTAATGTCCCTTTCCAAGGAGAAGTCAGTCATCCCTACCCTTAATGACCATTCTGTTAAAGTGTAAACCACTTCTAGCATCTCTTACTAACAAACCTGTCATTTGCTACTATGATAGACAGCTGTTCTGGACAGACTTTATGCCTTTGGTAGTGAGTATAACAATATTGTGGAGAATAGAACTTCTTGGGAATTGTGGAAGTGACATGATCTTTTCTTGTGTAAGATTTAAGACAGATCCTGTACCAGCAGCTGTAATAAATGACAAAAACAGATTTTCTGTAATTTATCCTATCACTGCCTGTGTGGCTGTGGGTTTTGATTCTTTATAAGAGTACACTCAAACACTACAGTATTACTTAAAATGCATTTATAAACCACTGACCTAGCGTGTGTTTTTGGTATGGGAGGTAGCACAACTTTTAATTGCTTTCTAACTTTAGCTAATCATAGCAATTGATTTTTGCATGATGTAACCCCTCTCTCCGTAAGAAAAATGTTTTCTATTCAATACTCATATAACTACAATATGAGGTCTATTTTGCCTCACAGTTATTAGTATTCATATGGATCAGGGCCTTTAACAGCCTCAATTCTTCTTGTTCTGCAGTTAATTGCTGTCACAGGTGTCCCCGCGATCCGAGACCAGCACACCTGCAAGCACACCTGCGCTCCCCTCCGTGGCGGTGTTTCTGCCCCATCCCCGGACTTACCTTTCCTGGCTCCTGGTCTTCAGAGTGCAGGCCGCACGTCTCTTGCCTTCCTGGGCGCGTGCTCCCGCTCCTAGGGCATGCGCGCAGTGACTCTTCTGAACTTAAAGAGCCAGAGTCCTTTCCATTGGCGCTGGTCACTTCTGGATTTCTATATAACCCGGCAGTTTCCTTCACTCCCCGCCGGATCTTCAAGTCTTCCCAACTGAAGTGAAAGCCTCCTGTGTGAGGCTATCCCGAGATCCCGTTCCTGTGTGTATCCCGAGGTCCCGTTCCTGTGTGTTTCCCGAGGTCCTGTTCCTGTGTTTATCTTGTGGTCCGTGTCCGTTGGTCCGCATCCTGTGGTCTATGTCTGGTGGTCCGCATCTTGTGGTCCATGTCCGGTGGTCCGCATCCTGAGGTCCGTATCCTGTGGTCCGTGTCTGGTGGGCCGCATCGTGAGGTCCGTATCCTGTGGTCCATGTCCGGTGGTGCGTATCCTGTGGTCCGCGTCCTGAGGTCCCTATCCTGTGGTTCGTATTTTGTGGTCCGCTTCCTGTGGTCCGTGTCCGGTGGTCCGTATCCTGTGCTCCACTTTCGGTGGTCCGTATCCTCTTGACTGTGTTCGGTGGTCCGTATCCTCTTGCTGTGTTCGGTGGTCCCTATCCTGTGGTCTGTGTCTGGTGGTCCGTATCCTGTGGTCCTTATCCTGTGGTCCATTCCCATACAACTGTGCTCCTGCTGTACCTGTGCTCTGGTAGTGGACAGAAGAAGAGGAGGGGGGGCCCCTAAGGGTACTTTCACAGGTGTCCCTGAGATCCTGGTCAAGGATCGCGGGCACACCTGCGCTCCCCTCCGTGGCGGCATCTCTGCCCCATCCCCGGACTTACCTTTCCTGGCCCTGGTCTTCAGCATGCAGGCCGCACGTCTCTTGCCTTCCTGGGCGCGTGCTCCCTCTCCTAGGGTGACCTAGGGTAACCCGGCGGTTTCCTTCACTCCCTGCCAGATCTTCAAGTCTTCCCAACTGAAGTGAAAGCCTCCTATGTGTATCCCGAGATCCCATTCCTGTGTGTATCCTGAGGTCCCGTTCCTGTGTGTTTCCCGAGGTCCTGTTCCTGTGTTTATCCTGTGGTCTGTGTCCAGTGGTCCGCATCCTGTGGTCTGTGTTCGGTGGTCCGTATCCTGTTGTCTGTGTCCGGTGGTCCCTATCCTGTGGTCCGTGTCCGGTGGTCCCTATTCTGAGGACCGTATCCTGTGGTCTGTGTCTGGTGGTCCGCATCCTAAGGTACGTATCCGGTGGTCCATGTCTGGTGGTCCTCATCCTGTGGTCCATGTCCTGTGGTCCATATCCTGTGTCCTGTGTCCGGTGGTCTATATCCTGTGGTCTATGTCCAGTGGTCTGTATCCTGTGGTCTGCGTCCGGTGCTCCGTATCCTGTGGTCCTTATGCTGTGGTCCATTCCCGTACGACTGTGCTCCTGCTTTACCATCCAGGGTTCCAGCCCAGTGGTGAACTCCTGCCTTCCTGTGCTTTTGCCGTGCCTTCCAAGGTCCCAGCCCACCAGTGTCCTCACTCCGTACCAGTATTACCAGTGCTCCTCTGCGTTCCTGCTGTCATCTTAGGTTGTGACTGTTTCCTGCATTTAATACCTTGGCTGCCACCGTGGGGCCCATAACAACTCCCGTGGCGGTCCAGAGGGTCAACAGAATCCTTCCAATGAGACTTTCAGACAGTAAAATCCTCGTGCATCGTGACAATTGCTTTCTGCATATTCTTCAGAAACTGCTCATTCTGGGCCTATAGTCCAGTGGGGTCCTAATTGCTGATATTATACAAACTCATGCTGGGAAATATGTCTCTTACAGGGAAGATGGGATTACCCACTGGACTAAACTTGTAATAGCAGATATATAAGTCAATAAATGATACACTCTTCTGAAATCTTTGGAACAAAACTATTTACAAATCTGCTCAGCTACACTTGCTCTAACAAAGATAAGAATGTATTTTCTGTATAAATGATTCATTTTAAATACCAAAAATTGTGATTGATAGATAAGTAAAGGTAAAAAAAAACAACTTCAAATTTCAAGGGTAATATTGGAATTTATTGGTTGCAGCCATATGGTCAGTGGATTGGCTCATTTAGTAACTTGACAGCTAAGTTTGTATAATATATTGCTTAAGATACTGCTTCTCTGCCAACAGATTCATTGAGTCCTTCATTCTCAAGGAAATGTGAGATTCCACACAGATCAGTGAAACAGAGTCCATCTGTAGCATAATCATTTTCCACCCGGCTTCCTACTCGGTATTGTACTGGGAGACCTAGAGCGCACCACTGAAATCGATTCTGGAGGCCCACACGGAAATATAACCTGTACATTCGGCCGCAGTAGTGTTAACACACTTTAAGTCATGTTAACCAGCGCTGCATCTGTAATGACGTTGAGTTTTCAAATTCTGTTTGTAATGTGTTTTATAATGCAATGCAAAGTGTGAATGCAGCCTAAGTCTGTGTTCACACAATGCACTTGAATTATATTTAAAATGAATTTCAAGGACCTCCATTGTATCTCTTCACTGAACATAAATGTTAATAGACCTAAATGCCTGCTTCTGGTAAGTAGCAACAAGTATTTTATAATACACAAGGATCTATGTGTAAACACATCTGTGTTCTGGTAGGAGATACTCCAGAGGTACTTGAAATGCATCTTAAATGAAATTACCTACGGTGCCAAGGTAAGACTGAACTTAAGTGCATCTTTTTACATATAACGCTGTAAACTTTGTTGTCACCTCGACCCCGTGGAGGCTAACTTGGTACCTATGCAATGTCTGTTAATAGGGCCATTTTTGAAGAACCCAGCGTTCCCCTGATGAGCCCAATAGGGCGAAACAAGCCTTGTCGGGACTCGGGTTCTATACCCTAATTGGGACACACATTATATGACACAATTCTCTCACTTATCTGTGACAGCATAGTTGTCAAAGGACTTCTCAAAACACCTGACGATACCTGCTGAATAGGTCTACAATAGGGCCAGTTATTGCAGGGTCAGGTTCCAGTCGGCACTCTGGTCACATAGGACCAGAGTTCCGAGGCTAGGCATTTAGGGTGTGATAGATTTTGTCCTAAATAGGGCTCGTGTAGGGATTTTATTTTGACTTACTTGGTCAACTAAACCTAAGCCCATATGGACTAACACCTATCACTCACCCCTTCTCCTCCTTTTTCTGCACTCTGTGTACCCTTTATGGACCTTCATCTAAAACCTAAAATCGACTTCTCTGACAGTCACTTAGGCCAAGGTGAAATAACCTTCGCTGCCCCCCAAGGAGTTACACAGTTTTACTTTGGATTGATGATCTTTGATAAATACGCACAAGCAAAAAAGGTGAGTTCTCGCCATATATTTCATACCATACCGGAGGCCACCTTTAGTAGATTTCTACATGTTGAGTCATCTTTCCTCTTTTATTTACAGACTGACCACCAGTGCAGTGGCGACAATCGCATCTACAGATACTTTATAAGACCTTTTTTTGTAAATAATTGGCAATAATAAAGCAAGTTTATATCCTTAATCACTAGTTGTATTTTGTAAATGAAATTGTAGCACACTGTATGAACATAGATTTAAGAACCAGCATTATAAAGGACATCTGTGGCCTCTTATCTTTCCCTCACACTACGGCCCCATCATCTCCTCGTCATATTGTGGGCCCCTCATCTTCCTCTCATATTGTAGCTCCATATCTCCGTTTCATACTGTGGCCACCCTCATCTCCCCATAATATTGTGGCCCCCTCTTCCTCTCCTTTCAGTGTTTCAAATTAATTTGAAAATAATAAAAACAAGATACTCACCTCTTCCCATTTCCCAGCAGCCCTTCTCTTTTGATGATTTTAGATTTGATGACATCATCACATTGTGCCTGTCAGCCACACAGTTGCAGCAAGGGAACAGTGAGGCTGCAGAGAGCTGAAGGCTCTCTGCAAAGCACCATACTCAACTGTATTTGTATCCAGAGGGTGCAGATAGAGTTTATGTTCTGGCATAGAGGAGAACTGAGGATAACCCAGGACCCTACTTGCTGTTATTATTATGCTAGCAGTGTGCAGGGAGCGGGGTTAGAGAGTGAGAGTAAGATTTGTACATAGTAACGATGGCAACTAAAGAACTTCTATGGTAGAAATAAGTAACTCACTTACCTCGGCCAGAGCCCCAGACTGCAATATTGGATGGCATCTAATGAAGGTACCCAAATAAGGGTCTCTTATTCTGAATGGTAACAGTCAGAAAAGACAAAATATCAATGATACCAATTAAGAGTTAATAAAAGGTCAGCAATAATTCATATGTAGCACAAAATGTTGTGCTTAAAACATTCTACTCAACCTGCAAAAAAGCAAACCGCTCATACAGCAAGAATGCTGATAATTTTAGCTGGTAAATCTGACTGGTCGCTAAGCAGGTGGCTTTAATCGCCCTTTATTGCAAAAAAAAGACAATAAACAAACAAAGCCTAAAGCCTAAAACAATTTTTCTAATGAAAAGAAATATTAAAATCTAGTGCATTTTTTCTTGATCTATAACAGGTACAATTCAAACATATAAAAGTAATTCATGGCTCCACAGGTCTACAGTTCTCAGACTTTATTGAGAGTCTTTCAATGCGATCATTCATTAGAGGTCATTAATACTGTAATATAAATGATTGCTCTCAGTCCAAAAATTTGTAGCAATGTGTCAGGGGATGGCTGTCTTACACCCCAAGCCGTTGGTTAGATAAGTATGGTACAGTATACTCCAGCATAGAAAAATAACCATTCCTGAGTAAAGTACATTGATCAGACAATCCATTAACCGATGACTTATCTAATGTTTTAACAATAAGAATAAAAATATCTGATAATATGTGTAATGTAATATATCGGAATAGGTAAAAATATATTGCTCTGGGCAGGATGGATCAATAAGCAGTAAAGACAAGACATTCATTCACCAGTCAATGGAAACAATGTTACCCTATATCAATGACCACTTTAAATACGGCATTCCTCTGAATATAAAGGGATAAGTAAGTCTCTGATGCTTAAGACAGTTCTCGATGTTTCTTTTCTTTGAGTTACTTTATTTTCTAACAGATGTATTAATCAGTAACTAGTAAACATATGTTAGTATAGTTCTTATAAAAATTGTTGTGAATATCATATCATTGTATAGAAATAAAAGAAAAATGATGATTGTGTTTGAACCAAAGGAAGTGAAGCCTTTCAAATTTCATTAAGTGAGAAATCCATAGTGCACAGGGCAGGGCAAAACAATAAATGGATCTCAAGGTATTTGTGTTCACCTTCTTGGTTTGTGTGCAATAAGAGTTAAGCAGTAGGGGTATAACACCTACAATCAGCACCATATCTGTTATACACTATGGTCAGAGATAGAAGAACGCAGCTCTTAACTTTTCTAAAGTTCATAAAACTAGGTCTTACGGATACAGCAATACCAAATATGTAAGGCATCTCAAGGGTCAACACCTGCACTTGGAGTTATCTCTAAATGTGAGCTTTATTGCAGGATGTCACCTGCTGTTAATTACAGATAACTCATAAGAAGTTATAAAGTCTATGGAATCATATGCAAATTAATATAAAGTGTAAATTGGAACCAGTGCACGTGTAAAAATGTAATGAAAACCTTAACTCACAACAGGGGGTTCCCAATGTGTATGAGCCAGCACCTGCTGTAAAGTGCAAGTTTGAGAATTTGAAATATCTGTGAAGGATGCAAGAGCCGTCATCCATATCAATCGTAGAAAAATGGGTGGATGTACGGTACCTCTGTGAATGCTAAACACGTACGAGTTTACACCTAGTGAGCACATTAGGTTTATTTGTGTGTAACATATCATATGTATACATCTAGCTTTGCTGGGAATGAATAGGTATGTTTAAATGTGATGCTACATTTAAACACTTTGATCTGACTGTCCCTCCCCTCTCCCCCCCATGTCCACAGTGGTCACCTTCTGTTGTTACCACAGTCAGGACAGGACTATGCACCTTTCATAGCAGTATCTGTAAAGGATTTTAAAATATACTGCAGTACAGTAACAGGGGGTCTAGAAATACAGTTTAAAAAAGTTTTACAACATTTGAAAAACCCACAAAGTTCAAATCACCCTAAAGTTTTCCTTTGAATGCAAATAAAAATAAACAAATATAAACATGTCAGGTATTGCTGCATCCCAAAAGCCCCAATCTATCAAAATATAAAAAGAGTTATTCGTTATGCCGAACGCTGGAAAATAGATCCAAATGTCAGAATCATCACTTTTTCGCCATTTCACATAAAAATTTAAATAAAAGTTGATCAAAAGGTCAGCTGCTCGCATACCTTAAACATTGGAATATAAGGAATGTAAGCAATTGTCCTATTAGGTACAACATATGAACACCTCAGCAGTGCAAATGGAGGGATTTAACATGGCTGGTGCATCATATGAGGGTAACCTTGCCCCCTGCATGCCTCTGATATACGGAAAAGGCTTTGGCCTCTAAATATAGGTGTACACTAGGGCATTCAGATTTGTCTGTTATTCTGTGATAAAGACCACAGTAATAATAGGGTATGGGGAATCACATAACAAGTGTTTTTATTGCTTCTAGAGAACATATTATGAAGGTATCACACTGCATTAATTAAAGGTAACTAGAAGATGCTTTAGCTCCAACAATGTAGATTTATTACAGGTAGAAAACATGATTATGCAGCGTATACTGTGCATATATTACAATGGTTCCAAGAAGTGTGTGCATCTCCTGGGGGCTGAATATAGAATTTTCCTTTGCTGCATTCATTCTAGTTAATCTTTCTGGCTGGTATCAGAACTCCAATTGTACTAAGACAATGGAGTATGCTTATACTGTATGTTCAAATCATAAGCCTATAAAAGTAGGTGGCAGCTCAAGTAATCTATTTTTTTGTCAGATACTCGACCACATTTTATGTTGAGAATCATGTGCATAAGGTTATCTATTTTAAAAAAATTATATTGCAAAAACAGATGGGGAAGCTGATTTGAGAGGACCAATATACAATCATCCCATAAGCTGACCATCTACCAGAGTCTACAGAAAGACTAAAGACTAGCCCCACACCCGAAGAAGCTACCAAACCCCAGAGACCTTTGAGCCTGAGCCGCAACAGACTGCACGCCACAAACTGGCTGTGGAGTCCAGACAGCACAGACAAGATATTCGTGTCCTGGGAGAGCAGACTGTGCCAGTAGTGTCAGGACCAGGAGACCACCAAGGATTAGGTCCACTTCCTGCTACACTGCTCCAAATACTCAGCAATGAGGACATTTACTTCAGGAGACTCTCAGATCTGCTCCTGGACTTCAATTCCATGAAGGAGGAAGAGAAGATTTCCATCCTGATTGGAGTAGAGACCACAATGACCAAATATGTCACTGCCTGCCATAGACTGAGAGACTTGTGATTGTTTGGGTTCCTAAACTGAAGATCACTGGAGTGAGGTGCACTTATATGTGTTGGTGTTATTTGTTAAGAAATGCACCACAGATAGATATGGGCTAGTATATACTTCTGTAAAGATTTGCATCAATTTAATGAATATATAATATTAAATCTATTAGGTTAAAGTAAATCTTCCAGCACAAGCAAAATTAGTAAAGATAAAGCAAAAATTCTCAATTAAAGAGGACCTCTCATCAGCTTACACATTAGGAGATTAGCACACTACTTTGTCGGGGATGCTACACAAATTCAGGGGCTCTTTAGATTTTCTTTCTATCCACCTCTGATGTGGAGATATCAGTCACATTATCTGACCATTCTAATATTTGTTCTGTCAAAAAGGAGGAGCAGGTGATGGAGGAGGGGGCATGTGTAATGCTAATCTTCTCTTTTACTGTCCAATCGATGGAGTGACAGTGTGTGATCTCTCTGTGTTAATGTAGATGCTGTGTTCCCACATTGGGGCTTATTTACTAAGGGTCCTGCGGATCGCACTTTTGTTGGATTTTAGAAAATTTTTGGGATTGCGCCACTGGGACAGCTATTTAATAGGGGATTGTGTCGCTCTCAATCAAATTGTTCCGCATCGGGCACACAATCTTTGTGAATCTATTGGAGTCAGACTCTCTATATTTCGAGAACTCCGTCGGCCCGGTAAGTAAATGTGCCCCATTTCGCCCAATTTCCTGCATCTGTCGCTTCCCGATCATGTCTGCCGGAGTTCACCAACTTCTTCTTTCTGGTGTATGCAAGTGCATTGGTTGCAGCACAATTTGAATATTGAATCCCGCACTCAGTCCGAATCAGTCAGATCAGATCGTCTGATGCCCCCCCCCCATTTCTGACACGTGAAAGCCGGCACTGATACGCCAAAATCTGATCACGTGCGACACAATCCCCTCCTAAATACCTGTCCCAGAGGTGCAATCCCCCAAAATTTATAAAATCCGGTGAAAGTGTGATCTGTGGGACCCCTAGTAAATAAGCCCCAATGTGTTAACAAACTGCTAATATGCATTGGGGCACATTTACTTACCGGTCCCATTGACGACGCCGATCCGGAATGTCCAACGAGGATTCGGGTCTGTCGCAATTCACTAAGATCGTGCGTCCAATTTCCCGCATGTGTCGCTTCCCCCACTGAGGTCCGCCGGAGTTCACCTTCTTCTTCCTGGTACATGTGAGTGCTGATCTTGCGACACAATTTGGTTTTTAAATTCCGTGCTTTTCTTCGAATCAGTCGGGTTGTCCGATGTCCGTTGTCTGATGGACAACTTTGTTCATAATTCTTTAATGAACATTTTTGCAGCGTTGATAGATTTTTTTAAAAACAAAACAGAAGGTCACCGGTTTCACGTTTAATGTATCAAAAGCAACTAGTAATCGTGCTACTGACTAGTATATGTGCCAACAAAACAAATTAATTGTGAAAGATAATGAAAGAATAATTGTTTTACTCTCTTCAGCACATTTGCATATGACTTTGGAGATTTTAAAATAAAAGAGGGGACATTAGAAAGAATATTTCACAACTCACCCTAGGATGCTGGTAGAGTTATGAGGTAAAAGCTGGTGACAGAGTACCTTTAAATGCCATGGTGGAACCTGGCCTTGGTAACCTAAAGTAACCAAATCGTGCATGTGCATGGTCTGCATTGCAGCATCCTGAGAGACATTCTTACTTTCTTGAGAGTTAGAAACAGCAAGGCAGCAGAGAAGATGAGGGGAGGTGTGGAGTGCTTTAATTCATTTTTACAAGCTCTCTGACCCTAAAAGCAAACCGTCTACTTACAGAGAATACATTCTTTTTCTTTCTTTCTTTGTATTAAAAATTAACTTGTTAAGATATTCAGTGATATGTAAGGTACCCTACAGGGTTTGATTTCTAAAACCGCAGCAACAAGTTTGGCTTAATTAATTTAAACATCATATTATAACTGAAGGAGTTAATATTTACAGTGGAAAACAATGACAGGATCAAGAACTGTATGTAAAATGATCAGTTGGTGGCGGTAATTAGAAGACAGGGCTCTCCCTGTGTTTACACTGACATTACATCTGGATATAATCTACATATAGTTAAACTACAGAACACAATTATTCAGAGATTACCAGCTTGTTAGGAATCAATAACAATGCAGACACATTAATTATGTAGCAAATATCCTTGCGGCGTAACTGCTGAATACAAGGATACAACTGAAAATACCATCTTGTCTCAACTGTGGCACAACAGGCCATCTATTTGCTTTTTTCTTTTCTTCTTTTCCCATAGTATAACTATTCCACACTCTAAACACTTCGAAGGAGATACCTGAAACAGTGAATTAACATTGCCTTAGGGAAACTTGAAAAATCATTTCATATTAGCTGGGGCGGAATTGGTATTTTCGGCACTTTGCTGTGATAATGATCAACATTTGTCTTGAAACTCTGATAGGGAAAATTTACAGCAGCTGCTTGTGCATTTAACTTTGATGTGTTTATGCTCCATATTCCCGCTGTAAGCCAATACTCCTATAATATTAAGGTCGTCATGACTGAATATCATGCTATTTCAAAATAGGAGCACAACTAATGCATTCTTTTTATGCATTATTAGTGCATGGAGCCTAACACTGTCTGTAGTATTACATTGCTAAACTTGGTGATAGATTCCCTTTAAGGTGCACCTATCATTAAACTAAAATATGAATAAAAGAATATATTCTCCCTTAGTAGCATTTTTCCCTCCCTAAGTAGCACCAATGTCCTATATCCTCCCGACTTAAACATAGTTTATCAGGTTTTGGATAGATGCCTTATAAAAACTGTCAAGAGCTACTGCTGTATGTGGCTGACCATAAGAAAACTTGACAGGAACAGTTTAAAATAATAACCCTCATCCACAAAGCTCTGCATGATGCTGCACCTCCCTAACTTTCCTATGTCATCTCAGTCTATCCTCCAAGCTTTGCTCTTTGATCTGTCAGTATTCTTAGATTAATCTCAACATTAATTCAAACCTCTCACTAACGTCTCTAGGACTTCTCCTAAATTGCATAAATTCTCTGCAATGCTCATCCCTGCACTTTTAGAATAATATACAACCAGACTAATATCCATCCAATAGTTTCAAACATGCTCTTAAAGCCCATCTCTTTAGGCAAGCCTATCACACTCGATAACTGCATGAAACGTCAACTCTCCCTTTACTAATCCATCCTATGTCCTATCTCCTGCCTGTTATCTGGCAAACAACAGATAGATACCAAGCACCAGGCTTCTCTGCAGTCCCATTGACTTTGGACTATGTTTATAAGATGGCGGCTGATGGCTAGTTCAAGCAGCAGCAGTTTTTTTTTATTAATAAAGGGCCCTCTCTCCTATTGTTCCATATGTCTGTTTGTACATATGACTTTTATTTGTATATGTCCATATGAGTTGTAAAGTGCTACAGAATATGATGGTGATTATGATAATAATTATTATTAGTTTGATAACCTTTGCACCAGAGTTGTTTTTCAGAGAGGACTTCAAATTGGGTCAAACAAAGTTAATAGGAGCAGAAGACAGAGAAAAGACATACTGTAAAGGTTTAGGTGTGAAAAAGCTAATACATTGGAGCCTAAGGTAGCCAGAAACCTGCACAATTTTTTGTGATCAGTCTCGGTGTCTCTGCTGCTAGAGATGGATTTAACATGACAACTGGCATTAACCCCTTAACAACCTGGTCCTTTTTTGTTTTTTTAAATTTTTCACTCCCCACTTTCAAACATCTATTACTTTTTTATTTTTACACGTAAAAAACTCTGTGAAAGATTGTTTTTCTGCATAACAAAGTGCACTTCATAGTGATGGTATTTAATATTTAATGCCATGTACTAGGAAGTGGGGAAAAAAATTCCAAATGCAGCGAAAATGGTGAAAAAACGCATTTTTGCCGTATCCCTGTGGGCTTGGTTTTTACGGGGTTCACTGTGCGCCCTGAATCATATGTCTGCTTTATTTTTTTTGGTTGTCACGATCACGGGGATATCAGATTTGTATAGGTTTTATAATGTTTTCATACATTTACAAAAATGAAAACCTCCTGTACAATAAATCTTATTTTTGATTTTGCCATCTTCTGGCACTAATAACTCTTCCATACTTATTTGGTGTACAGAGCAGTGAAAGGTGTCATTTTTTATGACTTTTTATAACCTTTTGATCACTTCTTATTGAACTTTTTTATATTTTTCAAAATGGCAAAAAAGTGGAAATATCGAATTTGTGCGTTTTTTTCCGTAACGGGGTTAAACACAGTGAAATATCATTAGTATATTTTGATAGATCTGACATTTTCTAACGCAGCGATACCTAATGTATTTATGATTTTTACTCTTTATTTATATTTATATGACTTATATGGAAAAGGGGGGTGATTTAAATTTTTAGGTTTTCCTATTATAATTTTATTTTTACAATTTTTTGGCCCCCTAGGGTACTTTAACCTTAGGGTGTCTGATTGATTTTCTTCCTCATCCATTACAATGTGCAAATCGCACATTGTAATGAATGGGTTAAAATGAGACAGCCTCAGGTCTTTCGGAAGGCAAAAGTATAGAGGAAAGCAAAAGTTAATCGCCTTAAGAGAATTACGAGTTACTGATTTTCCCTGAGTTCAAGTTTTGAGCTAGTAATGAACACAATGCTATTCTTGGACTCTGGCATTTTCTTTGTGTCTGAGTGGTAAAGAGTAGACATAAAGACTTCCTTTCCCATCTTCCAGAAGGCAACGCTGTTATCTTGCAAACAGGGATATTTTCAGAACTTACAAGCGAGGATAGGCTTCTTGAATCACGTTGATAAAAGACTTCCTCTTATCAGGCTATTTCTAAAACAAGGAAGAAAAATGCAATGACTTCTCTCTAAAGATATTATGTCAAATACTGAGACTATATCTTGCTCAGTGTCCAGTACATTAGGAGAAAAATCAAAGTTGTTTCAGAACAGACACAGAAACACAAAACAGATAAAAAAAAATATGCCTAGGGCAAAGATTTCATGAGTTTGGTCTTCTTGATGGTCTTTATACCCTTGAACATTTTAAACTGTGAAAGGTGCCGGCTCTAATGTCACCTTTAGTTCCTTGTGCTATGTATGGAAGTATTGCAGCAGTAAATACTCTAGTAGTGTACTGCTGTACTGTTTTAAAATACAGCATAGCACATTGCAACAGTTTGTACATTTTATATGGTAATAGCACAGAAGTTCCATATACAGTGGTCCCCCACACTTTTATAATGAGGACTGGCTGCAAGGCCAGTAGGGGTAAGCTTCTTCCCCTCATGGTCCCTGAAAAAAATCGTATGTCCTGCCCTTATCTTATACCTAACCTCTATAATATGCAGGCTTTTCTACTGCCCCACCTCTTATGGTGCCTCCCCCTTCCACCATGTTTTCTGCAGCTGTTCCCTAATATTGCCCACTTTCCGGCAGACCCCGCATTTTAGTGCCCTCTTTTTTGAAACCCCCTCCTGATAGTGCCCCCATTTCTGCGCCCACCCTAATAATGCCTTGTTTTCTGCATATTCCCTTTTCTGAATACCTCTCCTTAAAGAACCCTTTAACCGGAGGGGCTTACAGAAAAGGAAGTACAATGTATGCCTACACCCACACTCACTGTGAATAAAAAAAAACAACAACCATATACTCACCTTTTCCCACTCCCACAAAGCAAAAGCAGTCCTCTTTGCTTTTCCTCACAAAAGGCACAATTTGATGACATCATCACATCTGTCATCCTTTTGTCCTTTGTTCAGCATTAGCAATGAAATAAACAAGAACCACTTCTGCTTCGTGGGATCAGGGAAAGGTGAGTATTTGTTTGGTTTGTTATTTGGCTGGGGCCAAGGACCGGGATTTTCTCAGACTTGTCTTGGGCCATGGCCTGGTGGTTGGGGACCGCCTCTCTAATACCTACATATGTATGCACACCACATGAATTATTCTCATACACAATTTCTGTACACATGCACATAAATGATAACATTCACAGGCAGTTTGAGCAGTAACAGATTCCCCTATATAATAGTGATATAAAGTGATTTGCACATAAAATAACCCATGTGAACAGGAAATCAGATTGACTTGCTTTAACTGATAATTATTTATCTTCAAATATACAATTGTGGCAGTAGTGTCCACTCACATCTCTTATCTCAGGTACAATGTGTGAGTGCTTGGAGAGGGAGCATTTCTTCTCTTTCTGAGAGAAGCTCATTGATACTACTGTATTAAAAGAATATATGTACACACAGTATACACAAATACATAACACTAATACACATAAACATACATTTTTAAATACCTTAGCAAATTCATTATGGTCATGAAGTGCTGTGTTTCTCTCCCTGAGTAGTTTGCATTGTTATTCTTTAAAAGAAAACACAAAAAAATAGGTCCACATTTTACTGCAAAGGGATGTGTTCTGATATACCGGTAGTTTCCAACAGATCTGGTAAGTGGCCAAGGCTTTTTTAGAGATGAATTAGCAGCTGTAGTTCCCTAGATATTTTACTGAAAACTTGTTTGGACCCTCATAACAATGATATATAATCATGATACAAATCTGTGAGTAAAATTGTATAAAAAGCACAAAATATCCCAAAATAGTCACAAATATCACAGAACCTTTCCAACTCTATGTATTTGATCAGTATTTTTTCTTATCCAGTAAATTCATTCACATTTGAGACAATGTATTATATCCAGTAATTGCACATAGCTTAGAGCAGGTACATAGAAATGGTCTTGAGAAAGAGAAACAATCAACCTTCTTCACAAGTTCCCACAATGCTCTGGCAGATTTTAATTAACTTTCTAGTGCTTTCATGGGCCGCCAAGTTAATGTTTCATTAAACTGCATACTTGACTTAGTAGCTGGAGAAGTGTTTCAAATTAAACATTTTCGTGTATTATTTCATGGAAGTCATGCAGATTTATACTACATGACTAACATGTTTTTAGAGCTGAAGTGAAAAACAAAAACTGCTGGGTCCCTTTTTTTTAATGGTGCCATTAATCCCAAGCAGCTATATTGTCACGGGTGCCCCTGCAACCCATACCTAGGGTGGCAGGCGCAGGCTCTTGTGCACCCAGAGCCTGCCTGCACGAGAAGTTACCTCTCCAGGCTCCAGCGGCGGTCTCCGTGGCTCCCGGAGATTGGCACTGGCCTGCCACCTTCTTTGATAAATTCCCAGCCTCTTCTTGTGTCCCCTACTGGAGCTTTGTATATCAATATAACAGAGGGCTAAAACATCATTTGAATGTAACCTTAATCAGATTTTCAAATGAATGGCAACCAGCAGTCAGACAAACAGAATGAGGCAGGTTTATGAAAAGTGTGATGCGGTCCTATGCTATACAAGATCTATATGTGTGCCAAGAGTCTGATGTTGTAGTATAAAACTATCTAGTTGTACTTTGCACCTACTTGGTGGCTTAGTTGGCTTATTTTACACAAGAAATCTGTAACCAATTTCTGTTTGGTCAGCAGTGTTTTTGGTGCACACCAGGGGCGTTGCTAGGGTGGAAAAAGATCCGGGGCACGGGCCCCAATGCATATGTATCAGACTTTACACAACCTATACACGACACATACAGATACAGAAAACACAAGAGAAATCCCTACCTGTTACATCCAGTGTCAGGAGGTGAAGTGTAGTTGTCCTCTATCTTCTCTGTTAGGGCCGGCATCACCACGTCTCCTCTTCAGCCACGAGTCCTCCCTGTGGAGTTCACCACACAGACAACTTATGTTCTTTATTGTCCCCATCACCTTGGTCCCCTAATGGTGTTATCCTCCTGCTACCCCTAACACTCTGCTACCTGTACTGTAAGGCCCCTTTCGCAGGCCAGGACTGCTTGACTGGGGAGATGGAAGGGTGACAGCTCTTCACCCCTCCCCTCTTCATAAGAAGTCCTGCAACAGGGCCGTTCCGTATGCTAGCCGCTGTTTGTACAGATAGCATATGGACGACCATGTGAAAGGGACCCTAATAAAGATACACAGAAAGTCCTCCTGAAAATACTGTTAATACAAAAATAATAAATGCTTCCTAACATAACATATTAAAACCTATATTACCTATAAATCATATATAAACACATACACTCACCGGCCACTTTATTAGATACACCTGTCCAACTGCTCGTTAACACTTAATTTCTAATCAGCCAATCACATGGCGGCAACTCAGTGCATTTCGGGATGTAGACATGGTCAAGACAATCTCCTGCAGTTGAAACCGAGCATCAGTATGGGGAAGAAAGGGGATTTGAGTGCCTTTGAACGTGGCATGGTTGTTGGTGCCAGAAGGGCTGGTCTGAGTATTTCAGAAACTGCTGATCTACTGGGATTTTCACGCACAACCATCTCTAGGGTTTACAGAGAATGGTCCGAAAAAGAAAAAACATCCAGTGAGCGGCAGTTCTGTGGGCGGAAATGCCTTGTTGATGCCAGAGGTCAGAGGAGAATGGGCAGACAGGTTCGAGCTGATAGAAAGGCAATAGTGACTCAAATTGCCACCCGTTACAACCAAGGTAGGCAGAAGAGCATCTCTGAATGCACAGTACATCGATAAGAAATCCCCCACAGCCCCCAGTAATTGTCTCCAACAGCCCCCCTCAATGTCTTCACAGCTCCCAGTAATGTCCCCTAGAGTCCCCTGTAAAATGTCCCCCACAGCTCCCTCCAATGTCTTTATAGCCCCCTGTAATGTCCTCTGCTGCACACCCCCAATGTCTTTACTGCTCCAAGTAATGTGCCCACAACCCCCTGTAATATTCCCCACAGACACCAGTAATGTCTCCACAGCCCCCAGTAATATCCAACAAAGCCCCCTGTAATGTTATGTTTCCCATAGCCATCTGTAATGACAACTTAAGTCCCCTAAATGTACCCCCTCCCCCTTGCATAATTAAAAAAAAAAAAAAAACACTTATTCTCACCTCAGTCTCTCTTCCGGCTTCTCACCTTTCACTGCAGCGATGAGGCGCGGTGACGTCATAGGAGTCCCTAAAAACTACCTAAACCCCTTTATGAACGTTGTGCAGACAGGTTTTTTTTAGCCCAAATCAGGACAGAATTCTGTCATAGACAGATAAATAAATCTCCCCTAATAACACCACTGATCTAGATGTCAAAGACTTAGTTCTATCTAAGTAAACTTTAGGATTTCCTATAATATAACAATAGTGGAGCATATTTCGTTTTTAGAAGGCTGTACTTTTCCTCTCTTACTCCTAGAAAAGTGTAAAACAGAAATAGTTGAATCTTTGTCTCTTCAAAACAGAAAATCATATTTCTCAGAGTCTGGGAGTCATTCATGATTTTTTTTGCAAACTGTATGAAGGCTTTCATATGTCTTGCACTGAGAAGTGGCTTCTGTTGGCATACTCTGCCATAAAACTTTAACTGGTGATAGATACAGTGATAGATGAACACCCTACTGCATCTCTAGAGCTCAGCAACAGTTATCTTCTTTACCTTTCTCACCAAGGCTCTTCACCCACAATTGCTTACTTTGGCTGTAAAGCCAGGTTATGGAATAGTTGTGGTCATCCCAAACTTCTTCCATTTAAGGATTATGGAGGTCACTATGCTCTTAAGGACCTTGAGTGCTACAGAAATTCTTTGATAGTTTTGGCCAGATCCTTGGGTAGTTCCTTAAACCTCAAGATTATCATGTTCTCTGACCTGAGATGTGAGGTCTTAAATAGACAGCTATGTGCCTTTCCTAATCAAGTCCCACCAGTTTAATTAAACACATCTGCATACTTATGACCATGTGATATTTCAGTTTTCCTTGTTAAATAAATTAGTAAAAATATCTACATTTCTGTTTTTTTCTGTTAATACAGCGTGTATATTAATGTTTGATCTTAGCAATTGGCTGCAATGAAACAAAGAGTGAAAAATTTAAAGGGTCTGAATACTTTGCATACACACTGTATGTCTCTTGGGGTAGGCTGTTAAAACCAACACTAACTCCCACTAACTAAATGCTGATTCCCTTTAATGGGCAGTGGAGATAACATTTTGTATGTAATATCTTTTAGGGTGGCTTTGTTCTGTTGCATTGTTATCACACGACCAAATTGTGTCATGCACCTTACAGCTTATTCAGTGTGGATAGGAATTTTCCACTTGTTTCTTGTTCTCCCATTTTCTTAGAGACAAATCTTGTTCCGTGTGATCCAAGTAATGAATGTTATACCCCAGGTGATACTTGATGAAGCATTGCTACAGTTCTTATCCTTAATGACAGTTGATATCCAGTTCTTGTGGGTTTAGGGAGTAAAGCTTGGGATAGTAATTTACCTTATCTTATTTGTTTTACAGTGAAAGAAAAATCCAAATACTAATAACATGTAATATTAATATTGAATATTCAGCTAATAAACATAGTACATATTTTTCTTAATTGAGCATAAATAATGAATTTTACACTACCATCCCTTTTTCCAAAACCAAAAACGTATATTTAAAGCAAAAAAATAATGTATAAAATAAAAGCTTTACAGAAAATGTTAGTACATATGACTTCTATCTAGTTCATTTCGTCACCCAGCCTTTTCAGTGTATGTATGATCAGTTAGCGCCATCTGCTGGTTAAATTAAGGTGTTACAAGGTGCTGAAAAAACTCCAACATACTGCATATTAAAAGAACAGCTGGCTGCTGCGAGGGATCATACTACATGTTTGATCATGTAATGACAACTTTGAATGTTTGACTTATGTTTACTAAAGGTTTTTTTATAACCCATATAACAGTACAATTTTGACGTCATGTCATATTTTTCTTTGCAGTGGGGAATCACTTTCGGTATACCATGTTTAACAAAATTACTGTACAGAAATAAAAGTTAATAGCTATATAACATTTGTTGGATAAGGTTAGATTATGCAATTAGCAATTGGCAACATTATTCTTGGGGGCATTGGCTTCAGTCTATATTTAAAGGAAATCTACCCACAGGATCAAGGATTGTAAATCAAGCACATTTCCATGCTACGTATGTGTGCCCCCTCTGACAGGATCTGCTCTTTATAAGCCTATTATTCACATGTTTCTACAAAAGGCTTTAAAAACTATGCAAATGAATGTGATGAGATCTGTGCTACAAAGCTGTTGATTGAGTCTGGAGCCCCTCAGGTTCATTTGCATAATTTTGAAAGAATTATTTTTGTAAAAACAAGGGAATAATAAAGCAAAAAAGAACAGAATATCCTGCCAGAGTGGGCACACACCTCCATCTGAGTTTGCTTGATGTACAATCAGTGATGCTGGCCATAGATTTCCCTTAATCATTAATACTATACACCGTGTGGGTTAATTTATGCAATTATTTTGCACCCAGATCTTTGTTGCAGTCAAAGCAGAGTTTTTTTGGCATCTAACCTATTTAATTGCAAACAGAAAAGCGGGTGTGCATTGATCCTAAGTGTGGGCAATGTCCAAAGTGGGGCTTAAGGTTAAGGGACTTAAAAAGGCCATGTCACCCAAAACAAACTCACTAGGAGCTTACTATATTAAGAAGCTCCTAGCATTACAGCACTACCCCATTTTTAGCTGCAATAAACTGACAGATTTATCAGCACCCTCTGATAAAGTTATCAGACACTGCGGTGCCATACAATAGAACGCCAGACCAAGCTCACAGCGGTCCGTCCTATTCATAGAGTGGCGGTCCGAGGAGGCGGTGACTGCCCCATGAAGCCTGGCAGTCACCGCAGGCCTATGACGTGGGAGGGATGGTCCGGAGAAGAACCAGCGCCTTGATAGATAATCCGGACTGCTGTGAGCTCAATCCGGCTTTCCTATGGAACATTCCTGCAGTGTCTGCTACCTTTATCGGAGGGTTTCTTTACGCTTTAGGGACTTTAGCAGGTAACTGCTGTTTTTGTTTGTGGTATACTTTTTGTGTGAATTCTTATTTTCTTCTATACTTTCTTTTGTATTCCCCATTAGTACAATGGACTTCATAAGTGACATTGCTACACAGTGTGCATCATGTGCCATGTATGATTTCCTTGAACAACCGGAAATACTGCTGTGTGAGATGTGTGAAAATTGCTGATCTAGAATCCCGAATGGACCTAAATGAGTAAGGTTCAAGGCTGTGGGAAATTGACATTGTGGAGTGGAGTTTTCTGCTCCTGGAGGAAAAACTCTCTGGGGAAGATGGGTGTGGGGATGGAGGTAAGTAGGTGCAGAGTGAGTGGGCAGTTAATTGGGTAACATGTAGACGGCGGGGATGAGGGAAGAGTTGCAGGGAGTCTTGTTCTGATCTCATGCACTCCAATAAGTTGGCAAATGAGGGGGATATCAGCTCTGGGGTAGCAATGCTGCAGCAAGACATGGCTTCTAGCAACCAGGGGACTGTCTGCTCCAGTAAGAAGGGTAAGACAGGTGCTGGTAGTGGGAGATTCGATTATTAGGGAAACAGATAGGACAATCTTTCACAAAGACCAATAACAGTGTGTTATTTATTGGGTGCTCGGGTTCGGCATGTTGCAGAACGGGTTGACTGATTACTGGTAGGGGCTAGTAAGGATCCAGCAGTCATGGTCCACATTGGCACCAATGACAAAGTAAGAGGAAGGTGGAAGGTCCTTAAAATAATAATCCGGGATTAGGGATCAGGGATAAGCTCAGGGCAAGGACCTCAAAGATAGTTTTCCCTGAAATACAACCTGTACCACGTGCCAAATCAGAAAGGCAGCGGGAGATTAGGGAGGTAAATAAGTGGCTGTAGGAAGTTGTTGTAGGAAGGAAGGCTTTGGGTTCAGGGAGAACTGGGCTGACTTTGCTGTCGGCTACAAGCTCTGCAGTTGGGATGGGCTGCATCTCAATGGGGAAGGTGCAGCTGTTTTGGGGGAAAATGGCTATAAGGGTGGAGGAGTGTTTAAACTAGAGACTTGGGGGAGGGCAACTACACTTGTATAGAGCATAGAGCAAGAGTCATAATGCGTGGGGGGGTCTGGGATAAGATCAGGGAATAAGAACCAAAGTAATAGGAATAGGGAAAACCATATAAAGTGCATGTACACTAATGCCAGAAGCCTCAAAACCAAAATGGAGAAACCGTAACTCTTAATGTTGGAGGGCAAATATGATATAGTGGGTATCAGTAAACCATATCTGGACAATAGCTATGACTGGGCTGGTAACATAGATGGTTATAGTCTTTGTAGAAATGATCATATAAATTAAAAAGCGGGAGAGGTTTGTTTATATGTGAAATTTTGCCTCAAGCCTGCCCCATGAGATGACATCGGTGATGCAAATCCCTATGGGTAGAGATAATGGGAGGAAAAAAAAATAAAATAAAATATTACTAGGGGTTTGTTATATGGCTCCAAATATAATGAAGGCAGCAGAGGTCTGCTGATAGGTCATATGAATGCAGCTTCAAGTACTTGGTAAAAATACTTTTTATGGGGTACTTCAATTAACCCGAAATTGACTCAAGGGCAGAAACCTGCAGGTCCTTCAAAGGTAGCAGGTTTTTGTCAACAACAAAAGACAATTACCTGTCGCAACTAGGAGCCAACAAGAGGGGGCACCGCTGGACCATATTCTAACCAATAGACCTGACAGGGTATCAAAATTGCATGGTGGGGTGAACCTGGGTAATAGTGAAAACAATATCATTGGTTTAGTAGAGGGGCAACAATCACTCTAAACTTCAGGAGAGCAAAATGAGGACCTTATAGACATAAACTGGGACAATGTTCTCAAAGACAAAAGCACCCAAAAAAGGGACTTCCACAAATATTCTAAATATGCCTGTGAGAAACATATACCATATGCAAAAAAGCATGAGAGAAACAAGAAAAAGCCAATTTGCTTAACTAGTACTGTAAGGAGAGCAATAATCGAGAAAGATGCTAAAACGCAAAGGTAGTGATGAGGCGTTACAGGATTATAGAAAGAAAACTAAATTCTGTAAAACACAGATAAAGCAGCAAAGATAGAGACTGAGAGATATATTGCCAGTGAGAGTTAAAATAATCCCAATTTTTCTTTTCAAGTATATAAATGATAATAAACTGAAAATGGAGAGTGTGGGCCCTCTGAAGAATAACCTGGGGGTCATGGTAGAGGAAGATGAGAAAAGGGCCAGTCCTTTGTATATCACCTTCTCGACTGTCTCTACCTAGGAAAACCCCAATGTTGAAAGAAATGATGAGGAATAATGTAAATTCTCTTTGGAATGTCAAAAGTTTAACCCAGGAAGAGGTACTGCACCGGCTCACATTCACTAAGGTTTATGAGGGATTGTTCCTGTCAGACTTATCTTATTGGCTTCTTTGAGGAGGTGAGTTCCAGGCTGGACCTGGGGGAGGCTGTGGTTGTTGTATAACTGGTCTTTTCCAAGACATTTGACACAGTGCCGTATAAAAGGTTGGTACATAAAATGAGACTGCTGGGACGAGGGGAAGATCCTTATATTTGCAGATGATACTAAGCTGTCTAGAGTAATTAACACTAAGACATATAGTATGGCATTAAAGGAGGATTTGTGGAAGCTTGAGGGGTGGGCGGAGAAATAGTTGATGAGGTTTAATGTAGGTAAATGCAAAGTTAAGGAATGGAGAGAGCCACAGCACCCGGTACGATTCAGTTGCATGCTTGAGAAAGATTCAACTGGAATCGAAACGTTGCAATTTTTATGCTTGGATGATGTTACTATAAAGACTTTTTGGAACTGAATCGTACCAGGTTCTGTGGCTCTCTCCATTCCTTATGCTGATTATGGGACTCTGAGCACCAGATCCCCAGCTGCGAGCACCACTCAAATCATGATTACCTAGGATTGCTGTCTTTCCCTCTCCCTTTCTAAATGTAAAGTTATGCACATGGGCCATGAAAACAAAAAGTACAATTATGTTCTAAACAGTCAATTAGTTGTTAAAACTAGAGTTGAAAAAGACTTGGGGGTATTGGTGGCATATAGGCATTTGAAATGTGCCCCACTCCAGCCTGTCAGCTGAAGGAAGAATGTACAAGGAGCTGCAGGCAAGAATTAGCTTACAGTTTGCAGAATGGAGAAGTGCTTGTACCCTCTGCATTTGTAGAAGTTGGGGAAAGGATGATAGAACATATAGTTCATATAGAAAGTCAGTGTTTATGCAGTACCCCAAGAGGGAGAAGATATGAAGAAACATCAAAGGAAAAAATAGAAAATCCTTCGGCACAAGCTCAGTAAAAATGATTTATCCGTTTATTAGAATTTCCATAAAAATGTACAAAAAATAAACATGTGTACACAGAAAGACTAAGGTGCCATTTATGTTTTAAAGCTGTTTTCATGTCTCTGCTCCAAGAACAAAGTTCATGGCATTATTAAAATCTCTTTTATTGAACAATGAAAGGTTATCTAAGTCATCGGGCTGAAGTAAAGCGTTGACTCCTGCACTGAGAAATATTGTAAAAATTATCATTGTATTGACTGAAAATAAACATTCTGAAAGGTACAAAGTCCAACCATTTAAAGAAGTGCGTGATTAAAGGGGCTGTCTCACAATTGATAAACATATGTATAGTGCGGTGATCACATGTTTGTATATATTCACTTCTATGAGACTGCCAAAACTGCTGCTCTTCCACTCAGGTCCAAAATAGTTGAGGAAATGAATCATCTGCAGGAATTACCGTATATAGTTGTGTAGAAAGCCGACCCGAGTATAAGCCGAAACCCCTAATTTTGACACAAAAAAAATTGGAAAATCCTTTTGACTCTAGTATAAGCCAAGGGTGGGGAATGCATTGGTCACAGCCCCCCCAGTATATAGCCTGCCAGCACCCTGGAGTATATAACCTGCCAGTCCCCTGTAGTATATAGCCAGCCAACCCCTGTAGTATATACCCTGCCAGCCCCCTCAAGTATATAGCCTGCCAGCCCCCTCAAGTATATAGCCTGCCAGCCCCCTAGAGTATATAGCCTGACAGCCCTCTGGTGTATACAGCCTGCCTGCCTGCCCCCTCAAGTATATAGCCTGCCTGCCTTCTCCCTCGAGTATATAGCCTACCTGCCTGCCCCACGAGTATATAGCCTGCCAGCCCCTCTCGGTCCGTTGCAGGCACCGTGACGTCAGCCGCAAGCTGACATCATAGTATGTGCTGATGCGGCTGACGTCACGAAGACTGTGACGGACCAGGACCCGATGTCGGAGCCGCGATGAATGCTGGGGAGCATTACAAGATGAGTTCACTTTTTGTTTTTTTCCTTGATTCGAGTATAATCCGAGTTAGGGTTTTTCAGCACATTTTTTGTGCTGAAAAACTAGGCTTATACTCGAGTACATATGGTAATACATTAGGATCTGGGTACCAGATCCAAGTTGCTCACAATATGGGCACCCTGGCATCAATACATGTCAAATGACTAATCAGTTTTCTAGATATGATTGCCCCAACTTCTCCCCCTGTCTTCTGCAAACAGATGGCGGAGGGTAGTTCAAGGATCTTATTTATGGTAAAAGCTATTGGGAGGACCCTGGTAACATTTCCTCCCCATTACAGCTCTGCTACTCCCCCTGTCTTCCCTCACCCTCTATCTTTATCAGTGTCTTGTCAAAATCTTTACAGGTTTTTAGGTTCTACAATTCCATATTATCCTTTTTGTTATATATATTATGTAGTTGTCTTCAGAGAAATTCATATTAAGACGGACCTGTGTCTCTTATATATTTTGACTGATGTAAAGTCAATTTTTCCAATTGCTTGCTTCTGATATTGTCACTACCTGTCCAGCAACCGCAACCAGGCTTGGTGCTAGCTGTCAGACTAGGTAAGTGGTGGCGAACTCACCCTGCGACGTCCCTGAAGCAGATAAACTGCCCTGATAAGGGAGAACCCACTATCAGGAACCTGACGGTCCCTGAGTGACCCTACAAGATGACAGGGAAGACTTACTGCTGGATGGTGGAGCGGACTGTTAACCGGAAAACAGGTATAGACCAGTGATCACACTGTTACACGGAACCGACACAAGATTGAGGGACAAACAGTAGATACAGGCAGACAAGCGGAGACAAACAAACCAGGTCAAAACCAAGATGGCTGCAAAGGTACAGAATTGGATACAAAACACAGAATACAAAACAAGATAGTAAAAGCACTAGATACACAAGTAAGACTGAAATAACCAGCAAGGTATGATGGCGACGGCCACGACTATGCCGGGCATGCACACCGCACGCAGCTCTATATCATATACCCTTATTCATCATGCCAAATTCTAAGACCCCTGATGATAATGGCAAAATGAAACGCGTCGGGTCTTAGGGGTATCTAAATAGTGAGGAAGTGTTAGCCGCTCACATCCAGGCCAGTCCAGGCTGAATATATATAGCTCAGTCAGCCCAGCAGCTGTTTCAAAAAAACTGAGTGGTGTTTGCCTAAAGAACTTAAGATTGGCCTGCGTTTGAGTGGCAGTCAGTGTACTTAATCCAATCTATACAGAAAGAAAGCCAGATTGGAACAGGCAGGATACATACCTGCAGTTATCTGACAAACTACCATTTGTCTACCAATCAAATGGTAGTGACTACACTCCCTCCCTATAAATTAACAGGGGTGTGAGCCAATCCATAATCACACCCCAGTTACAGTTATGTCACCTTTCCCCTGCTGATAACCATTCTTGGAGTACAGCATACATATACAGCATGTAATTGGTACAGCAGTGGAACAGACGTACTAACTAATGTGCACTCAGAGCTCTGTCTCTCTATTTTTTATAATTTGAAGAAATAAAAGTTACGTTTTATTCTTCTGACACTATACCTCCACTACAGTGAACCCAGGCATGTATATAAGGCAGTTCCCGGTCACGCCTCCAGCAGCACTCTGGGGAAACTGTCCATCAGGCTAGTAACCCTTGCTGGACAGGGCTGAAATGCAAGGAGCAGGGTGTGGCTCAGTAAATCCAAACACAAACACTAAGTCACAGTTCACACACAAATAAACGTCATCTATTACGCAAACTGTGAATAGTGCGCTGTTTAGGCACGGACGTTACAGATATATATTTTAGTTCTTTGTTGTTATATTTCTTATAAAAGTTAAGAAACAACAGTTTGAAAAACTGCCGATCTGATATCTGACACTCTATTTAAAAGTTGCCATTTTGTTAGCCATGTTTCATGCCACTATTAAAAGTAATTATAGCATTTAAGTTATTTTGCAAAGATAAATGATACTCTGTTAACTGTGGCACTGATGGGTTTCCATGGTACTTGAGGGCTTAATATTGCAACTTGGAGTTTAAAAGAGTGCCTTCTCCACTTTGTCAGGTATAATTAACTGCAACATCATTATTTAAAAGTAATGGACATAGAAATAAAAAAACTGTCTTTCCCATTAAAAATATTTCTGCCACATGCTTGAGCATAATTGGCTTTGACTTTGGTGGCCAGCCAAAATGCCTCTAATGTGTTGTGCCATTCTGGACCCCTTAGGGGTATGCAAGGTCAATTAGCTATCGTTTTTCATGGACACCCCCTGAACACACAGATTCTGGGAGGCACAGGACGTGAACCTCTGGTATGGCAGAACACTTGCGCAGAACCCTGAGTAGCCCTCCTAACCCTTTTAAATTCCTAACCCTTGGCAAATGCAAGGAACACCTTGCGAAGGATTAACTACAAAACCTCTCAATGGGAGGTTGTAGGTGTTCAGTTCTGGTGCCATCAAACCCGTCTGGATCTCCAATATCTTTTGAGACTGAACATGACCCACTTACTATACTCCTATTGAAATATGTATCTTCTCATCCCCAGAATAGATTGAGACCCAGCTGAGTGTTTGCTGGGTCTCTGGTGTATCTGGTTTCTGGCTAGAGATGACCATAATTTCATAACTGGCATATTAGGTTATTGGCCACATACGCTTTTGAAGTTTTGGAGGGAACTCTAAGAAGACTTTAGTGCAAATGAGTCTATATGAGGGTGTGAAGTAAGCTTTTTAGGCTCTCTTCCCAGATGATTAATTATTCTCTTCAAAATAAGGCTGTATTGGTGATGGATAGTTGTGACATGTACTGATGTATATGAAAAGACCTGACATGTGCCCCCTTGCTGTAGACTTCTATAGTCATCACAGTTCCCTTTGTATTACAATGATTTTATTGGTTTTGCATACATAAAATAAGTGCAAAATCCAGCATAAGAACCATCATTTCTCCTTATTATTAACTTAAAGTGAACATGTCACCTTTCACAAAATACTAACAACCACAGGAAATGTATGAAATAATCTTTCTGGAATTCATTCTTTCATATTAAATCACAAGTTTACCTATGAATAATCTCCTCTAGTCCATATTCAAATTAGCAGAGAGGAGTCAAAACTTTCAGAGGCCGATGGGGCTGGAGGGGCAATTTCAATAACTAGAAATATGCTTTTGGTGTCACATTAAAGAGAGGAATTTCTTTTTTTAAATTTTGTCAGGATTGAGGTTCATTGAGCTGCAAAACTGGAAATATAGGCAGTTAAAGACAGAGATGGAAATACAAGCTGACCAACTATTTCCTTAACTGCCTGTATCCGCGGTTCTATAGCTCACAAAACCACAACCCTTATGCCGTTTAAAAGATTAGATTCTTATCTTTAATGTGAAAAGAATAAAAGTGGGGTGCTCCAGAGCAGAGGCATTCAATGTAAGTGTATTTAAAAAATATGGTCTACATATATATAGTTTCCATCAATTTTCTATGGTATTGGAAAACTCCTTTATTGCATAGAGACATTAACCCCTTAGGGATGTGACCCTTTTTCGTTTTTGCATTTTCATTTTTCACTCCCTGTTTTCAGCGTAACAAATTGCACTTCATAGTGACAGTATTTATCATTCCATGCCGTGTACTGGGAAGGAGGAAACAAATTCAGAATGCAGTGAAAATGATGAAAAAACGCATTTGCGCCGTTTTCTTGTAGGCTTGGATTTTGCAGCTTTCACAGTGCGCCACAAATGACATGCCTATTTTATTCTTTGGTTCGGTACGATCACGGGGATATCAAATTTGTACAGCTTTTATAATTGTTTGCGACTATTGATGACGTTTTTAATGCTATCATTTTGAGGACTGTATGGACTTTTAAACACTTTTTATAGAATTTTTTATATTTTTCAAAATGGAAAAAAAGTGGCATTTTCGACTTTGGGCGCCAATCTCTGTTACAGGGTTAAATGGCGGGAAAAATTGGCAATATATTTTGATAGATCGGACATTTTGGGACACGATGATACCTAAAGTGTTTATGATTTTTACTGTTTATTTATATTTATGTCAGTTCTATGGAAAGGGTGGGATTTAAACTTTAACTTTTTTTTACTATTTTTTCAATTTTTAAAAAAAAATTTTTTTACAATTTTTTACCATTATTTTAGATCCTCTAGGGTAATTTAACCCTGCAGGGTCCGATTACGAAAACTATGTACTACTGTATTGCAGTATATAGCTATTTTACTATGATTTTTAATAGCCTGCCCTCTGCTGGCTATTAGAAATCATTGTACATGGCAAGCCTGCGGGTCTCAATGGGATTCTAGGCTGCCGTAGCAATCGATCGTCGCCCTCTGATGACGTTCCAGGGGGCGGCGATCGGCCATCCAAGATGGCGACGGGCATTTAACAGTAAGTTAGGTGACGCGGTCGGGTTTGACTGCAGCACTTAACAGGCTAACTGCCGCAATCGGTGCCAGTGGCCAGTGGCAGCAGTGACAGGCGGGTGTTGGCTGTTTTATACAGCTCGTGAGCTCTCTCCATACACCCTTTGCCGCATGAGGACGATATAGTTCGTCCTTGGACGGCAAGGTGTTAATCAATGTTTATAAGAAAACAAAAGCTGGGCTTTATTTGTGGCTAGCAACCTCATCTTTTCTTTTCAGTGCAATTATTAATGAAGATATATGCCCTTGGTAGGTGAAGTACATGTAATACACACTTTAGATATATAAAGAGGAAAGTAATAAGATGTTGATGTCTTGATAATAAGATGTTGTATGTGATGTTTTTTCTTTGTATCTTCCTGTGTTGTATTTGTGTCTGGCTGTAGTTGATTGGTTATTTGTTGAACCCATAGATTGGCCCAGACATTTAATCAAGTGTGTTGCTGATGCCGTTCCCAATATTTCTTCAGCTATCTACTTGCATAGAAAATTACAGAAAAGAAAACTGTGTTTACCTGGAAAGAAATAAGCACATCTTCTGTTTTATTCCATGAAATGCCACTCTGCATTAGTTTGATCTATACATTTGTGAGGACCCTGTCCTCAAATACTGAGAATGATAACAGGAATAAAATTGAATCTGTAGAGAGAAACCAATGATCCATGACAATGTGAAATTAAAGTATCCACCATTATTTATTTGTTGTTCCACAAAAGAATCATCAATCACATTACTGCAGTTGAAGTCTTTTATACTGCAAAGCTTTTTGAGATTACTACGTGATATTAATCTCCCTGGTCCAAGATATATGACACATGGTGATATTACAAGATCTAACCTGCATTCAGCATGTTATAGAGCAGGACTAATATTTATTGGTTCCGTTCTTCCTTGCACTCCTCCCCCTGCGGACCGCAAAAAGAGGTCAGCCGGAAGAGCCGTGCCCCGCCGGTCTCCAACAACCTTTACTAGTTAGGCCCACCCGTCGCCTCCACCAGGCCACTGAAAAAAGCAAGTAACTTTATATATAGTTATATGTATATTTGTGTATATATTTATGTGTGTATATATGCATATATGTCTGTGTGTACACATATATGCATATGCCGCATGTGTGTATCTGTTGTATTTGTATGTATATGCTGTGTGTATATGCTTTATATATACGCAGTATATGTAGATGCTGTATATACTGTATGTATGTGTGTATAAGGATATATATATGTATATGATGTATGCATAATATATGTATGTATATTATGCGTATGTACTATGCAGTATGTGTGCAAATTTGATGTGTATTTATTGTATGTGTGTATAAATGTATGGATGTGTAAATACTGTATGCATGTATATACTGTAAGATTTTTGATATACTGTATGTTAGAGTGTATATATCAGTGCATAAATGTGTGTGCATAAGTGTATATGACTATATAAAAGTGAGTCTAGTGTATGAGTCTAGAACTTTATGTGTGAGTATATAATATAAATGTTTGTGAGTGTGTGATTGTATAAATGTGTGTTTACAAATATGTTTATTTAATTTTTAAAGGGAAAGCAGGGGGCCAGGCAGAAATCTGCTATGGGGCCCAAGCTCTGCAAACTCACACACACCGACACTTCATGCCAGCAAGAGTGCTGACAGTTTGTGTCATAGGTGAGTTAGCAGGGTGTCATTGTATTTTATATCCGTCTCATGGATCTCATCATTTCTCATCACTGATCTGTCTCACCTCTCTTTTTCTATGTGTCAGATACTAGCGAATGTTCAGAACCTAAATGAAAGTGTAGATAAATTCTGGACCCTGATAATCTAAGCACATTATCAGCACACAGCATCTCATAGCAAACAGGGATCATAATGTGTCTGCCTAGAGGTAAGTGAATTTGCCAATAAGCCCATTGTCAAGATCACAGATTTAGGTTCAGGAAAGGAGACTATTGGGTCATTCTGGACCACGCTCTGACATGACTCATCATATCTCACGCTGACACTATTCACTAGTTAAATCAATCACTTCAGGTAACGTTGTTGAATCGTTAGAACACAAGGAATTGTATTATATTGAAGTTTTAATATCACAAAGGACAGTGCTTTCAACGGCTTAATAAAATAAAAGGGATAAAAAGTCTGCTGCCTGGGAAAGCAGGTATACCCAATCAGAGTCGCGGCTGAGGCACCGGACGACCGGAGAATCCTCTGGTGGGTCCCCGATACTAGATGGTCAAGTGACCATGGGGCTACAGCGCCAGGTAAGTTTTCCTTTCATTGTACCCGCAGGCTGGCAGGCCTGCAGGACACAGCAAACAGCTGTGGTGGCGAATGGTGGGGCTTCGTCTGTAGCATCTTTCTGGGAGCTTTCAGCCCGGAAGATACATTCATTTTGTTGCCCTGCCACTCATAATTACTCACACAGCACAGTGAAGATCACACTGATGATAATTACCCTAGCATTGGTTGGTTGAGCTGTCATTCAACCCTCAGCCAATCAGTACTAAGGTTATCTCTCCCCCCCCCCCCCCCGAATAGAAAGAGAGACCTGCTTTCTTCGATTTTATGCAGAGGTAGCTGGCAGCCTGTGATACAGCAGACATTTTTAACATCCTGCAGGTTTTATTTTTATTCTAGCTCTTTGTAAGTAATCTGGGATCTGGACTGTGATTGTTAAATCATTATTATCATTTAAAAATAGGTCAGTGGTGGGGAGTCAGTGTGTCAATGTATTAGAAATACCATATACATATGGTAGCTCATCTTCTTACATACCACTCATAAGAGACAGAGGGATCCTCCACCCCGCCACTGACAGTAAGGAAAATGCTGCTGTGGGTGGATGGCCCTCAATCAGTTATGGGGGTGCCAGATATTCCAATTGAGGTTAAGGTTCCAACTTCTCTACCACTGTCAGTAAAAAGGTGTGAAAGCTCTTTTGATCACTTAAAGGGGTTGTCTAGTCATTCAAAATGTCGTATATATGGCTGGCGGGCCACAGCCTTAGGTGTCCCTGTGCCTCAAAATACCTAATCTATCAAAGACAATAATCAGTTATCCCTGACAGTGAACACTAACAAAATAAAACATCCAAATCTCTGCTGTTTTGGCAATTTTCCACACATACATTTTAACCCCTCAGGCCACTGTGATGTTGGGGAACATCATGGTGAGCTTCTGTCCCCAACGTCATGTGGATTGCATGACAGCCAAGCCTTTGCACAAGCATCCGGGATCACAATAGTCGCAATCCCGGCTGTTTAACCCTTTGTTTGTGAAATCTTTTTATTGTTATTTTACATTTATAGTGCAAACAGCAAATACAATATGATATCCTTATAACAGTGATGCATTATAAACAGAAAATGGAAAAACAGTGAGGCAATTTACTATTTACTAAGCAAAAAATGCCTTGATCAGGAACCATCGTAGAGAAATAATATACAAATGACAATAATGAAATCAATAAAGGGAGGTGTTGGATGGGGTATATGGGGGGTGAGGATCCCAAAAGTAGCCTATGCGGTCTACCCTAATAATGAAGGATCAGGTATGGAGAGTAGGCAGTTGGGGACAGACACCGACTCACTCCGATAAGGAGGGGGGGTGAGTAGAACAAGTATGAAGGGGTATGAAATGTGGGGGGAGTTCCCCTGTATGCCAAAGACTTAACTCATTCTATCTTATTGTATACAGAGATGTGGGCACTATATAGAATCTGTCTCAGACTTTCTTGACCACAAAAATTATTTAATTTATGCAACATACAGCAATATACAATAATGACAAGAAATAATATTCAATAAAGTGTTTTACAGGGAAAATATTGTTATTAATGGTCTCTGGTATTGTTTGTTCATCAAACGTTTGATACTATAGTCGTTCTTTCCTGATTTGTGGATAAATTTATACGTATCAAAAAATTAAAAATGTATAAAAATATTTAAAAATCAATATAAAGCAACGTTTAAATTAATATGTGTAAATACTGTATATAAAAAATAAAAAATAGAATGTGTATTCAGTCTTTGTGACCAAAATGATGGGCCCTATGCCTGTTGCATTGCTAAGTTAAAGGTCAACTTGAACAGCTATTAGTTATTGCAAAATTCTTACTATTTGTAGATATATCGCCGTACTGGCAATGTTATTGTCCTCAAGGCTGTATCAAGTTCCACGGTGTCCTCTCTCCGCGTCCGTTTGACAAGCCTGTTATGTTGGGACGTGGGGAACGAGAGGAAGAGCGTCCGAGGTTTGAATAAGTTTCTTGCGTTCTGTGATGACGTTTGGAACGCTGTCTGGAGTGTCGGTGTTCAGCTGGCAAGTCTTCACCACGTGCAGCCCAAACAAGATGATGCCGGCACATACAGTGTGGAGAGGTTTACCACTGGATCATCAGGTATCGCAGCGTCTTTTGCTGGGAATCTCTTTTAATCAATCTTGGTGCCGGTTTGATGGTAACAGAGGTTCTTTTTCTCTTTTTGTGGATACTTTTTGTATCAAAGGTGGTTCACCGTTTGTATCATAAATAAACTGCAGTATTTTGTTAACAAAAGGCCACGCTGGCAAGCTTGTTCCTGTCATTTCCCTAGCTCTCAGGGAACCACAGGAAATCAGATAAACTTGGTGTGTATAAAAGTCATGTCCCTTAGCTTAATTGGACAAGTATAATGGACAAGTGGGTCAGTTCATAAAAGTATTCAGACTTTTCCTGCTTGACTTTGGACGCACAGTCTGCCTGTCTGCAGCCTCTGGGTGAGCAGGTAGTAAGGAGACGTCAGTGATCTGTAGCCAGGATGGTATGTTGGTGGGATCTAGGCCAATGTCAGCGCAGATGAGGTCTTCAGGTCTCCAAATTATTTTTGTTGCGCCGTTGATTTGGAAGGATAGACCAAATGGGAAAAGCCAACAGTATTGGATTTTCTTTTGAAGGGATGCATCCATAATGTGCCGGATAAGTCTTCTTTTGTTGATTGTTACAGGAGGGATGTCTTGAAAGAATGCCAGGGTTGCTCCTTTGTATTGAAGATCTTGAGAGTTTGTAGCATTATGTAAGATGGCATCTCTGTGGGTTGAGTTAAGGATTTTACAGATGATATCTCTTGAAGGTTCATTGTCTTTGGATTCAGGGCGCAACACCCTGAGGGCTTGAGAGACACTTTCAGGCAACCCCTTGATTCTATGGTTATTGCATCAACCCCTGTTATCTTGATCTTTGACATAATTCAGTAGGCTATTAAGGTGTCATTTTCTATTATTTATCAGGATTCCATTGCTAAAGATGTGGCTGCGCCAAAAGTGAGGAGGGATGTTTGATTCTCTTCTGGTTGTTCCAGGCAACTTCCCAGGTGCCCTATGTCTTTCTTGATGTCATGGAGTTCTTTCATCACCGGTTTAAGGGCATTTTCTATAATTTTTTGCATGGATTTCTGAGATGTTTGGATGGATGAGTCCATGTTGCCTTCATCACCTTCACTTTCAGACGTCGCAGACTGTAAATGAGGATACTTGGTTGTGTTCTGTCTTCCTAAGGGGGATTTTTCCGAAGGTATTTATCTATATTTGGGTCTTTTTGTGTTTCGGAGTGCAACAAGGGTCTTTGTTGGATCCTTTAACCATTCTGTGTCTTTATTTGTCCCAGTCTTTGTAGACGGTGTGTATTACAGGCAGGGTAAGGTTGTCTAGTTTAAATGGTCTGATTGGTGTTGTTCACCACCCCAATCCCCTAGCACTTAGCAAGCTGTGCCATCTTCCATGCCAGGTAGTAAAGGTGATTGGGGAGCAGATGTCGTAGTATAGATTCTCCTGGGAGAGTTAGTGCCCCCTTGGGAAGCTTGAGTGGGGTTAAGGGTGAAATCCCGGTGTGGAGTGAGAATAAGAGATGGCGTAGCAAAGAACGGGCAAACTGACCTGGTGGTTGTATATCAGCGGACCGTTTTGCCTTGTCTGGTAACCGAAACTCCCTTTGCAGCCAGTTTAATCCTCTCACAGGAACACTGACCTGATGGATCAGTGGCCTGGATTTTAGGGATTCACTACCGGCAGGAAAATGGTGATTGTCCTTTCCCTCCTGATGGAGTTGAGTTTGTTTCTTCCCCTTTTTGAGATGAGGGGCTTATTCGCTAAAGGGCTGAGATGAAGGTGCTTAGTCCAGATTCAACCCTCCTGGGAGTGTTAGGTGTTAGCCACCCACCAGAGTATAGAAGGGGTCCTGCAGGTCCTGGAGTGCTTCCAGCTTGTCCTATAACTTTATGCCCCGGCTTTTTGGGCTTAGCGGCCGGATTTGCTGCTAAGTGGGTTTTCAGGACAGCTGGGGGTTGGGGGAGATCGGGTGGCTGTAATGCTGGTGTTCGGGCATTGGGGGGAGTCTCAGCTGGCTGGAGAGGTGCACCACTGGGGTTGGGACAGAAATCGAGGTCCCGGCTTTTCAGCCCTAGTGGCCAGAATCGTGGCTGGGTGGATTTGGATGGCAGCTGGATGTAGGGGTGGGGCTTGGGTGGCTGCCAGACGGTGTTCGGGTGTTGGAGGAAGTCTGGGAGGAGTACGGAGGGGTAGGGAGGCGCTGCTGGAAGTGGGGCAAAACTTGTGGCCCCGTTTTTTTGGGCCTATATGAGGTAACTTGGCCGGAGTGGCAGAGTCTCCGAAATTTTCTGAAACCTGCTCTAGACAAGACTCGGTGGTGCTGTTGGTCCTCTACAGGTGAGGAAGGGCCCGAATCTGTGTCTGTGGCACTTAGATGTTCAGGAGCTCCAAAATCATGCATCCGGCTCTACTGGCGGTGAGCCAAGCCCCCCTGTTTAACCCTTTGGGCACCACAGTCAAACCTAAAGCACCTAAAGGGTTTTTCCACTTCTCCTCCCACTTCAACCACTGTGTCGAGTATGGTGTTGCTGATTGTCTCTATGGCACCCCCTGGGTCCGATAACCCCAGAGATGCCTTACATTACTGCCTGCTGGGTCGGACCAAGCAGTGCATTTATCAGCCTATGCATTTGCATAGGCTGACGGTTCTAATATGTTGACAAAAAAAGTAAAAAAAGAAAAAGTTTAATAAAAAATTTCTTAATACAAAATACAAGTCCCCTAAATGCCCCACATAGTGTAAAACTCCCAAACACAATAAAACATGGGGAGCGTGTGGGGAACGCCTTAAAAAAATAAAGAAAAAACAAAGCAAAAGTTATGATTTTTGAGCATCCAACAAAACCAAAAAACACCATAAAAAGTGATAAAAAAAATCACATACCTGTATTTTCTGGACTATAAGGCACACAAAAATCCTTTGATTTTCTCAGAAAACAAAGTTGCGCCTTATAGTCCAGTGCGCCTTATACAGTATATGGACTATATATAATAAATGGGAGGTGGCGATTTAGGAGGATGTACTGTATATAACTGACGTGTGGGGGCTTATGAATATAATAAAACTGATGATTTGGGGGAATCTATATTTGGGGGCAAGATAGTAATTAAACTGGAGGAAGAGGCTACATGGGACACTGTATATTATCAAACTGAGGGGAGATATAAATATGGGCGGCCAGATAGTAATTAAACTGTATATGGAGTATGCTATAAGCTGGTATGGCTGTATATGTGTATTTTGGAGCTGTATATAATTTATTTGGAGGGAGTACTAGATTGAAGCCTTTAAATACCGTATGTTTTGGACTTTAAGACGCACATTTATGCAAGAAAAAATCTTGCTTATAGACCGAAGGTCAGGAGGATCCCGCACTGCCAGACCCTCCTGACCGCTGTAATGGAGATTGGCTGATGCCCTGAGCTTCCCCACTGCTCTCCCCTCTACGGGGTGTCCTACAGGACCTGCAGTGATGTCAGCATCATGTGAATGATCACATGCCTCTTACATCACCACAGGTCTGATACTGCCATGCTGCGTTGGGACAGTGTAAGAAGAAGGGGAGAATGGGGGAAGGGGTTAAGGGTTCTATATGTGTGTAGTACTTCCCAGTGTTTTCCTTGCTGTGTATGTATTCATATGTATAGTACTTTCCAGAGTGTTCCTTATGTGTGTATAGTAGAGCTGTGTATGTATTCATGTGTGTACTACTTCCCAGTGTGTTTTTTTATATGTGTATAGTAGAGCTGTGTGTGTATTCATGTGTTTAGTAATTCCCAGTGTGTTCCTTATATGTGTATAGTAGAGCTGTGTGTGTGTATTTATGTATATAAATAGTGTATGCAGCAGTGGTGAGTGTTCCTATTTCTTTTTGTGTGTGTGTATAGCTGATCTGTGTGTGTAAATGTATGGATGTAGTAGAGCTGTGTGTGCTTTAGTGCAACCAACAGGGATATTTTAATTGGTTTAAAATATATTTTTCCTTTTTTGGAAGCCTTAATCTGGGGTGTGTCCTTAAGTAAGAAGCGTCTTATAGTCTGGAAAATATGGTACATTAAAGGGGGGACTGTATAAATACAAATTAGGATATATATCTGTGTATATATTTATTAAGGGATGCTGTATATATCCTTTGGTCAGGGTGCCACTGTATATAAAATCATTAGGGATTGTATGTTGCATGATAATAACAGGGTAGGTTATGCGGTGTTATGCATACTATAATTCTAGTATATATATATATATATATATATATATATATATATATATATATATATTATATATATATTAATTATTTAATGAAGGGATGTTTTATATGTCTAGGAGAGTGAGATAAGTTGTGTTGTGAGGGTGGCCATGAATTCAGCATTACGTCATGGATGGGAGAACCCGAAATAAAGTCCTCTATGAAAAAGATTGTCATCTATAAAATACTAGATGCAGCCAATGCCTCTAAGAATCTGTGGACACCTTTAAAAGAATAGAGGTAGGCTACTGCAGGAGGAGGTGGGAAGACATTTTAATTTTCGCCTCAGGCACCAAATGTGCTAGAATCGTCCTTGAGTGCACGTGTTTGTATGTAGACTCTGGTGTAGATTTGATTTTCTGGTGTAGGAGCCTAGTTTTAACCTCTTAAAGGGGTATTCCCATGAAGACAATTTTCCTGTACTAAGGATAACAAAATAACACGGTTATTAATAAAATGCATATGTATTCAATTTCAGTTGCCCCTAGACACGACCCTGTAACTTCTGTCTTAGGGTCGGGCCGCAATCTTGGATTGGTATTTCCAGTGTACAAGAAGATAAGTGATCCGGGGGAATTGGGATGCAGGCAAATATCTGTAAGCTGTAGCAGAGCTTACAGTGTAACAGTGTAAAAGTCTGCAGCCTCTGAGTATAGGCATCATGCAACTCATGCATCTCTGATCTGTCTCATCTCTCTCTTTATGTGTCAGTATGTTAGTACAGAAGCCAGATGAAAGTGTATTTACACCTGTAGGTTGATAATGTAACTGCAACATACCCCACCAGGGCCTAGCCATTTTCTTGGGGCCTGGAGGCAACCAGGGCTAAATACCGGAGTGGCTGGCTGTTGTGGCCTAGGCATGCTAGTGTCACGGTGCTTGGTATGGGGACCGGAGGGCTGTCCCACAGCCTGGCAGGTCTCCAGCAGGTGGTGTGAGCAAGAAATTGTAGAGAGGGAGAGGCTGATGTACTGGTTCTCCATGGGGCAACCCCTTAGTGTGTGTAGTATATGTCCCTGGATTATAGATGGGGCGCCCTTGATGGTGACAGCCGTAGCAGGGACCAGGCAGAGGCAACGTTGTGAAAAATTAACTTACGGTTCTTTATTCGAACCAACAGCAGGCAACGGCCTGTACACATGGCCGGATTACTGGGAAGGTGCTCATGGATAGTGAACCACAGGAGTTTGGTCACCAGCCAGGTTGCAGATGCAGGCTGGGATGTAGCTGTGTTTCCAATGCTGAAAACTGCAGCTTTGTCCTGGGTCTTCGGTTTGTCTGTGCTAGTGGTACACTGACATTCTATAAGCTCTATAGTGAGAGCTGAGGCCTAGGAGGCCTGTAGTAAGTGCATGTGTTCTAGGAGCTGCTCCTCTGTCAGAACCTGGATCCTAAGAGAGCTTGTTATTTCCTGTGCAGAGGTTTTGTTACTCCCTCTGGTCAGGTGGTGACTCACTCTCCAATCACACTCCAGTTCACAATGAAGCATGTAATTGAACAATAACATTATGCAATAATATTAAATAAGGTTAACCCTTGCCTATCCAGGCAGTATCTACCACTGCATATTACCTCTTGGTGTACTTAATAGTACAAGGGGCTTATTCGCAACCACTCCTCTGCCATGCGCATTGGCAGGGGTGTTGCATAACCACTCCACAGAACTAGATGGATAATACAGTAAAGTGTCTGCTCAGAGAGGCCTAGAGTGTGATAGTAGGTAAAACAGCAATAAAACTTAGTAAAATTGTAAAGTAAGGGGTTAAAATGATATTTATTGTGTTAACATCACTAGGGGATTCAGATTGAGAATTTTCTTTCATGGGAAAACCCCTTTGAGTACATGGCCTAAAATGGCCTTTGGGACGCAGCATTTTTTTCCCTGCTCAAATTCCAAAAGGCATAACTAGACAGATCCTGTTTCCTCTGGCTCTCTCCTTTGTTGAGTGACTAAATAGGCAGCAAGGAGAGCTGTATGTAATAGCCGGTCTCCTGCTGTGGACCGCAACTTCTGGCACACTGAAAGTGACACCGTGATCAACAGGACAGGATAGCTTGTCCTTATGTGGGAAGTTCCCGATAACTAGGACAATCTATCTTGTCCTGTGTTAATACATACAATTTTTAATAAATGCATTTTTTCTCTGGCCCAAGGAGCACCGGTCTTGATAAATTTTTTCCTATTTTTCATATTTTAATAACTATTTCTTGTATCTGCACACTTTAGCTGGAACTCGTATGTTTTCCAAGTATGGTTGAAATCCATATTGTATATATTCCGTAGTTGAAGGGTGGACCCAAAAATTATTTGCACTGATGGGCCTAGAGGATTCCAGTCCAATACTGTACACAATCAACTCTATCTGCTAGGTATCAACAAAAGAATGACAATTTCCTATGTCCAAACGTATACTAAATATCACTCTAACATCCTCCCAGCCCCATCCTGTGAAGACACAAAAGAGGCAAGGAATGGGTTAATTACTGTTTAACATACTTATGGTTTATCACTCCTTGCGTGTCTCAGAATCTTTTTATGCTGATATCTTGCCATGCGGGCATCCTACAGACTTGGCCTTACTTCCAAATGAAGGATCCCCTCTATATGACATAAAATACCTTAAACTGTGCATGTGTAACTACAAGTCATACAATTACCTTCATGTTTTTAGCTATTTTAGTTGACTGTGTACACCATTAATTGGTTCACTATGTTGTAATATGAATGTTTTGTTATACTAAACCTATCCTTAAATGTTATGTCATTTTTTAATAAAACATTGAATGCCATCTCACATACATATAATTACATTATACACATTTTACATTATAACACACATTGTTATTACCGTAGTTTATTTTTATTTCATGTCTTGATTTGATGGAAGTAAGTTTGAGGTGAATAAACTGACATGAGAATACACCATATGCCAAGAAGAGACTGAAAAATGTGTGATAGAAGCCCTGAGGGAGAAAGTATGCCTAGTGTGAGGAATTCTCACCAAATAACATCAAGCTGTATTGTTCGCTACCTCAATGAATGTGAAATATGCTTTGAAAAATATAACTTTTGAAAAATAATTCTTTAAGTAACTAAAAAAAATAAACATTATAGCAACTATAGATTAATAGTCTATCCTTTCCCCTGTAAGCACACCATGGCACATATGTGTCTGATTATATGGAAATATATTTTACATGTATTTAATCTTTTTAATGAACAAACTGCAAAATGAAAGTTAAGTAAATTATTCCTGTATCTGTAAGTAAGGATGGCACATAAGTATTTACTGTCTGATTATATGGAAATGGATATTTTATAGGTATTTAATCTTTTTAATGAACAAACTGCAAAATGAAAACTAAGTAAATTATTCCTGTATCTGAAAGATAAAGAATCCAGGCTTTCAAACATCCCAATTTAACTAAGAAAGTCTAAACATACATATTGAAAAGCTGCTAAATTAAAGTTTTCTGGGTGAAAATGGTATGGATGTCGTCCAATGTAAATTACTTTGCCAGGTACAATTTCAGATAAGTTTATCTAAAAGCTGTGTGAGCTTTTAGAATCACAGTAAAATGATCTGAAATAAAAAAGTACCGTATATACTCGAGTATAAGCCGACCCGAGTATAAGCCGAGACCCCTAATTTCAACACAAAAAACTGGGAAAACCTATTGACTCGAGTATAAGCCGAGGGAGGGAAATGCATTGGTTACAGCCTCCCAGTATATAGTCTGCCAGCCCCTGTAGCATACAGCCTGCCCAACCCCTGTAGCATACAGCCTGCCCAGCCCCTGTAGTAGGAAAAAAAATAACACTGTACTCATCTTTCCGACATCCCCCATAGGTCCTCTTCTGTCTCAGACTGTCTCAGACAGAAGAGGACCTATGGGTGACGTCAGAAACGTGAGTTTTGTCTTTATGTTTTTAGTTGACTCGAGTATAAGCCGAGTTAGGGTTTTTGAGCACAAATTTTGTGCTGAAAAACTAGGCTTATACTCGAGTATATAAGGTAACCTTTTACCAAAATATAATTCCTAAAAAGCATTACCCGTATTTTTCGCACAATAAGACACACTGGACCATAAGACGCACCTAGGTTTTAGAGAAGTAAAATAAGAAAAAATGTTATTTTCCCCAAATAGTGTGCTAAAATATTTTTTAAAGTAACAGTAAAGTAATAGCGGCGTACGGAGCAGTGCGATTCAGCCATGTTTCTCTTTGTAGAGGGGCAGGGGCGAACAGCGCTCACCCCCTCCTCCTCTCCCGGGCTACGGTACAGTGGGCACACATTCTTGTGAATGTAGCCTAAGGGGACTGTGTAGGAGATACTTTTATTAGGGGTCATTGTGTGAAATTTGGTGAAGTTTTAATAGTGTACTTTGTTCGAGGAGAATTAATGGGGAAACTTTACTAGGGGACATTTTATGGGACACTGTTACCTGGTGCTAAAGGAAGACTCCCGTGCCAACACTACAAGTGTTCTAGCAGATTCAGCTCTATACAAAACACTGGGTGGTCGAGGGGAGTGTTGTTCCTTTGACCCAACACTTATTGGCTAAGGCTTCGCTAGCAGCAAGCTCAGTCAACCATTTTTGGGGGCAGAATACTCCAGTCAGCATGCACTGCATGCTGCCGCTGCCTTAAGTTGCCATGGGCTGTGCTTACTACCAATAGTTTTCACTGGCAGAGCCAGGGCCAGATTAAGGATAGCCAAAGGATAGATGTGGTATAGCCAAAATAGTAGATCTATTCCATATGTGCAGTTTTGATGTGTTTGTATCTCTTCAGCACAGTGGTTTGACTAAGTGAGACTCTGTAGACTAGGTTAAGGAAGTTTTCATCCTCTTACACAGTCAACAGCCTCTCCCTTGGCCAACCTAGAACCCTACAAATGTGCTGTCAAGGTGCAATCACATTGAAATAGCACTTTCAACATTTGGGGATTTCCATATATTGGTGGGGCTATTATGCAATATAGTGTCATTAGGTAAAAATACAAAAAAAGAAAACAAAATGGTACCAATAAAAATTTATAAACATAAAATTATAAACATATTATGTCTCCAGAATTGTACTGACCAGGAGAATAAAGCTATAAAGTTATCATGCTGCATGGCAAACAACTTAAATCAAAAAGTCCAAAAAACTGTCAGGATGTAATTGTTTTGTAAATTTATTCTTAATTAAGGTTTAATACAATTTAATCAGCAGAAAGTTTCACATAAGCAAGTATTTATGGAAAAGTATAAAATGTATGTTTTCGTGACTCTACCTCCACCCTTACCTTCTTTAGTCCGCTGCTTCAGTTGATGGAAATATGTGTTTTTCAACCATACTAGCTATGTAATTACAGGCAACCTCTGAAAACCTGAGTATGTCGGCTCTGTCTGCAGCATAAAACAAACATATGGGAGATAGCTAGAAGGAAATGTATTCATATTAACTTTCTTAAAAGAATAAATAGTTATTGTATACAAGAAACTTTAGTAACTCTTTGAAAAAGAATATTTGCATCAAAACATTGAGGGAGATGTAACAATGTGGCACAGGCTCAAACAGTTTTTTGATGTGCCACATTTATCACTGTGATGATAAATTCTGGCGCAGTTTAAAACTGTCGTGTTGTACTTTATACCTTTAAAGTCTAAAAGTATTTGGCGCACAGGCTATTCCCACACTGCTTTTCCACAGGCCACGCCCCCTTAGTAGGACCAGTCAGAAAAATATTGATAAATATGGAGGAAAGAATTTTTTTGGCACAAAGTACACCAGAAGTCTGAAATAATTGGCTTAATACATCTCCCGCATTATGGGACACTTTTACTTAGAAAGTAGGAAACTGCACTAAAAGTGCATTGTCTGTGTATAATGCTGCTTGCGGTGATTCACTAAGATTGTGCATCAGAAATCACTTCCCGGCACTGGCCTAACAGAGTTCACCATATTTTATGTGTTGCACCTTTAACGTGTGACACAATTTTCAAGTTAAATATGTCGCTCGGTCCAAATCAGTGGGACCGACCAACGGCACGCCCCCTAATTTGTGTCGCATGGAGGCCAGCACAGCTGCAGCACAAAAGGGTTGCATGCGCCAAAATAACAGCGCAGACACTTCTTAAATACCTGTGCAAGCTGATTTAGCCTAGAAGAACGAGCACAGTCCGACCAAAGTGCGCCGCAAAGCCCTTAGTAAATGGGCCCCAATGTCTTAAAACATCCCACTAGGTAGCACTAAGTCTGTAGATGTACAATCAGTGAAGGGAGTCTCAGAAGGGAGCCAACAAAACTCATCTTTGTTACCCATAATGTGTTCATTGCATTTTGCAAAAGGAAGACTTCTGCATGGCCAGAGCTGTCATAGCTCTCTTACATATAATCTTTATTTACAGAGCTGCTCCAATGATCTCACATTTACCTGATGTATATGCGAAGAGCACAGCAATTTTCTTCATCAAAGGTTACGGCATAAATATCAGTAATTGAGTTAAATGTAACAACGATGGTCTTTACAATGCCAGGTGTTCGTCTCTGAGTCCTGTCAGCTAAAATAAACAACTGTGTTTTTCTATAATCCCTAATTGCATTTCAGTCATTTTATTTAAATAACTTGTTTAAAGATGGAGCAATTTAATGTTACCCAAATGTTACTTCAATGCCTGAGATGTAATTTATAAAAGAACCTGAGACAAGATAGCAGACCGCATCGGAATTCTTCTGGTGACTGGATAATCATGGTAATCCCCATGCATATAGCTTACTCAATGTGAAAGTGAAATGCTCTACATTCCCTTGACTGATGATTTCTCCGTAGTTATCAAATCTAATTTTCGGTATGTAAAAATAAAATATTGATACAGTGTCTTGATGCGCTGTTGCTTTGCTTTCTCATAATCATTTGATTTTGTTCACATGAATGGTGTCAGTGATGTATCTTTGTATGAACATTAACTCTTTATTGCCAATGGGGTTAACCTTTGGTCCATGATGGTCCTAACATATTTAAATTCTCTAATAATAACACTACTCTGCTCAAGGTGCGCAGAATGGTTGCTATATAGTCTTACAGTTAGTCAGTTTTAATAAATTACGGTGTGATATGTTAGGTCTCATTTTGTCTTGCCTTGTACGGTCTAGTAAGATTGTCTATGTTACCCATACTAACTAACCACTGTGCTGCTAACTAAATGTAAAATGACCTATGATTGGTTGCTATGAACAACGTCGGCAATCCTACTGTTATATAGTGTGGATAAATGGTGCTCATCATGGAATTTGCAACATTTTGTGCCATATATGGCACTTTTAAAAAGGTGGGCAAGGCACAAGGAGGGGGGGTTGTCAGGGTACAGATGCCCTGGTAGGCCATATTTAATATAACCTGCACCAAAAAACTCTCTGGTTAAAGTTGAAATCTATGCTACTTCCGGACTTAAACTCCAGAACAGGAGTGCTGTGCCCTCATTATGTAGAGGTTAGAACCTTTTAGTAATTCTGGCATAATGAATGCTGGGTACATGGATAGTTAAAAGTAGATCCAATGTGCCAGTTTTGGGGTTTTACTATTTTAAATAAATAAACAACAGACAGAGATTCTAGAATTGACAATTGATTTAAAATAATAGTACACTGCAATACTTAGTAATATAGACTAGTAAAATGTTTGTAGAAATAAACAAAGAAGTGTTATCTTTTTACAATATATGTACGTGTAATTTAGTGCTTTTACAATCCAGAAGATCTCTTGTGCTCAGTAGTCATCAAAGCAATTCTTTGACTATAAGTCCTGCCTTTGGAAAACAACAAATTCTGAGATTTTTTTGCCCACATTTATCAAAAACAGTGCAATCTGTACTATGTGCAATTTGCCTGTGACTTGAGCAGGGTATGCCTGATTCATGAATTGTGGCGCATGTTCTTTATGAATCTGCACTGCTCCAACAGAGTGCACCAACTTTTTTTTGGTGCACCATTAACATAGGACATGTAACACAATTCTGTCAGATACTGCATGATAAGTGTGGTGCATGGTCCGACTGTGCAGCGGAACACCCCTTTCAGTGCAGAATTTAGTGTTGTATCGGGTACAGTGCAGCCGCAACACAAATGTGTCACATAAATATATGTGCAAGCAGTTTGCACTGAAAATAATGTGCAAAGTCAGACAAAAAACTGGTGCAGGGGCTTTAATAAATGTGGGGCATTTAGTGCAAAGTTGTTCATTTATCATGTTTTGTTTTCACCAAACCTGGCTCCTTTTATTTAACCCTCTCTAGTCACATATCCTAATTTCGGCCTTGATCTTTGGCTACTACTGTTCATCTCTTGACTTGACTGCCTGGGATGAACAACCACAGCTTTTCTCTTTGATTTCTTACCTTGTCTTTGTATTATACTGCATAATTATTGCCACTTATTAATATTTCTAAATTAGTTTTACTATATACATTAAAAAAACTGTTTTAAAATATTCATATATTAACATGAACAATTAACATTACAATGAAGTGTAATGTGATTATTTATATATAGTATGAAGGCATTTTAAGCATTAATAACATATTTCAGGTCTAGAAAAATATGATTATGGAAATGTTTTATTTAAACAAATAATTTTGTTTCTTTTTTTAATGTTACTATGAAATATTTTTATCCCACTTTCAAAAATCTTTCTCTAAATGTATTCATTGGATTTTTTGTTTGTGATCCGCATTTAAAATGTTCACCCCAGAGCACTATATTACTGTATATTAAGTCATGAAAGAATAGCATAAGTCAACCAGATTTACAGTATAAACACAGCGTTCTTTGTTCTGCAGAAAGTCATTTACATTTATTTCTAGTATCACACGAGTCAAACTGCCATATATTTCTTATTTGGGTGATGTATGCTTGTAGAAGGAAAGAATCAGGAGCAAGCTATACATATAGCAGTGCAGTAATAAGAATTATGGAACCACAATAGATTTATGATACTTCAGCATAGACCTGCAGTCCTGAGAGAGTTTATGAACTGTTCTTTGTATTATGTCATAGAAAGAAAAGGGACTAACAAGAATCTGTTTTAAGTTACTGCTAAGCAATAAACTCCCTTGGAACATGCTGTGTTGTAGTGTCACATAAACGGCAGAAGACACTTAAAAACAAGTAAAAAAAGGGATAATGTTATGAATACTAAATAAGAGAATTCATACTTTTAGGCATTATTCTATAATTAGACCCAAATAATATACTAATTATGCTTAATGCAAATCAAACTCTTTAGAGAATCATATTCCTGAAGGTGACTTGTGAGTAGTGAATTTATATTGGTCATCAATGAAGAATGTTTCTTGAAAGATTGGCAAATATTTAGCAGAAATATTAACATATTCACAGCTGGTCCACAAAAAATATGCTGAGGACTGAGCTCTTTTCATACTAGGGTGGGGCCTGCTGCATTATCAGGCAAATATCTGCCATTATCTGGTGCAATAGGTGCTTACATAATAGTAAAGTAGCATCTTCACAATGTTATGCAATACAGTAATAACTATAATATATACGCAATATGACCCCTAAGGTTTATGAAAAGGTGGAATACTGTCACGCATTTGAGGCTAAAGACAGTGGCCTCCCTGGACCACTGCGGAGAATGATGGTACTAGCCGCAACCCGGGAGCGGAGTCTAAGTGGACCCCTGGTCTTCGCCAGAGCCCGCCGCAAAGGGGGATGGTCTTGCTGCGGCGGGTGAGCCACCAGGTCGCTCCACGGGTGCGACTAGGCCCGTGGTGGCAGCCAAGGTAGGGACACAGGGTAGACAGGACCTCGGGAAGGCAGGACCTCGGGAAGGCAGGACCTTTGGAAGGCAGGACCTTTGGAAGGCAGGACCTCGGGAAGGCAGGACCTCGGGAAGACAGGACCTCAGGAAGGCAGGACCTAGAGAGCGGGGACCCGCGCGGCCTAGTCCAGGACGGGAGCCAGGATGAGGAAGATTGGGACCAGGAGTGGGGAGAGGTGAGTGTGGGTTCGGGGCATGCCACAGAGCAGAGCATGGGTGCACCCACGATCCGAGATATGGATCGCGGGGTCACTTATGACAAACACTAGTAAAAAATATTAAAAAAATGTAAAAATTCCAAGCACAGAATACAGTTCTAAATAAACAAATAAAATCATAAACATATAAGGGATCCCAACATCTCAAATAGCAAATGTATCAAAATGTAAGAAGAATACGTATCCCTTAGGTTTACTTGATGGAAATGGAAAATACTTAATGGAAAAAATATTTAAATGTCATAATCCCCACCTTTTGCCACCCATAAAAATGTGGATAAAATGTTCCCATTTGACATTCCGAAAATAGTACCAGTTTAAAAAATTGTCTCTATATAAGTTCTGAAAGCCAGAACATATTTTCAAGAAAATCATTAGATTTTTTATTTCCCGTACTGGAACAATTAAATGATCAAATAAATATGATGTTGATCTTCTCTGTGGTGACCAAACAGATACATCTGGTTTTATAAGTCAAAGTGATGATATCTATCCTCTTGAAAAAGGATGTGAGTTACACGGCGCCATCTGTAGCCCCTGCTGCCTAACTCCTCTAACCTAAATAACTATTGATCTGGTTCCATGTGCCATTTTTCCTGCAACCATAAGATTTCAATCATTTTGAAGAGCATTTCAATAGAGCTCTGAAAGCAATTGTACGAAATTAAAGTCTCTTGAAATTACTGTGATCTGTGGCAAAGTAATAAAAAGTAATCAATTGTAAGTTTCTCAGAAGAGCACGGCAGACATATATACCCACACTTGTGAATTTATAACAAGCCATAACTACCGTACTGTAACATTATCGTTTGATCCAGAGGTTCAAAATAAGTTATGGCTGTCTCAGGACAGAAGCTCCTGCTTTGTCTTTCTACTAGAAATGACATTATCATTATTTTATTTGCTCATAGCACAGATGGTGTTTTCTTTGCTCTATGGGATACAACATTACATTAGATAAACATGGTTGTTGCAGTAGAAGTGTAATCGCTTCACATTTCTAACCTTTTGTGGTAAACCACATGCATAAATAATGACAACTTCAGCTAAACTAGTATAAATACATGAGCGTTGCATTTTTTCAAGTAACATATTGTAATATAATTTTTTTCCAGATTTCCTAGTTCAGGCTTTGTATGTTGCATGTAATAAAAAAATTAAATGTGTACACCCATTTTCTTTGTCTCCAATTGGAGTTTGACTTGAAAGGGCTTGAAAGTCCTCAAATCTGAATTCTAAGATAACGTTTAACCATTTACTCTTTTTTGGCTTCTTTTGGTCTTCTGTAGCTCCACAGCGCAAAATTCAGCTCTGTGGGAGGTACAAGCTAAGAAGTCACATGTCACTATCATGATGTCACTAGTCTGAGTGCCTCTTACACTAGTTTAAGGCACTAGTAAGATTTACTTGTGACTTTTGGAAACCAAGTGATACATCCTGTAGTGTAAGGGGGAGTATCAAGCGGGCTCAAGGACTGAGCCCTCTGCATACTCACTGGGTGTTTGCTGCACAAGGGAGCAAACACCTTTCACTAGCACCCTTGATCGGTGCTAGCAGCAATTAAGGGTGTTAACCTTTTGATCGACGCTGGCAAAGCTGCCGATGGCATTAACGAGCCGGTGGCACATGGGCTCCTCCATCTTTGCTCGGATTGTTGCTCTCCATGACATCATCAGGGAACTGCAATCCGATGTCATGCCTCGGGTCACACATAGATCTGAGGCTATCATATTTTAGGCTATCTATTACAATGTGCAATTTGCACTTTGTAATAGATGATGTGCCAAATCGGCATATACTACCATACTGTAGTATGGCAGTATAAGGTAGGATCAATAAGACAACCTAGGGTTAAAAGACCCTAGGGCAGTGGTGGCGAACCTATGGCACGGGTGCCAGAGGTGGCACTCTGAGCCCTCTCAGTGGGCACTCAGGCTGTTGCCCCAGCACAGAATTCACCAGAAAGGACTTGAGGAATCCTGCTGGAGGCCCAAGTAGCCCAAAACGTGAAGCATCTTGGTCTACCTGAGACAGCAGGAAGAGAAGGTGAGGACATAGTCAGATTATCATTGGAGCCATTGGAGCTCCTGTTCTTGGCCCCACAAATTTTCATGTTCAGGGAAGCTCCAATGGCAATCTGAACTTTCCCACCTTCTGTCAACAATATCGGTGTCTCAGGACCGTAGAAAGCTGTGGTTAGCAATGAGCAAGAAGATTTTAATAATTTAATGCTAGAATGCTGTGTTGGCAGAATAAATAAAGTGCAGGTCTCGTTTGCATTTTGGGCACTCGTCAGGCTCTCTCAGTACTCTAAAAGGTTCGCCATCACTGGGCCCTAGGTGGGTCTGAGAAAACTAGTAAAAATAAAAAAAAATATAAATTGAATAAAAATTTTAATAAAAACCTAAAATTCAAATCACCCCCCCCCTTTCCTAAAACTATTAAATTATAATAACACATTATCGCCGCGTACGAAAATGCCTCATCTATCACTTATAATAACAGTTTCTTCACTGCCTTAAACCCTGTATGGAAAATTTTGCTAATTTGAAAAATATAAAAATTCTATAAAAAGTGATCAAAGTTGTACGTCCTGAAAATGATAGCATTTGAAACTTCATCAAAAGTTGTGGGCGGAGCACGTGTGGCTGAGTGAGTTGCACTTTCTGCCTTCGACAGCGCTGTGGTCCTGGGTTCAAATCCCACCCAGGTCACAACATCTGCAAAGAGTTTGTATGTTTCTCTCCGTGTTTGTGCATGGGTTTCCTCCAGGTCTCTCCCGTTTCCTCCCCACACTCCAAACATACTGGTAGGTTGTTTAATTGTGAGCCCCGTGGGCAGGGGCCAATTTGACATGCTTTGTGCAGCGCTGCATAATCTGTGTCGCTTATAATAAAAGAATTATTGTTTAAGTTGGCAAAAAATGACACCCACAACACAGCTATGAAAAAGTTATTACAGGCACCCACAGCATAGATGCACAACAAAATTAAGTGAATTTTTTTGTAATCGGTGAGGTGGGTTTCAAATGTTTTGTAAAATGTATGACAAACATTATTCAAAAAACCATACAAAATATAGTATCTTCGGGCTCCGTGAGTACGTACTGACCCTAAAGAATCTCAGGAGTCGAACATGTCAATGTGGATCTCCCAGTGAAAGCCATTAAATTCCCAATCTAGTCAAGAATAGATTCTCGGCCAAAATGGGCGTGTTTTTTCGCAGTTTCATCTATTTTTACCACTTCAGACACACATGTGTAGTTGCGCATGCAGTTGAACCTTTTGTTACGACCCCCACAGCGGAAGGCCTGGGCCAATAACAACGATACAAACTAGTCAAACGAGGGGCTCCTGGTTGACACTGGCGGTAGGGTCAATAAATTAAATACCCAGCGTCAGAGCAGATACATGAAGAATTGCATATGATTTTTATCAACGGGAACAGGCACAGAAACACCAAGAGTAAAACTCGATGGCATGCTCTTGTACTCGTAAATAATCAAGTTAAATAGATTTTGGTAGAACTGATGGGTGGTGGGCATTGAACAACATGAACACAAGGCACCAACAAAGAACTGCAAAATACAAGTGGCCGTTGTATCACGCGTTCACCCACACTTCAGAACATATTAACCCTTGACTTACCAGGCCAACACCATATTGGGGGCACAATTTTGCTGAAGGTCCTTTGGCGCCAGTGTTTGCTCCTCACGATTCGGTGCGGGACTTCTAAGAGCTATTCCGAAACCATGTGTAACTCTTTTTCACATGTATTAAGATGGTGCCTGCAATCACCTTTGTGCCAGAGGCTTCCTGCGTTTCCTACGGTCCTGCATGTGACATCCAATTTCGTTTCCGGTGAAACTGGGCATGGGTCTGGTGCTGGGCACATGCGGGGGGATTGCGGGGGGGACGTCTTAGCCACATGTTAAAAGAACAATCCCACAGAAGTTATGTTGACGCCGTGCACACCGACAATGTTATGATGTCACCGCATCCGAAGGAAAACACAAAAAATGTGATGGCATTCGTCAGGGCAACTGCAGGGGGTCACCATATTAAATATGAATAACGTGCCCCAGAATCCCATGAATCTGAATCTGGTGCCCTCTGCAACCAGGTGCCAAGGGGTGCTAGAGTTGGCAGCTCTATATTTGAGTAAATTGTAACGAGCCCGACGATTAAAAGCATGCATATAGCGAAACAGGGAAAAAGCACGCGGACACAAAACCCTTCTTGCCTTAAAAAAATTTTAAAATTTGTCACACACCAAGTGGTGTAAGGATCTGGCTTGCTATAATTTGATTAATTAAGAGGCAGTTGAAATAAGACGCTAAACTTAAGGGACAACACGCTTTTTCTAGCGAAAACTGGGAGCAAATGAACTTATGCCAATACAGTGCTAACGGTACAGTGTTTTCAGGTGAGCTATTTGCAGTACTGCTTTCTAGTGACTGTCGATTCAGCTCGGCATATGTACCTAATAGGACCCATGACTCTGAGGAAGTCAACGACAGCTTTCGTCACACCTGTGACCGACTATAGTTGCGTGCTGCAAAATTTTTGTAGTCTTCTTTTGAATGCTCTTTTTTCCATGTAAACAATTGATGCCTGCTTTTTTCCAAAAATCTCTACTTTTGCTCATCTACAGAAGATAATATCCAGATCTCTTCCTTAAAAGTTGATTATGAATACAAAAGGCTTTCTATTCTCTCGAAATGTAACATTCTTTTGGTCTTCTGTAGCTCCACAGCGCAAAATTCAGCTCTGTGGACAGGTACAAGCTAAGAAGTCACATGTCACTATCATGATGTCACTAGTCTTACACTAGTTAAAGGCACTAGTAAGATTTACTTGTGACTTTTGGAAACCAAGTGACCTGTAGTGTAGGGGGGAGTATCAAGCGGGCCCTCTGCATACTCACCGGGTGTTTGCTGCACAAGGGAGCAAACACCTTTCGCTAACACCTTTGATCAGTGCTAACAGCAATCAAGGGTGTTAACCTTTTGATCGACGCTGGCAAATCTACCGATGGCATTAACGAGCCGGTGGCACATGGGCTCCTCCATTTTTGCTCGGATTGTTGCTCCCCATGACATCATCGGGGAACGGCAATCCGTTGTCATGCCTCGGGTCACACAAAGATCTGAGGCTATTATGTTTTAGGCTATCTATTACAATGTGCAATTTGCACATTGTAATAGATGATGTGCAAAATCAGCATATACTACCATACTGTAGTATGGCAGTATAAGGTAGGATCAATCAGACAACCTAGGTTTAAAAGACCCTAGGGGGTCTGAAAACTAGTAAAAATAAAAAAATTTGAAAATAAATTATATTAAAAAAAAACTAAAAATTCAAATCACCCCCCTTTCCCTAGAACTGATATAAATATAAATAAACAGTAAAAATCATAAACACATTAGGTATCGCCGCGTCTGAAAATGCCTCATCACATTATAATAACAGTTTTTCACTGCATTAAACCCTGTAATGGAAAATTTTGCCAATTTGAAAAATATAAAACATTCTATAAAAAAGTGATCAAAATGTTGTACAGTCCTGAAAATGATAGCATTTGAAACTTCATCAAAAGTTGCAAAAAATGACACCACACACAGTATGAAAAAGTTATTAGCACCAGAAAATGGCAAAATTAAGAATTTTTTTTGTATCAGAGGTTTTCATTTTTGTAAATGTATGAAAACATTATAAAACCATACACATATAGTATCTCCGTGATCGTCCTGACCTAAAGAATTAAGGAGACATGTCATTTGGGGTTCACGGTGAAAGCCATAAAATCCAAACCAACAAGAAAATTTCGCAAATGCGTTTTTTCATCATTTTCACTGCATTCAGAATTTTTTTACCACCTCCCAGTACACGGCAGGGAATATTAAATACCGTCACTATGAATTGCAATTTGTTACGCAGAAAACAAGATCTCATACATCTCTGTACATGTAAAAATAAAAAGTTATAGATTTTTGAAGGTGGGGATTGAAAAATGAAAACACAAAAAACGAAAAAGGGCCTGGTCTGCTTCACCACACATTCAAAATATTAACCCTTGACTTACCTGCACACACAACATATTGGGGCACATTTACTAAGGTCCTTGCGCCAGTTTTCTATCACGTTCTATCCCATGGAAACTCTTTTCACATGTATTTAGGATGTGCCTGCATCCCTTTTGTGCAGAGGCTGCACTGTTCCTCATGTGAAACAAATTTCGTTACTGAAATGGGCATTCTGGTGCACAGTCGGACCTTGGCCACATTTAACATGCAAAGTCCAACAGAAGTGTGTTGAACGCCCCATGTTAAATGTGCACCCCCAAAAAATTGTGCATTCTGTCAGGGCACTGCAGGGGGCACCATATTTATGAAGAACGTGCACCAGAAATCATGAATCTGGTGCCCTCTGCACATAGTGCAGATTGCACTATTTTGAGTAAATGTGCCCCATTAAATGCATCTACACCAAAACCTTCTGGCTTTAAAATTTTAATTTTCACCCAATATGTATGCATCTGCTTGATAATTCCTGGGGGCACGCTTAAGCCGGATTCCCTAATCCTCACGTCCCCCCGCACTGTTTTTGTAACTTTTCTTACCCTAAGATGTTTAATTTACTTATGCTGCTCCTGGGCGTGGACAGTAGCTGCATCTGAGGTTTAACATGAGCGCTACTTCCACGCCCCGGTAAGCCACATCGCCCAGCTTAGCCCACCTACTCACCATGTTTCGGCCGCAGCTGCTCGTAGCTGCGCGCCCCTTCGTCTTTCCTCCGATCCTGACGTCCCGCGTCATGTCAGAACCAGGTCCCGCGCCTGCGCGGTCACTCCTCTGTCAGCCGGGCTGCGCAGGCGCGGGGCACTGCTGTTCTGCGCATGCGCAGACGGCAGGCTCGCGGACGAGGGCTGCGCAGCTAACGAACAGCGTGCGCGTCCGAACATGGTGATAGGAGGTGTACTGTGGCTACCGTGGCGTGGAGTAGCCCGCTCGTGTAACCTCAGATGCACACGGCTACTTCCACTGCCCCATAATGCCGCTAAGTAATACATATTTAAGGTAATTAAAGTTTATAAAACAGTTGCGGGGAACATTGAGATAGCCCTAAATAGGGCTATCTCCGTCCCATTGATTCACCTACCACCCGATCTACCTTTATAGGTAGATTTGTGGTGGTAGTTTTCCTTTTAAACTCACTGTTTTAAAATATTCATATAATTAACATGAACAATAAACATGACAATGATCTTCTGTAATGTGATTATTTATATATAGTACAACAGAATGCATTTTAAGCATTAATAACAGAGTTCATGTCGTGAAAAATACGATTATGGAAATGTATTTTTTCTAAACAAATAGTTTGTTGTTTCTTTTTTTAATGTTTACTATAAATATTTTATCAATCCCACTTTCAAAAATCTTTCTCTAAATGTATTCATTGGACTTTTTGTTTGTGATCCGCATTAAATGTTCACCCCAAGCATATATTACTGTATATTAAGTCATAAAGATCGCATAAGTCCACCGATTTACAGTATAAACACAGCGTCTTTGTTCTTACAGAAGTCATTTACATTTATTTCTAGTATCACACGAGTCAAACTGCATATATTTCTTAGTTGGGTGATGTCTGCTTGTAGAAGGAAAGAATCAGTAGCAGCTAATACATATTCATGCAGTAATTAAATTCAATGGAACCACCAAGATTTATGATACGTCAGCATAACCTGACAGTCCTGAGAGAGTGTATGAACAGTTCTTTGTATTTGTCATTAGAAGAAAAGGGACTAACACAATCTGTTTTAAGTTACTTACTGCTAAGCATAAACTCACTCTCCTTGGAACATCTCTGTGTTTAAGTGTCACATAAACGGCAGAAGACACTTAAAACAATAAAAAAAAGGGTCATGATTCTGAATACTAAATAAGAGAAATTCCATACTTTAGGCATTATTCTATCATTAGACACAATAATATAATAATTGTGCTTAATCAAATAACTCTTGAGAGATCATATTCCTGAAAGGTGACTGTGAGTAGTTAATTTATCTTGGTCTCATTAAGAATGTATCTTGAAATGATTGGCAAATATTTACATCAATATAACACATTCACAGCTTGCCACAAAAAATATGCTGAGTGCTGAGCTCTTGTTTCATACTGGGTGGGGTCTGCTGCATTAATCAGCAAATATCTGCCATTACTGGTTGCAATAGGTGCTTATTAATAGTAAAGTAGCATCTTCAGCAATTTTATGTAATACAGTAATAACTATAATATATACTCAATATGACCCTAAGGTTATGAAAAGGTGAATACTGTCCGCATTTGGGCCAAAGACAGTTGGGGCCTCCGGGACCACTGCGGAGAATGATTGTACTACATAGCCGCAACCCGGGGCGGAGTTAATTGGACCCCTGGGTCTTTCGCCAGAGCCCGCCGCAAAGGGGGATGGGTCTTGCTTGTGGCGGGTGAGCCACCAGGGTCGCTCCACGGGTGCGACTAGCCCCGTGGTGGCACCAGGTAGGACACAGTGTATGGCTGGACCTTTGGAAGCAGACCTTTGGGAAGCAGGACCTTGGAAGGCCAGGACCGTTTGGAAGACAGACCTTTGGAGTCAGGACCTCTGGAAGGTGCAGGACCCTCGGGAATGCAGGCACCCAGGGTGGCAGGACCTCGGGGAAGTCATGGACCTCGGATGCATGACCTCATGAAGGCAGGACCTAAGAAAAGGAGCGGTGCACCCGTGCGCCTAGTCCCCGATGGGAGCGCAGATGAGGAAGAGTGGGACCTGAAGGACAGCTCGGGGAGAGGTGATGTGGGTCCGGCATGCCTACAGAGCAAGCATGGTTGCCACCCCACGATCCGAGATATGAGCGCGGGGTCACTTATGACAACACGAGTAAAAAATATTAACAATGTAAACATTCAAGCAACAGAATACAGTTTCTAAATAACAAATAAATCAAACATATCAGGGATCCCAATCTCAAATAGCAAATATATCAAAATGTAAGAAGAATACGTATCCCAATCCCAAGGTTTATTACTTGATGGAAATGGAAAATACTTAATGAAAATATTTAAAAATGTCATAATCCCCACCTTTTCCACCCATAAAAATGTGGATAAATGTTCCCCTTTGACATTCAGAAAATGTACACAGTTTAAAAATTGTCTCTATATAATTCTGAAAGCCAGAACATATTGTTCAAGAAAATCCATTAGATTTTGTATTTCCCGGACTGGAACAATTAACTGGTCAATACATATGATACGTATGTTGAATCTTCTCTGTGGTGACCAAACATAACATCTGGTTTATAATCAAAGTGATAATCGATCCTCATGAAAAAGGATGTGAGTTCACGGCGCCATCTGTGGCCCCTGCTGCCTAACTCCTCTAACCTGAATAACTATTGCTCTGGTTCCATGTTCCATTTTCCTGCATACCAATAAGGTTTCAATCATTTTGAAGACGCATCTCAGTAGAGCTCGGAAAGACAATTGGTACGACATTAAGTCTCTAGAATACTGTGATCTAGTGGCAACATGTAATAACTAAGTAATAATGGTAACGTTTTCTCAGAAAGCACTGCAGACATATATCCCACCTTGTGAAATTTATAACGAGCCATAACAACTGTACTGTTAAACTTATCGTTTGATCCAGCTGGTTCAAAATAATGTATGGCTGTCTCAGGACAGAAGCTCCGCTTGGTCTTTCTACTAGAACTGAATTAAATCATTATTTTTTTGCTCACTAGCACAGATGGTGTTATTCATTGCTCTATGCCACGGTAAGGATATACAACATTACATAGATAACTTGGTTGGGTTGCAGTAAGACAGTCTGGTAATCGGTGTCTTCACATTTTAAACCCTTTTGTGGTAAACCACATGCATAAATCATGACACTTCATCTAACCTAGTATAATCCATGCGCGTTGCATTTTTTCAAGTAAACATATGTAATAATAATTGTTTTTTCCCAGATTTCCTAGTTCAGCAGGCGTTGTATGTTGCGATGTAATAAAAAAATTAAATGTGGTACCCCCATTTTCTTTGGCGCACTTGGAGTTTGGACTTGAAAGGGGCTTGTAAAGTCCTCGAATCTGAATTCTAATATAACCTTTAACCTTTACTAATTATTTGTTGGCTTCGTTGGGTCTTCCTGTAGCTCCACCCACAAAAATTCAGCTCTGTGGGAGGTACAAGCTAAGAAGTCACATGTCACTATCAGTGATGTCACTAGTACTGAGTGGCCTCTTACACTAGTTAAGGCACTAGTAATTTTTAACTGTAGAACTTTTTCTTTGGCGAAACCAAGTGATACATCCGTAGTGGGTAAGCGTACCAAGCAGGGCTCAGGACTGAGCCCCTCTTTGCATACTCACTGGGTGTTTGGAGGACAAGGGAGCAACACCTTTCCTAGCCGCTTGATCGTGCAGAGCACAATTAAGGGTGTTAACCTTTTGATCGACGCTGGAAAGCTGCGATGCATACCGAGCCCGGGGGGCCACATGGGCTCCTCCATCTTTGCTCGGATTGTTGCTCTCCATGACATCATCAGGGAACTGCTCCGATTTCATCCTCGGTCCCACTAGATCTGAGGCATCAATAATTTAAAGGCTATTACAGATGTGCAAATTTTGCCCCTTGTAATAGATGATGTGCCAAATCGGTATATCTAACTACCATACGTAGCTGGCAGTATAAGGTAGACAATAGACTAACCCTAGGGTTAAAAGACCGCTGGGCATGGTGGCGAACCTATGGCAACGGGTGCCCAGAGGGTGGCACTTGAGCCCTCTCATTGGGCACTCATGCTGTTGGCCGCCAGCCCAAATTCACCGACAGACTTGAGGAATCCGGCTGGAGGCCCCAAGTAGCGCTTAACAAACGTGAAGCATCTTTGTCTACCTGAGACAGCCGGAAGCGAAGGTGATGACATAGTCAGATTAGCATTGGAGCCATTGGAGCTTCCTGTTCTTGGCCCCACAATTTTTCATGTTCAGGAAGCTCCAATGGCCATCTAACTTTCCCTCCCTTCTTTCAACAATATCGTGTCTAGGACCGTAGAAAGCGTGGTATAGCCATGAGCAAGAAGATTTTTATATTGAATGCTAGAAGGCTGTGTTGCACTTTGCAATAAATAAGTGCAGGTCTCGTTTGCATTTTTGGGCACCTCAGTCTCTAAAGGTTCGCCATCTACTGGGCCCTATGGGGTCTGAAACTATAAAAATAAAAAAAAATTGAAAATAATTATATTAAAAACCTAAAAATTCAATCAACCCCCTTTCCTCCCCTAAACTATTAAATTAGTATAACACATTATCGCGCGTACCGACATGCCTCATCTATCACATTATAATAACAGTTTTTCATTTCACTGCCAATTAAACCCTGTATGGAAAATTTTGCTAATTTGACACATATAAAACATTTATAAAAGTGATCAAATGTTGTACAGTCCTGAAAAATATAGCATTGAACTTCATCAAAAGTTTGGCGGGGGGTCGGGCACGGGTCTGAATGAGTTGCCCTCTCTGCCTTGCAGCGGCTGTCGTGGTCCGGGTGCAAATCCCACCCAGGTCACATCTGCAAAAGAGTTTGTTGTTTCTCTCCGTGTTTTGCTGTGTTGCCTCCAGGTCTCCGGTTCCTCCCACACTCCAAACAATCCTGGGTAGGATTGTTTTTAGATTGTGTGCCCCGTGGGACTATGGGGCCAATTTCTGACATGCTTTGTGCAGCGCTCATATCTTGTGCGCTATATAAATAAGAATTATTGTTAAGTTGCAAAAAATGACACCACACACAGTATGAAAAAGTTAGTTATCACCAGAAAATGGCAAATTAAGAATTTTTTTTGTATCGGCAGGTTTTCAAATTTTGTTCAATGTATCTGACAACATTATAAAACGCATACAAATATAGTAACTCCGTGATCGTACTGACCTAAAGATTAAGGAGACTTTCATTTGGAGTTCAAGTATTGAAATCACCCTACAAAATCCAAATCAACCAGAAAGTGTCGCATATGCCGTTTTTTTCCATCAAGCAAAATCATTTTCCTACATGCATTCATAATTTGTTTTAACCACCGACTCCGTACCACGCAGGGAATATTAAATAACCGTCCACTATGACTTGCCCCTTTGTTACGCAGAAACCAGAATCTCATACCTCTCGTGTAATGTAAATAAAAAGTTATAGATTTTGAAGGGGTGGGAGGGGGGGGGTGGGGGGGATTGAAAATGAAACACAAAAAACGAAAAAGGGCCTGAGCTTCTCACACACATCCAATATTAACCCTTGACTTACCATGCACACACAACATATTGGGGCACATTTATAAGGTTCCTTGCTGCCAGTTTCTATCAACTTCTATCCATGAAACTCTTTTCACATGTGTTAGGATGTGCCTGCAATCCCTTTTGTGTCAGAGGCTCACTGTTCCTCATTTGACACAATTTCGTTACTGAAAATGGGCATCTGGTGCACAGTCCGGACCTTGGCCCACATTAACGAGTCCAACAGAAGTGTGTTGAACGCCCATGTATAAATGTGCACCCCCAAAAATTGTGCATTCTGTCAGGCACTCTGCAGGGGGCAAACCAATATTTTTTAAGTAGTGCACGCAGAAACCATGAATCTACGCGCCCTAATGCCATAGTACAGTTGCACTATTGTGAGTAAATGTGCCCACTTAAATGCATATACACCAAAAAAACTTCTGGCATTTAAAATTTTGTTTTTCTTTTGAAAGGCAATGTTATAAAGCAAATGACAATTGCTAAAACAGAGAGGAAAAGAATGTGCTTGGGAGGTTTCATCTTGGAATTAAGTGGCTGATTCGAGATCATGCATTTTACTGTTACAGTTATATACAATAATTATAAATTAAAGCATATTAGTATGCATGTTGTATTTATTTAGAGAACTGATATTACCAATGGGGCATATGTATTATCGGATCTCCCCATAAAAGTGGTGGGAACTACGTTTTTGTATTACAGCGCATAATTGTGCAGATCATTTATAATGAGTGGCGCCAGGAACGAATAATGTTTCGACTATCCCAAACTCGTCTTGTCTTTTCTTGCGCAGGTAGGCAAGGCGCTACAAAATGGCCCATTTATGTGGAGTTTGTCGGCATTTTGGGGCAAAATTTTGTGCACTTCGAATAATTAAAACCAAAGACTCAAAGGGGAATCATCTGGCGCGGCACTTGCCAGCAGCAAGTTTAAAGAGTTAGTGCCCAACTAACGGTTGCCAGAACCAATGAAGGACATTAACTGGGGGTTTAGGATGAACTGGAACTCTAGGACTACAGCTCAATCAAACAATTTCGGTTTCAATGTGTGTGAATGAAACGCATTTCTTACGAGTGAACCAAAAATATCTGGATCAATGTCCTTTGGACAGTAACGTGGACGGTTGGTTTGTGATACACTACAGTCATTTTGCAACAACCAAGCTCCACAATCTCATAGCGACTGTCAAGGCAGGGTTGGATGAGTCACTATTATAAGCTTGGTTTTCAGCTACATACCTGGGTGACTAGGGCGTTATAAGTCAACTGCAAGAGGTACAGAAACCAAAGTGAGGAAATAAGTATCCAGACTTTCCTGAAACTGGGTCGGACAACGATCCCACGCAACCATTAATTTCAAAGACCCTTTGGCCTAATTGGTTGGTAGTAAATGATATGGTTGAATTATGGATGTTGGATTCCTTATTTAATGTGAACTAGTGACTTATTTTCGACAAAATAGCTGTATTGCATTGTAAGAATCCCTACTCAATCATATATATATACAAATTTAAAGGACATCTACCATCCATTTACATGATGGTAGAAGGTTAGGAACATGAACTCCTCTGTTATGAACTTTCCTGGAAATGTACTTAGTAAGTGCTGCAATGGCATAGTAGTTGCAAAAGAGATTTAAAAATGATGCAGATTAGATGGATGCACTCCAGGCTGACGAACCTGTAACACCTCCTGGCATTCTGGGCACTTTGAAAGCGGGAAGATTTAAATGTGGATTATCATTGAAGGCCAGTCATGTAAAAACTTTTCCTCCTCTTGTTGCTTCGATATCTTGATATTGTTCTAATGAAGTATAGCCCATTTGATAAATCACAACAAAAAGATAATCTTTTTTAGATCGGAATGTTTGCATATTGTGATATTGTACATGTAGGAGCATAAGTAATTGAGAAATTCTTATTCCAGAAATTCACAGATGAAAATTTTCTGTCCGAGGAGTTTTCAACCGAAGTGCATTGTTCCGCCATTCACTAAGATCGTTGCGCCAATTCCTTGCATCTCCGCTTCCCCACTAAGGTCTGACCGTAGTGCATGTGTAGTTGTAAGGGCGAGGTCTTGCGACACAATTTTGAAGTTGTAAATTCCCGTGCTCACGTCTGAATCGTGCTCAGTCGGAATCGTTGTGGAATCAACCATCCCCCATCCGCCCCCCCCCCACCCCCGATTTGTTGCATGAAAGCTTTGGCACGCTTGTGAACACAATCCCCTTCTAATGCGTCCCACGCTGTCTAAACTTAAGGGATATTCTGACTTTAAGAAGATAAAACATTGCCCCATAAGTTTAGCACAGAAGTTTAGCACAGAAGAAATACTCTATGGCGTTTTATTCGGTGTTCCAGTTTTCAGTTAGAAGTATGGTTATATTCATTAAGGGGTTTTGATGATAATATTATAAGGAACTAGTGTGGTGTTAAAAGCACATGACACCTGGATTATGCATGTTTGTGTGTGAACCATATTTGGCACCTGTGTTTCCAAATACATATATAGTATAGTTTGGGCTGTTTGATCTAAGAGAGGAATGACTCAAAACCCAGTGAGGCGGCTTCTACATTGCGTTGTTCACGCGTCTGTTCTGCGTAGTGCTTTTGATGCGCAGAAACTTGCATTGCCACTATGGACCAGTTGTAATCAATGCGTTTTTTTCAGATTTGCATTCTTTTCACGCAATACATGCGTTTTAAGCATTTTAAAATTCGGCTAGAATGTCACGCGCTGGTATAAGTGAAAAAAAGAAATGCACATGACATATGGTTCTGTGGAGAGCAAATTGCAATTTGAGACCAAATAGCAACGGAGCACTGTGTTTTTCATGATTAATTGCCATACGACAAGATCAGTCCTGAGTCCTTTTCAAACGAAATTTATCTGCGTGTGAAAAATTATGAAATTGGCATTGAAAATGTTATGAAAACAAAGGACTGAAAAACTAACTTGAGATCTTGATGCACAAATGGTAGTTTTCACGGTCCAATCCTGTCGCACCCTGATCAGACCCTGTTGTGATCTGCAACGCTGGTGTGGAAGGTGGCTAAGGCAGCCTGCCCATGCTAGTATGGCGCGCAAGGGTTAGGACCCTTCACACACTTGCAATTTATCGGCATCAATGCCATAGAAAAGATAGACCAAGTCCCAGTCATTTTCCGCGCGTTAAAAATGCATTGAAATGCATTGACAAACGCGCCATTGAAAAAAATGAGACACTGAAACCAATCCGCCACAATCCAATGGCGTGCAGACAATCTAAGCGCAGATTCTGTTAAATTACCGTCAGAACTGTACAGGATACCAAAAAGCAACGGCACAGTCCCAACGAAAAGTGTGATTAGCGGTTGTATATATATTGCACAATAGTGTATTATATTTAGTTGAGAAGATATGAAAAACATGTTAAGATTACACACATGAATGGTCATTGATTTTGATGTTTTCTATTTATATGAAGTGTTTGATTTGTAACTTGCTTGGAAAAAAGGACCGATAGGGTCGAATGTCGCTCTTGGGTGAATAAAGGACCCACTTATTTAGTAAGGCAATGCGCCTATGTGAATAAATTGTTGGGATTGATGCGTAGCTGGATTTTTGATTATTTTCAAAGGTATAATAATATATTATTAACACTCCATATACTCACTTATCCTGCAGGATATATCTCTATTGATGAGATATATATATATATGGATTATATATATATATATATATATATTCTACTCACTCATACTGCAGACACTTACACACATTATACATTGCTTACACATGCATACATACACACATATACCTATTATATGCATACCTCCCAACTTTTGGGCAAGAGAAGAGGGACAACAAAGCCCTCCCCGCTTTTGTTGCTAAACCACGCCCATCCTACCAACCCACAGCAGGCATAGTATGTGTTAATCAAAACTTGATGGTTCCCTACATGGTACAATGCTCTAAAATTTGCCCCCCCCTCCCGTGGAACAATATAATAACCCTAATTGCCAACTGTCACATATAAAAACCCATCTGTAAATTTTATTCTGCCTTTAAGTTGGGTTTTCACTTTTATCTCCCCCAACTTTATAACTAATTCTAGCTGTAATCCTACCCCCACCCCTCAATCATCCTGTGCCTCATCCGGTGGCCTCCCTTTCCTCCATCCTCCTTCCGGGTAGTCTCCTGGTCCTCCATCTTCCTTCCTATAGAATTCTGTATCCATCTCCCTCTGTAGTCTCCTGTCCTCCAGCTCTCCTTTAGTCCCCTGTTCCTCAATCCTCCTCATGTAGTCTCATGTCCTCCAGCCCTCCTGTCGTCTCCTGTCCTCCAAGCCTCCTTCCTGTAGCCTCCTGGGCCTCTATCATCCTCCTGTAGTCTCCTGTCCTAATCTTTCATCCTGTAGCCCCTGTCCTCCCTCCTCCTCCTGTAGTCTCATGTCCTCCAGCCTCCTCCTTTAGATCCCCGGTCCTCCATCCTCCTCCTGTAGTCTCACCTGTCCTCCAGCCCCGCATGTAGTCTACTGTCCTCCAGACCTCCTGTAGCCCCTGTCCTCTATCCCTCATGGAGTCTCTGTCCTACAGACTCTCTGTAGCCCCCTGTCCCTATCCTCCTCCGTAGTCTCCTGTCCTCCAGCCTCCTGTAGGATCCTGTCCTCAGCATCTCTGTAGTATCCTGTCCTCAGCCTCCTCTGTAGTCAACCTGTCCTACAGCCTCCTCCGTAGCCCGTCCTCCAGGCTCATCCTGTAGTCTCTGTCCTTCATCCTATCCTTAGTCTCCTGTCCTCCAGCCGCCCCTTTAGGTCTTTGATCCTCCAGCCCCTCCTGTGGCCTCTGTCTCCCAGCCTCCTCCTTTTGTTCTCTTGTCCTCCCAGCCTCCTCCTGTAGTCTCTTCATCCAGGCCTCCTCCTGTAGTCTCTGTCCTCCAGGCCTCCTCTGTGGGTCTTCCTGTCTCCATCCTCCTCCTGTAGTCCCCGGCCTCCACTCCTCAGGTAGTCTCTTGTCCTCCAGCCTCCTCTGTAGTCCTCCTGCTCCCCAGCCTCCTCCTGTGGTTCTTGGTCCTCCAGCCTTCTCTGTGGCATCCTGTCATCCAGGACTCATATGTAGTCTACTGTCCTCATCTCCTCCTGGAGTCTCCTGTCCTCCTCTCCACTGTAGTCTCCTGTCCTCCAGCCTCTCTGTCCTCCATCCTCCTCCTGGCCTCCTAAGCCTCCTCCTGTGGCCTCCTGCCTCCACCTCTCCGTAGTCTCCTGTCCTCTAGCTCTTCCTGTAGCCTCTACCCTCCCTCCTATAGTTCTCCGGTCCCCAGCTACTACTGTGGCCTCCTGCCTCCAGCCTCCTCTGTAAGTCTAGTTTGGAGAAATCTTGTAAATTTTAGCTTATCACGATTCTTTTCATATGCAGAAAACTTTTTATTCCGGCTGACAAATTGTGTTAGGGGCTTCCAGACTTCTCTGTAGTCCTCCTGTGTCCCCCAGCTCCTCTGTTAGTCTCTGTCATCATCCTCGTCCGGTAGTCTCCTGTCCTCCATACCTCCCGGTAGTCTCTGTCCTCCATCCTCCTCCTGTAGTCTCTGTCCTCCAGCCTCCTCCGGTCCGCAAGCCTTTTTTTCCCTTCTTTTTTTTTTCCCTGTGGCCTCCTGTCCTCCACCCTCTCCTGTTAGCCTTCAGTCCTGTAGCCTCAGCTGTAGCCTCAACCTCTCCTGTAGTTCCGGATCTCCAGCCTCCCTGTTGCTCCGTCTCCAGCCTCCTCCTGTAGTCTTAATTGGAGAAAATCTTGTAAATTTTCGCATCACCGTCTTTTCGTATGCAGAACTTTTTATTTCCGGCTGACAAATCTGGTTAGGGGCTTATTTTTGCGAGAACGAGTTGTCTTTGTAGTGTCTTATTTTAGAGTGCGTACATTTTTGTATCCTTTTTTATAAAGCATTTTTTTAATGGTATTCATGTAAAAATGATCTTTTTTCGGGAACGTATTTTGCGTTTTTTGCTCCGGCGTTTACAATTGCAGGTCCCTTAACAATTTTTTATTAGACAGATTGGTATGGACGACAATACCAAACATTTGTTGGTGGATTATATAGGATATAAAGGGATTGCCTTGGATTGTTAAAACATGTTGCTTCTTCCATAAACACATATCGTACGCTATTCAAAATGTGAGCTATACATCAAAATGTTCTACATCAGAGCTGCCTACTTTAGAAAGCTCATACAAATTTGTCAATCATGAAAAACAAAAAACTATTAAAACCCAATTTTGTGATTATAACATTTTAAAATTTTTTTTGTATTCATTTATTGATATCATTAAGGGGTTTGGTATTTCAGAAGTTCATATTTTCGGAATACTCCTTAAATGTTTTCCAGCAAAAAACAATATTTTTGTTGTTATGTGGTTTGTTTTAGTACGCACTATCCACCTACTGTGTAATATGCTACTGGAGATAGATTTGCTTATTCATTGTTCCCTATTTTTGACTTGGACTCATAAAGACATGAAGCAGATTTTTTTCTTCTATTCTACAAGCCTAATATGAGAAAGAAAGACCTCGCCAAATAGAGGCTGTAAGAGCCAGCATGCCAAGGTAAACTGATTAATATTGTATTTGGATATTTATATGTACAAGGGGCACATTTCTAAGGGGCCGATCGGGACGCATTTCCGTCGGTTTCCCCGAATTTGTCCGCTTTCGCACTTGAATTGCCCTGGATTTGGCAGCAGGTGATGGATTGTGGCACATCGGAGCGGCTTTCATTTGCAAACACAAATCGGTCCGTGGCCGTACAGACAAACCAACTGTTTTCAGGACAAATGCGGCATTTCAAAAAATCAGATTGCGGTCTCAAGCTCAGCACTCACATGCATGCGGGATAGACGAAGAAGGTGAAACTCAGGCGGACCTCATAAGTGGGAAAGGGGGAAAGTGACACATGGCAGGAAACTTATATCATGATCTTAGTGTTGATGATGCGGCTAAGCTCCGAATCACCTCGTCGGAATTCCGACAGATCGGCGGCAGCGCAGGGACGGGTAAGTAAAAAGGTGCCCCAACAAGTTGTCACCAATGTTTAAATATTTTAACTACTTTAAAATAATACGTCAACAAATTTTAAACACCAAAACGTCACAAGCCCGAAAAGGTAGGGCATGATATTCTATGCATCTAATTTTTTAGTTCAAAACTTCCCCCAGTTACCTGTTTAAAAAAAATAACCACCAAAGCAATATACCAAAGAGCTGAAAATAGAAAGTGTGTCTGGGACAGGGATGTGCATTATAGAAGTAAAGGGTTCACTGAGATTTTCTTTTTAAAAATGTGTTTTCATGATTTCTATGGATTTTCTACAGGGACAATCTGTTGTGGAAGTACTTGGGATGGGATAGGCATATTGGAGGACTTTTCAATCTGCCATTCAGATGGATAGGGGGGAGGGGGGATTTCCGACCCCAAAATAATGTATCTTAGTTTTGTTAAGTATATGAATTCCTTAAGTATAAATGAAAGCTATAAATAATTGTACCAAGTAATTATAGTGATTCCCCCTTTGAAAACCCAACAGAAAGATGCCATACTGGAGCTGCCTGACAAGCATTTTCTGTTTTGAAAGGGTGAGGACAACAAATTTTTTGACTCTCCAGAGGGAAGTAGTGGCGACTATGTCTGTTAGGTGATGCCCTAACAAATTGATGGCCAGCTAGATGCCCACGATTCCCATTATGCCTTTGGTTCTCTCTCAAAGTAGGTTTAGCATTAAATCATTTAGTTTCCCACAAGAAATGCAATGAACCTGCCACAGTGCACATAATAGGATGTGTATATAGGGAACAGGACCTGGCAGACTTCCCTTACATGACGGAAGCAGGGCAAATGTAAGTGTATAAGTGTAGACATCAGTTACATGAAGTCTATAGCCTCTGTTGTGTGTGCACTAAGGGGTTAAGTAGCTTATCTGGACAGAGCTGAAATGCCGATGACAAGGTGGAGGAAGGGGAGCATGAGGTGGCCAGAGACAGAGAACTTTGTAGTGTATCACAGACTGTGATGAGGGCTGAGAGGGAACTAGGGGGCATCTTGTTACCCAATATTCTGTGCCGGAGAATTGCATTTCACTATTCTGCACATTCACAGTACATGGGTTCCTCCTCTGTAAGCAGGAGCAGATGTCCTCAACCTCCCATGAACACCATCGGGAAAACATAGTGAACAAGCACGGATTCATTAGGGCTTATCAGCACATGAATGAGGCAGTATTGCTGCAATGAGGTCATCTGAGGGGAGATTAGCAAAAAAAAACTGCGGCATATGGTGCAAAGATAAAGGCAAGTGTGTTTATACATCCCAAAGCTATTGATTTGTGAAGAAAAAAAAACTTTACAGTACTCTTTAATGATAAAAACCTCTAACGGTTAGATTCTGTAGGTTAGATGGGCACTTGAATTTACATACCGGGTTTATTTGTTGTTATGACATACTTATGTGATGACACGCGTGGTTAACAGTGATTGGATTATAATTGTTTTAGTCACTAAATAGGTCAATAAAGTCACAAATATTTAATAATCCTAATGTGTGAGCCTTTTTTATCAGTTCCAAAGAGTGACCACAGACGGTATATATTGCTCCACACTTCACACATTTATGGGTTAATGGAATGTTTAGTGCTTTTAATAACTCTGAATAACATTTATTGATACCACTTAAATACCAAACTAAAGAGCGCTAAATTTCATCTCACACTTACACAGGCTGCATTAAGGAGATAACAGAAACATCTGTAATGTTTCATATATTTAGAAATATCTCAATCGTATAAGCCCCGACCTAGTACAAGCCGAGGGACCCGTAATTTTACCACCAAAAACATGGGAAAACCATGTGACCGAGTATAAGCCAGGGGTGTAGTATACAGCCAGCGAGCCCCATGTAGAATACAGCCCAGGGGCGGGCCCTTGCACCACGTCAAGCCACCGCCCAATGTAGCATACAGCCAGCCAGCCCCCCCAATGGAGATACAGCCAGGCAGCCCCCAATGAGTCGTTACAGCAAGTGCGGCCCCCCCCCCAATGTAGTGACTAGCAACACCGCCCCAAGAGAAGCGGCACCCCAATGTAGTATACAGCCAGGCTTCCCCCCCAAATATAGTTATGTACAGGCCAGCGCAGCCCCCAAATGTCTATAGTTTACAGCCAGGCAGCCCCCCCCAAGTGTAGGTATACAGGCAGCCCCCTGCCAAAAAAAATAAAACAAACGTAAACTCCCTCCGGTGTCCGGGATCGTTGGCGCGAAGTCCTGATGTCAGTGGTGACTCCCGATCTTGCGCGCGGGTCATGGCGGCTCCTTCACTCTTCTTTCTTCCTCTGTTCTCGCCGGCAAATCGCATCCATGCGATGCTGCGGCTGGGCGCACACTATGATCGCCGCTGGTGTGTCGCCGGCTGAGCAGACGCTGGATGCGACTCTGCGGGCGAGAGCAGAGAAGAAAGAAGAGGGCCGCGGGGACCGCGAGACGAAGATTGGGAGCCGGCACTGAACATCGGGAACCCGCGCACACGATCCGGACCACCGGAGGGTAGAGGTATTAAGTTTTTATTTTAATTTGACTCATGTTGTATTTAAAGCCGGGAGGGAGTTTTTTCAGCAACATTTTTGTTTGGGCTTGAACACGAGTTATATACGGTATATGGTAAGCTGTGGTTTTCAAAAACAACTGTTTTAAAGGGAACCTGTATCAGAAATTTACATAATAAAGCCGTAACCGTTGTTGTGGAGGCAGCTTATACCTTCTAGAAAATGGTTGTTTCATGGACTAATATTGGTGGCCACATCAGAAGAAAATCAATTTGAAGTGGGACTTAAATTGGTTGTATAGGTGTATTGCACATATGCAGAGTCAGGGATGAATTGGTAAGCGATGTCCAGATGAGAGGACATACCATTACAGTAAGAAGGCTTCTGAGGTGAGTATAAATTGACTTTACTGTTACAGCTATCTGCTTCGTTAACTGCATAAACCATATTCATTCAAACTGTCAAAGCTTGATTTTCTGGACGGACCTACCATCACGATGGGCCATAGAATGACATTGGTAAGTGGTTTTGTTGTCAATGTTTGTATTGTCAGGTTTCTCCTTTCAAATGAAAAAAACACGGTTACGTGGAAATGTGTTTGGGAAGTTAGTTTGTTAGCCCAGACAAGAGTAAAAACAGAAATATAATACAAGGGGGATTTACCACATGTTTCGGTTTCTTGTTAATACCACAAAAAAGTTATGAAAAAAAGCCAGTAAAAAAATAAACAGGAGGGGTGGTGGTAAATCCTCACCATGTCACCTCTCTTCAAAAATGGAGGCACCTTATGCAGTATTCTATATTTTAACGACAAAAAATCTCTTGAGTAGCAGTATGACTGGTCTGCGTTTATAATTATTCATGGTAAGGATCCATAAAACACTTGTACTGTTCTATGTTGTCCTCGTTAAAACATAATTAGTTATAGCGCGAGAGTAAAGGACAAAAAAGAGTGGATTATGGGTTATGTACTCCATGTTAAAATAAGTCACAAAGGTCACAACAGTCCCCTTCCCGGCGGTATGCAATAAGTAAATACAACTTTTTACATTTTGCACCTCAGGGGCTGATGGCGAGAGGCAGGAAATAGACCACAAAGCTGGCTATACGGCAGAGCTGTGCATGGGGAAGGAAAATCAGATTTTCAGGATGGATGGATAGAACTTATGCGATTAAAATCGGCAGTGTCGCGGGGGATTACATCATGCTACGGTGTGCACGGCCAGCTATGCGTATATGAATCACCCTCTTGGGGGGAATTTAGCAGAGCTGTTAGCAAACAGAAAAACTTTGTACAAAGCTATGAAATAGACGCAATCTCTGACAAATGGCTTGCAATGTAGCCGTAGGGTTCCTTCACACTTTTGTATATACCTGTGGTACAGTGCATATGCCTGTGGTAACTCTGCAGCATGATACAGTAGCTGAGTAGTTTGATGAATAATATATAAATACCCAGGGAGACCCCACTTCTTCAACAGAAACATAAAAAAGCCAGGCTGGAGTTGCCAAAGCTACCCGAGAAAGCCTAAAAACATTTAAGGAGAGAATATTGGTCAGATGAGACAAAAAGTAGAGTTTTTGGAAAAAAAGCCCATCAATATGTTTACATGAAAAAAGAGCTTAAAGAAAAGAACACAGTCCCTACATCAACAGGCGAGGTTCCCGATGTTTGGGGGCTTGCTGCTCTGGCACGGACTGCTGACCGGTGCAGGCATCGGAAGGCGAAGACTACCAACAAATTTTGCAGCATAATATAGGGCCAGTGTGAGAAAGCTGGGTCTCATCAGAGGCAGGTCTTCCAGCAGACGATGACCCAAAACACACTTCAAAAAGCACAAAAATGTAGTTAGTTATTTGTAATTTGCTAGTTTGTAGAAAAAATTTGTGTTTCCTAAGGAGCTTTTATTTCAACGTAATTAATCAATGATCAAGCAGATGCATACATATTGGGTGAAAATTGAAAGGTGAGTTTAGATATATTTATTTTTTGACTCAAGTATAAGCCGAGTTTGGGTTTTTCAGCACATTTTTTGTGCTGAAAAACTAGCCTTATACTCGAGTATATAAGGTATGTGTCTATTTCCTAAAATATTAATGAATATGCATACTTATAATGTGAACAAGAATAAAATCAAGCATGAAATTATACATATGTAATACTTTACCTCATTGACTTATTGGGTGCAAAAATGATGTTGAAAATTAATGTGACGATCCCAGATGGTGTATCACGTTCCTTCCTCACTAGCTCAATTCCCACAGATGGTTCCAGCTGAGATTTTGATTCTTCAGATTCATACCTAATTTCATATAGAAATTCTTCTGTGGTACTAAAACCTAATATTAGAAACAAATGGTTAATAGTTTTGCTGACAGTTTCACAAAGGTGATACATTGGCTTCAAGCCTTACATTGTAACATGTCATAAACCGAGTATAAAGTAAAAATGTAACACATACAGTAAGTGGCAAGATGCACCAAATCTAGGAAACTATATACCATATGCACAAAGGGGACGCAACATGTAATAGTGTGAAGTGCCACCACATTCCCTCAGAGATTAAAGCCTTAAAATAGCTAAAAAAGTTTTATACCAAAGATCATATAAGCATAGTAACCAAAGTAACTGATGAGGCACAATCATGTTGGCACATACTTCACAAGCTGTTACAAAATAATGAACTTCTCTTTCACATAAGACTACTAAAACCAAGCTGGTAGGCATTTGATATCAGCAATACCAGGGTGCCCTGACAATACAGAGCATTCAGAGGGGTACAAACAATTTATCCACAAGACTATTTTTGGGTGTAAAATCTTGAGAATTAGCAATGTTGGTGGCAAGCAAGACACCAGAGGACAAGTATATTTCAGAAGTAGATTTGTGGTATTGTAACCAGACTGAGCATTTGCCTTTTAGAGTATCAGAACTATAAAGAATAAATGGTCTTTAAAATTTTAATTTTCACCCAATATGTATGCATCTGCTTGATAATTTGATTAATTACGTTGAAATAAAAGCTCCTTATGAAAACACCTTTTTTTCTACAATACTAGCAAATTAGCAAATAACTAACTACATTTTTTAGTGCTATTTGAAGTCTGTTTTGGGTCATCATCCTGCTGGAAGACCCATGCCTCTGAGGGAGACACAGCTTTCTCACACTGGGCCCTATATTATGCTGCAAAATTTGGTTTCAGCCTTCATGATGCCATGCACACGGTCAAGCAGTCCAGTGCCAGAGGCAGCAAAGCAACCCCAAAACATCAGGGAACCTGCGCCATGCTTGACTGTAGGGACTGTGTTCTTTTCTTTGAAGGCCTCTTTTTTTCATGTAAACATATTGATGCCTTTTTTTCCAAAAAGCACTACTTTTGTCTCATCTGACCAGAGAATATTCTCCTTAAATGTTTTAGGCTTTCTCTGGTAAGTTTTGGCAAACTCCAGCCTGGCTTGTTATGTTTCTGTGTAAAAAGTGGGGTCTCCCTGGGTATTTATGTATTTATCCATCAAACTACGCAGCTACTGTATCATGCTGTATCACAACCTTTGTGGTGCATTCAGAATGTGAAAGCCTTCTCATGGTATTTGTGGATAACCTGCATTACCTGCGTTGCTGAAGATCCACGGAGTAATACTGTAGCAGTGTAGTCTATGGGATCAATGACAATTCTATACAAACAATGGGGAAAAAAATCTGCAGCAGATCTGTGGCAAATAATTAACAAATCAATTATTGCTATAGATCATTGTGTGAAAAGCAACCTTTGCCATTCAAAGCCTGAGCTCCAGCTTTGAGATAAGATCCACAACACAAACAAAGCAATGCCTGCATTACAAGAATGCCCCATGTCTGTCCCCTCTCTTCACAACCCCATATGTAATGGGGGAAAATAGGCACATTTCCAAGCCATTTGTCAGAGAGTGCTCCAATTTCAGAGCTTGTACAAAAGTTTTCTGGCTAACAAGCTCTGCTAAATTTCCCCCAAGAGGGGTTGATTACCATATGCTGGCTCGTGCAGCACCAGCATATGATGTAATCCCCCGCGACGCCTGCCAGATTTATCAAGAAGTTCTATCCTCTTGAAAAATCTGATTTCCTTCCCATGCAAGTTCTGCCTTAGCCAGGCTATGGGTAGTTCCTGCCCTGCATCAGCCCACTGAGGTGCAAAATGTAAAAAGTTGTATGTGCATTGCATACGCCAGGAGGGGACTGTTGTGACTTTGTGACTTATTTAAAACATGGAGTACATAACCCATAACCTCTTTTTTGTCCTTTAGCTCTAATGCCTATAACTAATGATGTTTTACAGAGGAACAACATAGAACAGTACAGTGTTTATGGATCCTTACCTGAATAATTATAACTTGCAGACAAGGTCAATACTGCTCATAGAGATTTGTTGCAGTTAAAACGCTATGAATACTGCATAAAGGTGCCTCCATTTTGAAGAGGAAGTGACAATGGTGGAGGATTTACCACCACCTCCTGTTTTTTTTACTGCTTTTATAGACTTTTTTGTGGTATTACAAGAAACCAGAAAACATGGTGGTAAATCCCCCTTTGTATTATATTTCTTTTTACTCTTGTCTGTGGCTTAACAAACTTCCCAAAACAATTTCACGTAAACTGTGTTTTTTCTGTTAAAGGAAACCTGACAACAAACATTGACTAAAAAACCATTACCATGTCTATTTATGGCCCAGCGTGATGGTATCCTCCAGAATATCAGCTTTGAAGTTTGATGGAATATGGTTATATGAAGTTAAAGAAGCAGATAGTGTAACAGTAAAGTCAAGTTCTACTCACCTCAGAATGCCTTCTTAACTGCCTCCTGCATCTGGATACATCGCTTACCAAATCTCCTGAAGTATGGCATATAATGTCAATCACACTCTATACAACCAATTTAAGTCCCACTTCAAAATTGATTTTCTGGATGAGGCCACCATATTAGGCCATGAAAAACACATTTTCTAGAAGGTATAAAGCTGCCTCACAACAAAATGGTACGGCTTTATTATGTAAATTTCTGATAACAGGTTCCCTTTAAAACAGTTTTTGAAACCACCATATAACATATAGATATTTTAAATATATAAACATTTACAAGATATTTCTGTTATCCTTTAATGCAGCCTGTGTAGGAGATGAATTTAGCTCCTCACACTGGGCCCTATATTATGCTGCAAAATTTGTTGGTAGTCTTCTTTGAAGGCCTCTTTTTTTCATGTAAACATATTGATGCCTTTTTTCCAAAAAGCTCTACTTTTGTCTCATCTGACCAGAGAATATTCTCCTTAAATGTTTTAGGCTTTCTCGGGTAAGTTTTGGCAAACTCCAGCCTGGCTTTTTATGTTTCTGTGTAAGAAGTGGGGTCTCCCTGGGTATTTATATATTTATCCATCAAACTACACAGCTACTGTATCATGCTGCAGATTTACCACAGGCATATGCACTTACCACAGGTAATTTAAAAAGTGTGAAGGAACCCTAAGGCTGCATTCAAAGCATTTGTGTTGAGGATTATAACACAACATAAAGCCTGTGGGGGGGAGTCTTGCCTGTTCGTAGACGTGTTTCTACTGAAACACTTGCAATGAAGAACAAGCTCCATGTGTTTGTATATAAACAGTGCAAAACATGTGGAGTTTGTTCTCAATCCCAGGCATTTCAGTAGAAACACATCTGCGATCAGGTAAGCCGCACCTCCTCACAACTAGAGATGAGCGAACACTAAAATGCTCGGGTACTCGTTATTCGAGACGAACTTTTCCCGATGCTCGAGTGCTCGTCTAAGTATTCGTCCGAGCAACGAGCAGTTTCGAGTACCCTAATGCTCGACCGAGCATCAAGCTCGGACGAGCATGTTCGCTCATCTCTACTCACAACCTTTGTGGTGCATTGAGAATGTGAAAACCTTCTCATGGTATTTGTGGATAACCTGCATTACCTGCGTTGCTGAAGATCCACGGAGTAATACTGTAGCAGTGTAGTCTATGGGATCAATGACAATTCTATACAAACAATGGGGAAAAAAATCTACAGCAGATCTGTGGCAAATAATTAACAAATCAATTATTGCTATAGATCATTGTGTGAAAAGCAACCTTTGCCATTCAAAGCCTGAGCTCTAGCTTTGAGATAAGATCCACAACACAAACAAAGCAATTTCTGCATTACAAGAATGCCCCATGTCTGTCCCCTCTCTTCACAACCCCATATGTAATGGGGCAAAATAGGCACATTGCCAAGCCTTTGTCAGAGATTGCTCCTATTTCAGAGCTTGTACAAAAGTTTTCTGGCTAACAAGCTCTGCTAAATTTTCCCCAAGAGGGGTTGATTTACCATATGCTGGCTCGTGTAGCACCAGCATATGATGTAATCCCCCGCGACACCTGCCAGATTTATCAAGAAGTTCTATCCTCCTGAAAAATCTGATTTCCTTCCCATGCAAGCTCTGCCTTAGCCAGGCTATGGGTAGTTCCTGCCCTGCATCAGCCCACTGAGGTGCAAAATGTAAAAAGTTGTATGTGCATTGCATACGCCAGGAGGGGACTGTTGTGACTTTGTGACTTATTTAAAACATGGAGTACATAACCCATAACCTTTTTTTTGTCCTTTAGCTCTAATGCCTATAACTAATGATGTTTTACAGAGGAACAACATAGAACAGTACAGTGTTTATGGATCCCTACCTGAATAATTATAACTGCAGACAAGGTCAATACTGCTCATAGAGATTTGTTGCAGTTAAAACGCTATGAATACTGCATAAAGGTGCCTCCATTTTGAAGAGGAAGTGACAATGGTGGGACAATGGTGGAGGATTTACCACCACCTCCTGTTTATTTTACTGCTTTTATAGACTTTTTTGTGGTATTACAATAAACCAGAAACATGGTGGTAAATCCCCCTTTGTATTATATTTCTTTTTACTCTTGTCTGTGGCTTAACAAACTTCCCAAAACAATTTCACGTAAACTGTGTTTTTTCTGTTAAAGGAAACCTGACAACAAACATTGACTAAAAAACCATTACCATGTCTATTTATGGCCCAGCGTGATGGTATCCTCCAGAAAATCAGCTTTGAAGTTTGATGAAATATGGTTATATGAAGTTAAAGAAGCAGATAGTGTAACAGTAAAGTCAAGTTCTACTCACCTCAGAATGCCTTCTTAACTGTAATTGATGGTCCTGCATCGGGATACATCGCTTACCAAATCTCCTGAAGTCTGGCATATGATGTCAATCACACTTCATACAACCAATTTAAGTCCCAATTCAAAATTGATTTTCTGGATGTGGCCACCATATTAGGCCATGAAAAACACATTTTCTAGAAGGTATTAAGCTGCCTCACAACAAACTGGTACGGCTTTATTATGTAAATTTCTGATAACAGGTTCCCTTTAAAACAGTTTTTGAAACCACCATATAACATATAGATATTTTAAATATATAAACATTTACAAGATATTTCTGTTATCCTTTAATGCAGCCTGTGTAGGAGATGAATTTAGCTCATTTTAGTTGGTATTTATAGATCAATAAATGTATTCAGAGTTATTTAAAAGCAATTAACATTCCTTTAACACCATATTGTGAAGTGTGGAAGCAATAAGATACAGTTTGGTCACTTCTTTGGAACTGATAAACAAGGCTCAAACAAATAGGATTATTAAATACTTGTGACTTTATTGAACATAATTTATTTGACTAAAAACAATTAAAATTCACAGCTGTCACATATATGTTACAACAAAATATAAGGTATGTAAATTCAATTGCCCATCTAAAACCTGCAGAATCTTTAGAGGTTTTTCATTTAAAGAGTAACTGTAAAGGTTTTTTTTCACAAATCAATAGCTCTTGGGATGTAAAACAACTTTGCCTATTATCTTTGTTACCTATATGCCACAGTTTTTTTGCTATCCCCCTCAGATTACCTCAGTGCTGCATTAGCTGCCTCATCTCCATGTGCTGATAAGCCCTATGAATCCATAGCTTGTTTCACTATGTTTCCCAGATGGTTTCATGGGAGGTGAGGAGCTGCTGCTCCCTGCTCACAGAGGAGGAGGCCATGTGACAGTGAATGTAGCAGACTGGATGTGTACAGAATAGTGAATGCTAATTCTCCTGCACAGAATAGTGAGGTACAAGATCCCCCTGTTCCCTATCAGTCCCTATATCACAGTCTACTACAGAAGTTTCTCTGTCTCTGCACCTCATGCTCCTTTCCCCACCTTGTCATCGGTCAGCTCTGTCCAGATAAGCTATTAACCCTTAGTGCACACACAACACAGGCTATAGACTTCATGTAACTGATTTACTTATGATTTCTACCACTTATTACATGTTCCCTGCTTCTTCATGTTACGGAAGCTGCCAGGCTAGTCACCATATACATCCTGTATGTGCACTGTGCAGTGTTCAGTGCATTTACTTGTGGGAAACTAAATGGATTTAATGCTAAATTACTTTGAGAGAGAACACAAGGCATAATGGGATATGTGGGCAAACTAGCTGGCCTCAATCTTAGGGCATAGACAGAAAGATATTAGTCTCCACCCAATTCACCTATGGTGATAAAGATATTTGTCAAACCCTTTCAGAACAGAAAATGCTTGTCAGGCAGCACAAAGTAGGCATATTTCTGTTTGTTTCCAAAGGGGGAATCACATATAATTACTTGGTAAAATTAGTATAGCTTTACATTTATACTTTAAAAGAAATTCATATACTTAACACATACTAGAGAATACATTATTTTGGGGGGTCAGAAATCCCCCCTCCCCCCTAAATCATCTGAATGGCAGATTGAAAGTCCTCCTAATATGCCTATACCACATCAGATTGTCCTTGGTAGAAATCCATAGAAATCAATGAAAACACATTTTTAAAAGAAAACTAGTGAACCCTTTAGCTTCTATAAGTGACACATCCCAGACAAAAACTTTCTATTTTCAGCTCATTTGTATATTGCTTTGGTGGTTATTTGTTTTACAGGTAAATGGGTGAGTTTTGAACTAAAAAAGTGAATGCTATAAACATCATACCCTACCTTTTGGGGCTGTTAGTTTTGTGTATAAAATTTGGTGACAGTATTATTTAAAGTAGTTAAATAGTTAAACATTGGTGACATTGTGGGGCTCATTTACTTACCCGTCCCGTTGACGCTGCCGATTCGGAATTCCGATGAGGATTCGGAGCTGCCGCGATTCACTAAGATCATGAGTATAATTTCCTGAATGTGTCACTTCCCCACTGAGGTCCGCCTGAGTTCACCTTCTTCTTCCTGCTGCATGTGAATGCTGATCTTGAGACACAATTTGATTTTTAAATTCCGCAGTTTGTCTAAAACAGTTGGGTTGTCTTACGGCCACTGCCCCAATTTGTGTCGCATGAAAGCCGTCGCCGATGTGCCACAATCCGATAACCTGCGCCAAAAACTCAGGGCAATTCAGTGCAAAGCGGAATAATTCGGGAAACCTGACGGAAATGCGTCCGACGGACCCTTAGTAAATGTGCCCCTGTATGTATAGCCAAATAAAATATTAATCATGTTCCTTGGCATGCTGGATCTTACAGCTCTATTTGGAGTTGCTTTCTTTATCATATTAGGCTTGTAGAATAGAGAAAATCTACTTAATTCTTTTATGAGTCAAAGAAAAAGAGGGAACAATGAATAAGCAATCTGATCTGCCAGTAGCATATTACACAGTAGGTGGAGATGAACAAATAAAATATTGTTTTGCTGGAAAACATTAAAGGAGTATTCCGAAAATATGAACTTCTGATACAAAAACCCATAATGATATCAATAAATGAATACAAAAAAATTAAATGTTATTAATCACAAAATTGGGTTTAAATAGTTTGTTTTTTCATGATTGACAAATTTGTATGAGCTTTCTAAAGTAGGCAGCTCTGATGTAGAAAATTTGATGTAATAGCTCACATTTTGCAATAGCTTACGATATGTGTTTATGGAAGAAAGCAGACATGTTTTACAAATCCAAGGCAATCCCTTTATATCCCTATATATCCACCAACAAATGTTTGGTATTGTCGCGACCATAACAATCTGTATAATAAAAAAGAATCGTTAATGGACCTGCATGGTAAACGCCGGAGAAAAAAAACGCAAAATACTTTCCGAAAAAAGATAATTTTTAATGAATACCTTTAAAAAAAATGCTTTAAAAAGTGATAAAAAAAATGTTCAGCACTCTAAAATAAGACCAATAAAAAGAACAACTCTTCTCGCAAAAAATAAGCCCCTAACCAGATTTGTCAGCCGGAAAATAAAAAAGTTCTGCATATGAAAAGACGGTGATGCTAAAATGTACAAGATTTTCTCCAAATTAGACTACAGGAGGAGGATGGAGGACAGGAGACTACAGGAGGAGGATGGAGGACAGGAGACTACAGGAGGAGGCTGGAGGACAGGAGACTACAGGAGGAGGCTGGAGGACAAGAGGCCACAGGAGGAGGCTGGAGGACAAGAGACTACAGGAGGAGGCTGGGGGACAGGATACTACAGGAGAAGGCTGGAGCCCCTAACCAGATTTGTCAGCCGGAAAATAAAAAAGTTCTGCATATGAAAAGACGGCGATGCTAAAATGTACAAGATTTTCTCCAAATTAGACTACAGGAGGAGGCTGGAGGACAGGAGGCCACAGGAGGAGGCTGGAGGACAGGAGACTACAGGAGGAGGGTGGAGGCTACAGGACAGGAGACTACAGGAGGAGGGTGGAGGACAGGAGGCCACAGGAGGAGGCTGGAGGACAGGAGGAGGATGGAGGACAGGAGGAGGCTGGAGGACAGGAGACTACAGGAGGAGGATGGAGGACAGGAGGAGGCTGGAGGACAGGAGACTACAGGAGGAGGCTGGAGGACAGGAGACTACAGGAGGAGGCTGGAGGACAGGAGACTACAGGAGGAGGATGGAGGACAGAAGAATGAGGAGGATAGAGAACACCGGCTTATACTCGAGTCAATAGGTTTTCCCAGTTTTTGGTGGTAAAATTATGGGTCTCGGTTTATACTAGGGTCGGCTTATACTCGAGTATATACGGTAGATATTTTAAATATATAAACATTTACAAGATGTTTCTGTTATCCTTTAATGCAGCCTGTGTAGGAGATGAATTTAGCTCATTTTAGTTGGTATTTATGGATCAATAAATGTATTCAGAGTTATTTAAAAGCAATTAACATTCCATTAACACCATATTGTGAAGTGTGGAAGCAATAAGATACAGTTTGGTCACTTCTTTGGAACTGATAAACAAGGCTCAAACAAATAGGATTATTAAATACTTGTTCCCAAGAGCTATTTGACAAAAAACAATTAAAATTCACTGTTAACACAGCTGTCACATATATGTTACAACAAAATATAAGGTATGTAAATTCAATTGCCCATCTAAAACCTGCAGAACCTTTAGAGGTTTTTCATTTAAAGAGTAACTGTAAAGTTTTTTTTTCACAAATCAATAGCTCTTGGGATGTAAAACAACTTTGCCTATTATCTTTGTTACCTATATGCCGCAGTTTTTTTGCTATCCCCCTCAGATTACCTTAGTGCTGCAATAGCTGCCTCATCTCCATGTGCTGATAAGCCCTATGAATCCGTAGCTTGTTTCACTATGTTTCCCAGATGGTTTCATGGGAGGTGAGGAGCTGCTGCTCCCTGCTCACAGAGGAGGAGGCCATGTGACAGTGAATGTAGCAGAGTAGTGAATGCAAATTCTCCTGCACAGAATAGTGAGGTACAAGATCCCCCTGTTCCCTATCAGTCCCTCCATCACAGTCTGCGATACTACAGAAGTTTCTCTGTCTCTGCACCTCATGCTCCCTTCCCCACCTTGTCATCAGCAGTATCAGCTCTGTCCAGATAAGCTATTAACCCTTAGTGCACACACAACAGAGGCTATAGACTTCATGTAACTGATTTCTACCACTTATTACATGTTCTCTGCTTCTCCATGTGACGGAAGCTGCCAGGCTGTTCACCATATACATCCTGTATGTGCACTGTGCAGTTTAGTGCATTTACTTGTGGGAAACTAAATGGATTTAATGCTAAATTACTTTGAGAGAGAACACAAGGCATCATGGGATCTGTGGGCAAGCTAACTGGCCTCAATTTTAGGGCATAGACTAACAGACAATAGTCTCCACCTACTTCACCTCTGGAGAGAAAGATTTTTGTCAAACCCTTTCAGAACAGAAAATGCTTGTTAGGCAGCACAAAGTAGGCATCTTTCTGTTTTTTTTTTCAAAGGGGGAATCACATATAATTACTTGGTAAAATTAGTATAGCTTTCTGTCTGCGACCGCTACCTAGCTTATACCTGAGCAATACCCCACAATATATATATATATCTGCAGTATGAGTGAGTATATGAGTGTATATATATATTATACATTTGAAAATAATCAAAAATCCAGCAGCATCATACAAACAATATTATCACATAGGGCACATGGCCTTTACTAAATAAGTGGGTACTTTATTCACCCAAGAGCGACATTTCAGACCCTATTCAGGATCCTTTTCCAAGCAATGTTACAGATCAAACACTTCATATAAATAGAAAACATCATAAATCATGTGACCAATTCAGGTGTGTACATTAACACTGTTTACATATCTCAACTAAATAATAATAATAAACCATTGTGCAATATATACAACCGTTAATCACACTTACGTTGGACTGTGCGTTGCTTTTGGTATCTGTAAAGTTCTGACAGGTATTTAACAGAATCTGCGCTGAGATTGTGTGGCACGCCATTGGATTGTGGCGGATTGTTCAGTGTCTCAGTTTTTCATGCGCGTTTTCAATGCAATTCCAATGCATTTTTAACGCGCGTGAAAATGACTCAGGACTGAGGTCTATCTTTTCTATGGCAATCAATTGATGCGTGAAAATTGCAAGTGTGGAAGGGGCCTAACGCTTGCGCACCATACTAGCATGGCAGGCTGCCTTAGGCACCTTCCACACTTGCGTTGCAGATCACGACAGGGTCTGATCAGGGTGCAATCAGGATTTGGACAGTGAAAAACTGACATTTTGCATCAGAGTTCAATTAGTTTTCAGTCTTTGTTTTCAATACATTTTCAATGCAATTTCAATAAGTTTTTCACGCACAGATAACGGGTGTGAATAGGACTCAGGACTGATCTTTTCTTTGGCAATTAATCAGTGAAAAACACATTGCCCTTGAATGTGTCTCAGAGTGCAATGTGTCTCCATAGACTTGTATGGTGCATTTTTCACGCACGGGACTTGCAAAAGTAGAGCATGCCGAGATTTAAACACGCGTTAAAAAACGTGCATGTGTGCGTGAAAAAGAATGCAAATCTGAAAAAGCCCATTGATTACAATGGGTCAGAGTGCATCAAAAGCACACGCAGAACAGACGCGTGAAAAATGCAATTGTAGAAGGGGCCTCACTGGGTTTTGAGTCATTCTCTTCTTCTTAAGAGCAAACATGCCCAAATCTATACTATATATGTATTCAAAACATAGTTCCTTATAAATATTATCATCAAAACCCATTAATGAATATATAACAATACTTCTAACTGAAAAATGGAACACCTGATAAAACGCCATAGGAGATATTTCTTCTGTGCTAAACTTCTGCTAAACTTCTGTGCTAAACTTATGGGGCAGATTTATTAAGCTGTCTTAAAGTCAGAATATCCTTAGTTTAGACAGCTTGGACAGGCATTTAGAAGGAGATTGTGTTGCACAATCGTGCCAGCTTTTATGCAACAAAATCCGGGGGGAGGGGGGGTGGATGATCCAACGGATTCAGACTGAGCACGGGATTTAACTTCAAAATTGTGTCTCAAGACATGCACTTACATACACTGGAAACAAGAAGGTCAGACCTGAGTGGGGAAGCGGAGGATGCAGGAAATTGGGCGCACGATCTTAGTGAATGGCGGAACAATGCACTTCGGTTGAACTCCTCGGACAGGTAAATATTTCATCTGTGTAATTTCTGGAATAAGAAGTTATCATTACTTATGCTCCTACATGTACAATATATTATATGCAACATTCCTGATTAAAAAGATCTCTTTTGTTTTATTTATCAAATGGCTATACTTCATTAGAACAATATCAGATATCTAAGGCAACAAGAGGAGGAAAAGTTTTTACATGACTGCCTTCAATGAGTAATCCACATTTAAATCTTCCGGTTTCAAAGTGCCCAGATGCCATGAGGTGTTCAGGTAAGGTCAGCCTGAGTGCATCCAGCTAATCTGCATCATTTTTAAATCTCTCTTTGCAACTAATAGTGCCATTGCAGCACTTACTAAGTACATTTCCAGGAAGTTCATAACAGAGAGGTCATGTTCTAAACTACCATCAGTTAAAATGGATGGTAGATGTCCTTTAAATTTGTATGCATATATGATTGAGTAGGGATTCTTGTATTCAAAATACAAGCTATTTTGTCTAAAATTAAGTAAATTCAACATTAAATAAGGAATGCACATCCCATAGATTCAACCATATCATTTACTTACCAAAAATTAGGCCAAAGGGGTCTTTGAAGATTTAATGGTGTGCTTGGGATCGTTGTCCTGACCCAGTTTCAGGAAAGTCTTGGATACTTAGTCTCACTTTTGGTTTCTGTACACTCTTTGCAGTTGACTTAATAACCCCTAGTCACCCAGGTCATGTAGCTGAAAACCAAGCTTTAATAGTGACTCATCCAACCCATGCTTGACAGTTGCTATGAGATGTGTGAGCTTGGTTGTTGCAAAATATGATGTAGTGTATCACAAACAAACACGTCCACTTTGATATTTACTGTCCAAAGGACATTGATCCAGAAGTATTTTGGTTCACTCGTAAGATGCTTTCACACATGAAATGGAAATTGATTTATTTTGAGTTGTAGTCTAGAGTTCAAGTTCATCCTAACCCCCCACGTTAATGTCCATGATTGGTTCTGGCACCGATAGTGGGCACTAACTCTTTAAATGCTGCTGGCAAGTCTGGGCCAGATGAATATCCCCTTTGAGTCTTTGGTTTTAATTATCTCGAAATGCACAAAATTTGCCCCTAAAAATGCTGACAAACTCCACATAAATGTGGTGGATGATGTGGAAAATATAGGCCATGCCTACTTGCGCCAAGAAAAGACAGACGAGTTGGGATAGTCGGAAACAATTATTCTTTCTGGCGCCAACTCATTATAAATGATCTTCAACAATTATGCGCCATAAAAAACGTAAGTTCCCAACACTTTTAGGGGGTAGATACGATAATACATCTTCCCCATTGTATATCAGTTTCTAAATAAATACAACATGCATATAATATGCTTTAAATTTATTATGTATAAGATTGTAAGCAGTATGCATGATCTCGAAATGCAGCCACTTAATTCCAGATTAAACCTCCCAAGCACATTTAAGAACTATTCTTTTCTCTCTGTTTTAGAAATTGTATGTGTTTTATAACATTGCCTTTCAAAAGAAACAAACTAGGGATTTATACAGGACACAGAGCAGAAAATTGCAAGGTGTACAGGTTGTTTTACAGGGAGAACACTGCCCCGCGTAACCTGAAATGATTATTTCTGAAACAAAATATCTGAACCCTTCACCAAAATAAAAGTGCTTAGTGATAACAAACACAGCATACTATGTAATAAACAAGTTCCTAACAGTCTTGTATCTTTCAAAGCCGCATAGGACAAACTTTAGCCTAGAAAAGTCATTTGCTGTACGTAAAGTATTGGTATAAAACTTTTGAGACTTGACAAATGCAGAACTTAATATATAAATCAGAAAATGAAGTGTCTGTTAGTCCCAGGGCTGTGGTGGCATGGATTGAGGAGCTCTGTCCAAATTGACAGAAAAAAAAAAAGTTGTTAGTGTCAGAAAAGAAGCTAAGTTTCTGGTGCCAATATATAATAAATATAGTGCACGTTCCACAGTGAAAAAAAAAACACGGCCACCAGAAAACTGGTGCAAAGCCAAAAATAAATACACCTCACTATCTAATATTGATCCCAAACCTAAAGGTACGGATTTAATAATTAATACACCTTACACTGGATAACAGAGCATTCACTTGTAAAAATAGTTCTACGCCAATTTGGCATTTTGCTAATAGCTTTTTCACTTAATTATCCCATATACATTATGACTTGTTTTGGTTTAACATACATATGTTGTCAAAGTGGTGATGAAGGAAATTGCTGACTGCCATCTGGGGTGGCAGCTGATCTCCCCTTAAACTCAACATGCCAGATCTTTTTTTACTGCCAGCATTATCTGTTACAGACTGCATAATATTTCTTATAATAAGCAATAATCTTTATTAGTGTTGATCAGACCTGAAGTCCCCTGGATAAGACCCCGAGCATCATTAGAATTTAGGGTCCAGCCTTGGCTCAATTTTCTGCTGGTAACACCCATGATTGGTGCTGGCAAAAGCTTTCAGTGGAATTGAAGCCAATTCAGGTTGCACAGGGTGCCACCATTCTGGGGAGGATCATCGGGAGCAATGACACACCCCAAAATTCTGGCATGCAGCGTGCGTGAAACCACAGGTGCGCCTTTGACGTTGGCATTCATAGAGTTAACACTAGCAATTGATTCCAGCACTGAACACAGGTGTTACTGGAGGGACTTTGGGTTCGGTTTACGTACCCATGGAGATTTATCAGATTTAAATTTTTTATAGGTCCTCTTGTCTCTAATATCTACAAGTGGATACACACGTTTAACCTTGTACACTGCATTCAACTGTCACCAATTATTTATATGGTAAATCTCAACCATTTAGCATAAAACAACTCATCCAAAGTCATGGGACAATAAGCAGAGCAGATGCATATTTGATTGAGACAAATTTTAGAGCCTGCAATAGAAGTGTCACTTCAAACGCAGGGGATTAGAAGTGACACTCCCCTTGGAGCCTCTAAATTTTGGTTTTATAGCTCCTAGAAGCATGCTGTGTTATATAAAAGATAGGGATCTTTTCTTTCAGATCACATTAAGCGTGTGGTTCTATGAGCTACAGAACCGGAGATACAAGCAGTAAAATAATAGGCAGGAATTAAATCCTTATTTTTTCATTGACATGAAAGTATTCAACCTTGCTTATGTAAAAGAAACTGTAGCTGTTCAGTTCTTCAGTTCACAACAGACTTGTACCCAGAAAACGACAATCAATGTAGAAAAGAAAAGTTGCATCTCCAGCCAAAGAATTTCCTCCACCATCAAGAAAGACGATTCCACAACACCAACCAAATTCATCAAGAGCCTCAACTGTTCGCGATCCACTGTGGACCAGCAAGTAGGTAATCAGTGCGAAATAGGAAGTTGTTCACGGCATCAGTAAAATTACAACATCTTTATTGTTTCTTGATGATAAAAGCATTACTTTTATCACATAGCATTGAGAGAGAAAGTCACTATGTAATGCTTTTATGATCAAGAAACAATAAAGATGTTGTGATTTTACTGATGTTGTGAACAACTTTCCTTTTCGCACTTGTACCCAGAATAATATGTATTTATATTATTTTATACAAGTGTAATAAATGAATGGTAGTTCATTATTTCATTCTATCATTTAGAATAAAATGGATGCATTGGCATACTTCTGGAAATGTTCTATATATCCAGAGGTATAAACCAGATGCACTTACCCCAGGCACTGTGACTGTGGTAATCTTCTAATATTTGTCATCTGTGCCTTCCTTCCTTTTAAAAAAACATTGAAAATTATGCTAATTAGCCCGAAGGGCTTTGGGGGTGTTACCGTTCTGCTTGCACAAGCTGTTATTGCACTACAGCAGCACGTCTCTCACATGTAATCTCAGCAGCAGTGATCACACAGTGGGAGGGGGAAGTGCTCCTTCACAATGTAATGCCCTGTGGAGCCAGAGCACATAGAGCTTCTGATTCAGTTCCCATAGCCCCTCTCGCTCATTAGCTTAATTGTAAACATTCATTTTAGAAAGAAGGAGGCAACGGATAACAAATATAAGAAGATTACCACCGTCACATGTCAGGGGCTGTGGTATGAGTAAGTGGCCCTGATTTATCATGCTTGATTTTGATGGTAGATTTTCTTTAATGGGAAAGACTAAAAAATGTTAAGTAAAAATACTCAATGCATCGCATAATTCTAAGAATCATATGTAGTGAATGAAATGAAGCATTTACACCAGCCGTGTAAGACTTTTGATTGCAATAGTTGCTATAAAAAATATTAACTTGCTCTGACTACCTAATAAATCTCTAGATTCTAATGTTAGCCAGAAGCATTTCCCTGAAAGCAGTTTCCCTCCCGAGATATATTAATATTCATTGGTTTCAAGAAGTGAAGAAGACAAATGAGCACTGAGGCTAAAGTCAATTAAAACTATAGCCAAAGTACAATAAGTGCTTCTTATTCATGGGACCAGGGTATACAACTTGAGTCTTTGAGGGACGCTGACTGGACAGATTTTCCAGTGCAAACATAATGACCATGGAAACCAAATGAATTACTTGTGAAATTCCGAACTCCCAAAACTATAAGCTATCATAAAATGACCACTGCTAGCCATTAATGTACTTTCTCCCATCTGTCTTTGACCTTATAAATGTTATTATTAGAATTAATTTGCAAGGACCTGCTTTAGAGTGTCAAACTACAATAGTGTGCAAAGACAATTCCTGGCTAATGTGCTGGAGGTTAATACAAAACAAAATTACACAAAATAAGGGACATTTCAAATGGCATTTTAAAGAAGTTGTGAAAATTTCTATAACTAATCTAAGAATCAAGTTATGCATAAATTAGAGTTGATAAATCTGTTGCAAAAAACAACAATAGGTGTTGATAGCCTATTTGGAATAGGCTATCGAGTATATACTCGAGTATAAGCTGACCCGAGTATAAGCCGAAACCCATAATGTCAACACAAAAAACTGGGAAAACCTATTGACTCTAGTATAAGCCGAGGGTGGGAATTGCATTGGTCACAGCCTCCCAGTATATAGTCTGCCAGCCCCTGTAGCATACATCCTGCCCAGCCCCTGTAGCATACAGCCTGCCCAGCCCCCTTAGTATACAGCCTGCCCAGCCCCTGTAGTAGAAAAAAGAAATAAGACTGCACTCGCCTTTCCGACCTCCCCCGTAAGTCCTCTTGTGTCTCAGACAGAAGAGGACCTATGGGTGACGTCAGAAAGGTGAGTTTTGACTTTATTATTTTAGTTGACTCAAGTATAAGCCGAGTTAGGTTTTTGAGCATAAATTTTCTGCTGAAAAACTAGGCTTATACTCGAATATATATGGTAATTGGGAAAATATTGTGTGAATAAGCGAAAAATAAGCCACCAGTTCCAAAGATCAATTTTTACAAACCAAATATTCGGTAGAATGAGCAATATCTATTTGATCTTTTCTATGTAATATAATTATTTTTAAACATTCTATTCAGGGAATAATATTTAATGTATTTGTAATACCAACTCTATAGTTCATCCCTATAATGACACCGAAGGTGAAAGACATGGAATGAATTGCCCTTAGTTTCTTTAGCACATACATATTAAATTGAGATGTTCAGGTCTGATGTTCTGGTACAAATTTCCTCCGGTTTTAATGGATTCTTGACAGCTACATGGTCTTTACGTTTCAAACTGCTGAGATGTTACATAGAAAGGATGAACAGAACACCTGCAGATTTTTCAGATCTTATTTTCTCTCAGATATTTTATGAAAGAGTTCATAAACTGCAGACTATCTGCCTTGTGAATTTGAAGGGAAATCCCCAATATGTGTTTCATGTCAACATTTTTTGGTTGAGCTATATGTGAAATTCATGAAGATATTCATATTGAAATATGAATGAAAATCCACAGTTTTTATTATAGAGTAAAAATGGTACTCAAATCAAGAGGAAAGTTTTTTTTTTTCAGTTTAATAAACGGGATTACAGACACTAAAATATTGTTATTCACTGTATGGCGGTAGGGTCCCTCAGGGTATGGCGGTAGTGTTCCTCACTGTATAGCAGTAGTATTCCGCTCTATAAGGCAGTAGTGTTCCTCACTGTATAGCGGTAGTATTCTTTACTGTATGGCAGTAGTATTCTGCTCTATATGGCGGTAGTGTTCCTCACTGTATGGCGGTAATGTCCCTCACTATATCGCGGTAGTGTTCCTCACTATGTGGCGGTATGGTCCCTCACGGTATGTTGGTAGTGTTCCTCACTTTATAGCGGTAGTGTTCTTCACTGTATGGCAGTAGTATTCCGCTCTATATGGGGGTAGTGTTTCTCACTGTATGGGGGTAACGTCCCTCACTGTATGGCGGTAGTGCCCTTCACTGTATGGGGGTAATGTCCCTCACTGTATGGCAGTAGTGTTCCTCACTATGTGGCGGTAGCTTTCCGCACTGTATGACGGTAGCGTTCCTCACTGTATGGCGGTAGTATTCCTCACTGTATATCTGTAGTGTTCCTCGCTATATGGCGGTAGTGTTCCTCATGAAAAGGTGGAAGTATTCCTCACTGTGTGGCGGTAGTACTCCTCACTGTATGGCGGTAGTGTTCCTCATTGTATGGCTGTATTCTTCACTGTATGGAGGTAGTGTTCCTCACTATAGGCGATAGTGTCCCTCACTGTATGGCGGTAATGTTCCTCACTGTGGGGCGGTAGAGTTCCTCACTGTATGGCGGTAGTGTCCCTCACTGTATGTCAGTATTATTCCTCACTGTATGTCAGTAGTGTTCCTCAGTATATGGCAGTAGTGTTCCTCACTGTATGGCGGTAGTGTTCCTCACTGTATGGCGGTAGTTTTCCTCACTATACGGCGGTAGTGTTCCTCACTTTATTGCAGTATTCTTCACTGTCTGGAGGTAGTGTTCCTCACTGTATGGCGGTAGTGTTACGTACTGTATGGCAGTACTCCTCACGGTATAGTGGTAGTGTTCATAACTGTATGGCGGTAGTATTCTTCACTGTATGGTGGTAGTGTTCCTCTCTATATAGTGTTAGTGTTTCTTCCTATGTGGCGGTAGTGTTCCTCACTGTATGGCGGTAGTGTTCCTCACTGTTTTTCGGTAGTATTCGTCACTGTATGGCAGTAGTGTTCCTTACTATATGGTGGTAGTGTTCCTCATTGCATGGCTGTATTCTTCACTGTATGGAGGTAGTATTCCTCACTATATGGCGGTAGCGTTCCGCACTGTGTGGCAGTAGCGTTCCTCACTGTATGGTGATAGTGTCCCTCACTGTATGTCACTAGTGTTCCTCACTGTATGTTGCTAGTGTTCCTCACTGTATGGCGGTAGTGTTCCTCACTTTATGGCTGTATTCTTCAATGTATGGAGGTAGTGTTCCTCACTGTATGGCGGTAGTGTTCCTCACTATATGGCGGTAGTGTTCCTCATTGTATGGCTGTATTCTTCTCTGTATGGAGGTAGTGTCCCTCACTGTATGGCGGTAGCGTTCCTCACTGTATGGCAGTAGTGTCCCTCACTGTATGTCGCTAGTGTTCCTCACTGTATGTCGCTAGTGTTCCTCACTGTATGGCAGTAGTGTTCCTCACTTTATGGCTGCATTCTTCAGTGTATGGAGGTAGTGTCCCTCACTGTATGGCGGTAGTGTTCCTCACTGTATGTCGGTAGTGTTCCCCAAAAATGGCGGTAGTGTTCCTCACTCTATGACGGTAGTTTGCCTCACTGTATTGCGGTAGTGTTCCTCATTGATTGTTGGTAGTTTTCCTCACTGTATGGCTGTATTCCTTATTGTGTGTCGGTAGTGTTCCTCACTGTATGGAGGTAGTGTTACGCACTGTATGGCGGTAGGTTCCCTCACGGTATAGTAGTAGTGTTCCTCACTGTATGGCGGTAGTGTTCCTCACTGTATGGTGGTAGTGTTCCTCTCTGTATGGCGATAGTGTTCCTCACTATGTAGCGGTAACATTCCTCACTGTATGGCGATAGTGTCCCTCCCTATTTTGCGGTAGTGTTCCTCATGGTATGGCAGAAGTATTCCTCACTGTATGGTGGTAGTGTTCCTCACTATATGGCGGTAGTGTTCCTCACTATATGGCGGTAGTATTCCTCACTGTATGGCGGTAGTGTTCCTCTCTCTATGGCGATAGTGTTTCTCACTATGTAGCGGTAGCATTCCTCACTGAATGGCGATAGTGTCCCTCCCTGTTTTGCGGTAGTTTTCCTCATGGTATGGCAGAAGTATTCCTCACTGTATGGTGGTAGTGTCTCTCACTGTGTGGTGGTAGTGTTCCTCCCTGTGTGGCGGTAGTGTCCCTCAATGTATGGGAGTAGTTTTCCTCAGTGTATGGGGGTAGTGTCCCTCATTGTGTATGGGGTAGTGTCCCTCATTGTGTATGGGGGTAGTGTCCCCTCAGTGTATGGGGGTAGTGTCCCTCAGTGTATGGGGTTAGTGTCCATCAGTGTATGGGAGTAGTCATCCTCAATGTATATGGCAGTAGTGCTCCTCACTTTATGGCGGTAGTGTTCCTCACTGTATGGGCATAGTGATCATCACAGTATGGCTGTAATCTTCACTGTATGGTGGTAGTGTACCTCACTGTATGGCGGTAGTGTTCCTCACTGTATGGAGGTAGTGTTACGCACTGTATGGCGGTAGTGTTACTCACTGTATGGCAGTAGTGTTCCTCACTTTTTGGCTGTATTCTTCACTGTATGTGGGTAGTGTATCTAAATGTATGGCTCTATCCTTCACTGTATGGGAGTAGTATTCCTTACTGTATGGGAGTAGTATTCCTCAGTGTTTGGGGTTAGTATCCCTCATTGTGTATTGGGGTAGTGTCCCTCATTGTGTATTGGGGTAGTGTCCATCAGTGTATGGGGGTAGTGGCCATCAGTGTATGGGAGTAGTTGACCTCACTGTATAGCAGTAGTGCTCCTCACTGTATGATGGTAGTGTTCCTCACTGTATGGGGTTAGTGATCCTCACTTTATCGCTGTATTCTTCACTGTATGGCGGTAGTGTCCCTCACTGTATGGCGGTAGTGTTCCTCACTGTATGGTGGTAGTGTCCCTCACTGTATGGGAGAAGTTTTCCTCACTGTATGGATGCATTTTTCACTGTATGGCAGTATTGTTCCTTACTGTATGGTGGTAATGTTCCTCACTGTATGAGGGTAGTGTCCCTCGCTGTATGGGGGTAGTGTATCTAAATGTATGGCTCTATCCTTCACTGTATGGGGGAAGTATACCTCACTGTATGGGAGTAGTATTCCTCAGTGTATGGGCTTAGTGTCCCTCAGTGTATGGGTTTAGTGTCCTTCAATGTGTATGGGGTAGTGTCCCTTATTGTGTATGGTGGTAGTGCCCCTTAGTGTATGGGGGTAGTGTCCATCAGTGTATGGGAGTAGTCGTCCTCACTGTATGGCAGTAGTGTTCCTGACCGTTTGGGGTTAGTGATCCTCACTGTATGGCTGTATTCTTCACGATATGGCGGTAGTGTACCTTACTGTATGGGGGTAGTGTTCCTCACTGTATAGGGGTTGTGTTTCTTATAGTGTGGCAGTAGTATTCCTCACTATGTGGCGGTAGTGTTCCTCACTGCGTGGTGGTAGTGTCCCTCTCTGTGTGTCGGTAATGTCCCTCACTGTATAGCCATAGTGTTCCTCACTGTATGGCGGTAATGTTTCTCACTGTATGGGGGTAGGGTTCCTTACTGTATGGCGGGAGTATTCCTCACTGTATGGCTGTAAAGTTCCTCACTGTATGAGGGAAGTAGTCCTCACTGTATGGGGGTAGTGTCCCTCACTGTATTGCGGTAGTATTCCTCACTGTATGGGGGTAGTGTACCTAAATATATAGCTCTATCCTACACTGTATGGCGGTAGTGTTCCTTACTGTATGGCTCTATCCTTCATTGTATGGGGGTAGTATTCCTCACTGTATGGCGGTAGTGTTCCTCACTGTATAGTAGTAGTCTTACTCACTGTATGGGGGTTGTACTCCTCATAGTATGGTGGTAGTATTCCTCACTATGTGGCGGTAGTGTTCCTCACTATATGGCGTTAGTGTTCCTCACTATATGGCGTTAGTGTTCCTCACTATATGGCGGCAGTGTTCCTTACTGTATGGCGATACTGTTCCTCACTGTATGACGGTAGTGTCCCTCAATGTATAGGGGTAGTATTCCTCAATGTATGGCGGTAGTTTTCCTCACTGTATTGCTGTATTCCTCACTGTGTGGCGGCAATGTTCCTCACTGTACGGCAGTGGTGTTCATCACTGTGTGGTGGTAGTGTTCCTCACTGTGTGGCAGTAGCTTTCTGCACTGTATGGCAGTATTGTTCCTCACTATATTACGGTAGTATTCCTCTGTGTGGCGGTAGTGTTCCTCACTGTATGGTGGTAGTGTCCCTCACTGTATGGGGGTAGTGTCCCTCACTGTATGGGGGTAGTGTCCCTCACTGTATGGGCGGTAGTGACCCTCACTGTATGGCGGTAGTATTCCTCACTGTATGGGGGTAGTTTACCTAAATATATGGTTCTATCCTACACTGTATGGAGGTAGTGTTCCTTAATGTATGGCTCTATCCTGCACTGTATGGGGGTAGTATTCCTCACTGTATGGCGGTAGTGTTCCTCACTGTGTGGCAATAGCTTTCCGCACAATATGGCAGTAGTGTTCCTGACTGTATGGCTGTAGTATTCCTCACTGTATGGCGGTAGTGTTCCTCACTGTATGGCGGTAGTATTCCTCACTGTATGGCGGTAGTATTCCTCTCTGTGTGGCGGTAGTGTTCCTCACTGTATGTCTCTAGTATTCCTCACTGTATGGTGGTAGTGTTCCTCATTGTATGGCAGTAATGTTCCTCATTGTATGGCGGTAATGTTTCTCACTGAATGGCGCTGTTGTTCCTCACTGTATGGCGCTATTGTTCCTCACTGTATGGCAGTAGGGATACCAAATTTTTATAGGTTTTATAATGTTTTCATACATTTACAAAAATATAACCTCCTGTACCAATATATATATATATATATATATATATATATATATACACTCACCGGCCACTTTATTAGGTACACCTGTCCAACTGCTCGTTAACACTTAATTTCTTATCAGCCAATCACATGGCGGCAAATCAGTGCATTTAGGCATGTAGACATGGTCAAAACAATCTCCTGCAGTTCAAACCGAGCATCAGTATGGGGAAGAAAGGTGATTTGAGTGCCTTTGAACGTGGCATGGTTGTTGGTGCCAGAAGGGCTGGGCTGAGTATTTCAGAAACTGCTGATCTACTGGGATTTTCACGCACAACCATCTCTAGGGTTTACAGAGAATGGTCCAAAAAAGAAAAAACATCCAGTGAGCGGCAGTTCTGTGGGCGGAAATGCCTTGTTGATGCCAGAGGTCAGAGGAGAATGGGCAGACTGGTTCGAGCTGATAGAAAGGCAACAGTGACTCAAATCGCCACCCGTTACAACCAAGGTAGGCAGAAGAGCATCTCTGAACGCACAGTACGTCGAACTTTGAGGCAGATGGGCTACAGCAGCAGAAGACCACACCGGGTGCCACTCCTTTCAGCTAAGAACAGGAAACTGAGGCTACAATTTGCACAAGCTCATCGAAATTGGACAGTAGAAGATTGGAAAAATGTTGCCTGATCTGATGAGTCTCGATTTCTGCTGCGACATTTGGATGGTAGGGTCAGAATTTGAAGTCAACAACATGAAAGCATGGATCCATCCTGCCTTGTATCAACGGTTCAGGCTGGTGGTGGTGGTGTCATGGTGTGGGGAATATCTTCTTGGCACTCTTTGGGCCCCTTGGTACCAATTGAGTATCGTTGCAATGCCACAGCCTACTTGAGTATTGTTGCTGACCATGTCCATCCCTTTATGACCACAATGTACCCAACATCTGATGGCTACTTTCAGCAGGATAATGCGCCATGTCATAAAGCTGGAATCATCTCAGACTGGTTTCTTGAACATGACAATGAGTTCACTGTACTCAAATGGCCTCCACAGTCACCAGATCTCAATCCAATAGAGCATCTTTGGGATGTGGTGGAACGGGAGATTTGCATCATGGATGTGCAGCCAACAAATCTGCAGCAACTGTGTGATGCCATCATGTCAATATGGACCAAAATATCTGAGGAATGCTTCCAGCACCTTGTTGAATCAATGCCTCGAAGAATTGAGGCAGTTCTGAAGGCAAAAGGGTGTCCAACCCGTTACTATAATGGTGTACCTAATAAAGTGGCCGGTGAGTGTATATATTTCAAAATGGAAAAAAAGGGCCATTTTCGACTTTGGACGCTATTTTCCGTTACTGGGTTAAAAGCAGTGAAAAAACATTATTATATTTTGATGGATCGTGCATTTTGGATGCGGCGATAGCTAATGTGTTTATGATTTTTACTGTTTATTTAAACTGAGGCAGCCTCAGGTGTTCGATTTTGTCACGGGGGGCAATGATCCTCAGCTTTTTGAAGCTGCTGCCAGTTTTGTTGGCGGCGTTCTGCTGGTTGACACCCGCGATCGGTGCTAGCACAGACTGCGGGTGTTACTGGTAAGCCTTTGCTGCAATATGCAGCAAAGACTTACTGGCTATGGAGAGGCCTCAGCCTGTGATCCCTCTCTATGCACCCACAGCCGGCATGTGACGTACCGGCACATGCAGTGATTCGTTTCGATTTGGTTTGAATCGCATTTTCTCTGAAAATTCGGCGAACCGGGTCGAATCGAATTTTCACTAATTCGCATATCTCTAATTGTGAGTCATCTTAGATCTCACTGATAAACCTCTTAGTTTCCCTTCTTTCAGCCCCAGTACAGATATCATATCCATTACACTTTGTGATATACATCCCAGTTCATTCTTTGATTGGAGCAATACTGCAGCTTCATTCATACAAAAACACAAGGATTTTACTTTAATGATCCGTGACCTTGGCAGTTATACACTGGTTTATAGCAGAGCTTATAGAAAGACATCCTTTGAGAATTTTACTAGTCTCAGATTTAATACTGTTAACAGCAAAGTTACTCAAGAGAGATTACTTGAATAGCATCGAACACACTTGCGGTCTGCACATAACTCTTTCTCTTATCAAAATTCTTCCAGCAAAACATACTTAAGCATCACATGAAGTTATATATCTTGCTGCTACTAAAGTCCAGTGGCCAGGATGCAAAATATAAAATATAGTTATATATAAAAAAGACTACTTTTCCACCTTTCTAATATGCAATAATTACTTATTTCGGAAACCCAGCACATACCGTAAATGTATTATGTGGATAGTTGATTGACTCCACTTAATTTTCGTCAGAATAAAATCATCCACCACGGCCAACCAATATGAAAGAACAATTGGATTACCAATGAAAATAAAAGTTTACCTCATTAGTAGTAGGCCTTCCACATCTCCATGCTTTCCCTCCTACTTATCAATTATAAATTGGAAATTATCAATCATAATTCTTTATGTACAGCTTTATTTTTATGAATAGTTTAGACAGTAGCCCATCTAATCCATCTCTCATCTATCTCTCCTCAATGTCAGTCTCTCTACCCATTGCATAACAAAGTTAGTTTAATACATTAACATGACTGTCCAAAACCCGTTCTCTCCATACATCTCTGACCTAATCAGCCAATATTCTGGCTATTTAATCTTCAATCTTTGCAAGACCTTCTACTCGAGTCTCATACTATCCACTTTATACCGATGTATAGCAGCATATTACATCAGGCATTGTATGCATTTTGCATAGGTCTACAGGCACAATATAACAGGTATCCAATGAAGGCAGCCCATTAGAGGGCATGACCAGAGCACCTCAGTGCGGAAGCATCACAGGGGGCAGAACATGTCTTATTTTCCTGCCCTGCTCTCTCCCACCTTCCTCTACCTTTGTAATCTAGCAGCAGCAGGAAGTGCAAAGGGAGGGGAGAGCTCTTTGTAACAGCGAGCGAAAAAATATCATTGAGGTTCTATGGGAACACCCCCATAGCTCCACATGCTCATTAGCATAATGTAAAAAATATTTTAGAAGGAAGTAGGCCATAAATAACAAATATAAGAAGATCGTGACATTTACAGTGTCTTGATCTATGTGTGAGTGTCCCTAGTTTATCATAATGGATTTTGATGGTAGATTTTCTTTAAGCTCTCTACTTTCAGGTGTGTCTTTTTGAGTTGACACATGCAATTTTGCCCCACTCATCTAACAGTTGGAAACCTATTACCATATCGGAAGTCAAAACCAATATCACTGATAGCTTAGTAAAAGGTAAGAAAAAATTACAACTGTACTATAATAGTGAAGCAATGTTTGTTAAAGAATGCAAAGAGCTGAAGTTGTTGGAGGTGGTGAAAGTTGATTTTTCCATTAGGGAGTGGGAGCAGAAGAGTGATTTGGCCTTCTATGTTACATAACCCTATTAACAATGTACAAATATGAAAATCCTGTGGATGAAGTCTTAAACACTCAAACATAAAAATGGAATGTGTAAATGTAAGCTGAATGGGTTTACATTAATGTATACTCAGTTTTTTTACATTTTTGTACAGGTTAAGAAAATATGTTAATCTTTGTGATTGATTCATATAAGTTACAATCATTGTTCCCTGTAGTCTTTATAGAGACAAACCAGATGAGAATCTGTAAAATGCATGTTTTTGGGAACATAAGATCATAAAGAACATTTGTATTTGTCAGATCCACATTCACCCTCTGATTACAATCCTGAGGGATATCTGCACATTGGGGATGGTGATTACACAGGCTTCAGAAAGTGGTTTGCTAAATGTCATTTTCATTTGATTTTATTAAATCACTTGAAGCTGGCAACGTTTTTTGACATGTGCACACTTGTCACAAAACAAACGTGAATCCTGCTGCTTTCAGCCATCTACCACAAAGTACTTGAGACCGGCCAGCAATCAGCGGCTGTTGGACCTGCAAGTGCATTGCAATTGACTGAAATATTTCAAACTGTTATCTTTCCCTTGGTCCAGTATTGTGGCTAGTGGTAGGTCCACAGCATCGCTGCTAAAACATGATTTTAAGTCAGCTCACATAATTAGTGACACCACGGGAAGTTCAGAACATTTACAACAACAAATTATACAGTATATCCTACTCTGAAAACAAAATGAAATATACAAATATAAAAGTCATGAAAATGATCAAAGAGTTACTAGCTGATTAACATCGACTATAAGTTATAGCTACATTTTGTTTATGTTTCTTGTTATTTGTATTACATTTTTTAAACTATATTTAGTTGCAAAATACAGCCTGCGGAAAGCTCTTTAGACAAGTGCAGAAAATGTTTTAAGTTCATCTTACAATTCTAGCAGAACAAACAACAAAAGAAGTGAACAGTGGAAAGGGAATAAATTAAGGAAACAATAAAGGTAAAATAAAAAATAGATTAGGGATCCACGAGTAAGAGTCCTTATGATGAAAATCATCCAGTGCCCTGTGAGCATTTGTCAGGTAATCAGCAACTAATGGGACGGTAACACAATACATGGTAGGGCATGAATGGGAGGAGGACAGCCAGGGCAGCCATATCTTGCAGTATAGGTATTGCAGATAGTATACATAACTGCGAAACTCTACTGAGTATGGTTCAACAAACCTGTTTAGCAGCACAAGAAACAATTAGGGGACTCGACCGATTAAAAAACAGCCATTGCACACAACCTTATTAGCCCACGTAACTGTCAGCACCTGCCTAGCAACTGCACAACCACCACCGCTACATAAATGGTTAAGGTTGAACTAGATATCACAGGGGACTGAAACTAGAGATCACGGGAGACAGAAAAAACATTAACCAGCAAGAAGTCCAGGATAAACAGACCACTTATAGGAACTAGGCACTGCCTCAGGTGGAAGGAGCAAGCAATTACAGGTCCAGAGTATTAACTCTTGCAAGACAAAATCTTAGGGGTGTGGCAGACAAACACAAACATTAAAGCACACTTCAAACACTTATTATTGCCACAGTGCAGCGTTTTGGCACAGATTTGACAGTACCCCCCCTTTTAAGAGGGGCCACCGGACTCTCACCATTCCCACAGAGGTTGGGAGGGGGCAATGGTCCATTAGCAATGGTAGCAAGAACATTATCAGAGCACAAGGTTTTATCAGAGGTATTGGTCTGAGCATTATCTTGCATGGCCTCATGCACTGGATGAGATAAGCTGAAATCCCCTTTATTGGGGCACTTAGTCCCTGGGGAAATATCAGTCTCACAGTTGAGAGACCTGTGCGAGGTTAATGACACTGCAGACTCTTTGACCAGAACTTTAACACAATCCAAAGAATACTTAGGAAACACATATAAGTACAAAGCAGGCATGAAAGGCTTGGCAGGATACACGGTGGTCCAAGGCAGGCTTGGCAGGATACACGGTGGTCCAAGGCAGGCTTGGCAGAATACTCGGTGGTCCAAGGGTAAGTAAGGCTTGTTAATATGTCAGCACCTGGCCAGAAACTGCGCAACCACCATCACTAGATAAATGATTAAGACTGAACTAGATATCACAGGGGACTGAAACTAGAGATCATAGGAGACTAAAAAATTAACCAGCCAGGAGTCCAGGCTAAATTGGGCACTTATAGGAACTAGGCACTGCCTCAGGTGGAAGGAGCAAGTAATTACAGGTCCAGAGTATTAACTTTTGCAAGACAGAATCTGGCAAGAGTTAATACAGGGTGTGGCAGACATAAACAGAAACATTAAGGCACAGTTCAGACACCTCTTAACGCCACCTACGGATAGTGCAGCGTTTTGGCAGTAACAAAAGAGGTATGGTTTTTCTTGTTCCATCCTGGAAAACATATTTGCATATTTGCCAAAATCCCCAAGTGAAGCATTGATAGCTATAAGTCTCCACGTGTCTACACGGTGGCCTTAATTGGCAAAGACTCTGTAAGGAGAACTCTAACTTATCGACAACAGTCAAAAGCCTCTCACTCAGCTAAGCCAGTTATCTACACTGAACTGAAGAGATGCAACCACATTGAAACACTGCTACAGTTAGGAATCTGTTCTCTCTGGAATAGATATACTGGTTTGGCTTTAATCCCACATCAGGCCATAAAACTTCCTGATATTCATGCTTCATGTTAAAGGGGCTTCCTCAGAAGGTAGCAAGAGAGGCATTGTTTTCCTTGTCACATCCTGGAAAACTTGTTTGCACATATAAGGGTTTCTATAAATTAATAGCTTTATGTGAAAAAAAAATATTTTCACACTACACTTCCAATGTATAGGCAACAAAGCAGTTGATATCATACAGCAACAGATAGCTTCTTCCTCCCTCCTCCTGTGTCCTGCCACTACATTTTCCAAACTGCCCTCTAACATTATGTCACAGCGTCACAGGACTTTTACAGTGACCCAGTTAAAGAGCCCTTACAGTTTTATTTGAAACCACAAATAGAGCCAAGGATTAATGAAGAAGAATCTCCAAAGGTCTTTAAAACAGTGCCTTCTACACTCAGATTTTCCCTACATTCAGACAACAGGGCATCCCACTTTATGAGTCCCTCACTGGTAATCTGCCTGCTTTTGCAAATTGCCTGGTGACGTATATAGAGGACTTTGAAGAAAGTTTCAAATATATGATGTGCCAACTACCATTATTGATTGTTTCTGTCAGGGAAGGACTTACATTCAGGGTGTAGAATTGTTGCACTATATGACAATTAGTATGTCTTATTAGTCCAGGCAGCTTTTACAGCTTGATAAACTCTGACCTGAAGAATGTTCTGTGATGACTACAACAGACATTTGGTCATCTGTTCTCCACACTGTTTTTCATCACTTAACACAGATCCCGGGTAAGCCAAAATTTACTCCATTATTACCCCTCAATGCTTTACTTGTATGGCAAAGACCTTGTTTGAGTACTGGAACTGTCCATTAATAGGGGCCAGCGGAACTGCTGAATAGAAGTAACTTTCCCCTCTAGGAGTGATATTAGTGTTTGACCGAACCACCATACTGATCTTACTCCCCCCCAGAAGGAGAAGGAGAATAAAACCCGCTGTTACCACTGCTGAAAAAATAGACTCTTGGGATTCTATTTAAACCTATATACTGGGAGAACTACAGTATAAGAGTACCAGGGAGTAGCAGAGTATTGGCGGCTGTGGTTTACCTCATTTGGCCCCTTACGGTCATTATAATTGAAACTCCCTTTTCCAGCTATCAGACTGCTTCGGACTCTAGGTTAATTGTGCATATTTGGTAACTTTGAGTGACGGATTGTAACTCTGCCGCCGTTGCTGTCCCCTCTTGTTATCAGCTATACTGTAGAACCATCTCTAATGTGTTTTTTTTTTCTATTTTGAGCCTGTTATCCTGTACACCCATTAATACGATATATATTGAAAGGATAAAGTAACGTGTTATAGGTTATAGGTCGATCTGTACAGGTTACAGTGGGCATCGGTCAGTAGGCACTGACTACCAGACATCATGGGACCTAAAAATGTACAGAGGAAATCTGGAGGAGGCATTGACAAACTTTGGAAGGCCTCCCCAACTAAAACCAGGCAATCCCCCAAAGAAATAGGAGAGGATAATGAAGGGGGAAGTAGGCATAATCCCCCCCACACGGACGAACTCTCGCCAGAAGTAAAAGAAACTCTGGCAGAGATCCTATCAGTGGTCAAGGAAACCAAATCCTCGGTTGATGAGTCTAAGTCTGCCATTGAAAAAATTAATGGCCAGATTAATAATCTACAGTCAGAGGTCACTATGATCAGAGAAGAGTTAAATGAGATGCGGGAAAAAATAAGGGGTTTTGAGAATAGCTGCAAGGAATGGGAAAGAAAATTAAAAAATCTAAAATCAGAGGTGGATTATAACAAGAAAGAAAACATTACTCTACAGGGTAAATTAACGGAGTTAGAAGACAGATCCAGAAGGGCAAACCTTAGAATCATTGGATTCCCAGAGGGGGAGAGCGAGAGAGATATGTCCAATCAGATGGAAAAATGGTTAAAGGAAACATTTGGTGAAGAGGGTTTTTCCAAAACGTTTGGTGTGGAGAGGGCGCACCGCGTCCCCTTTAAAAAAGTGCCGCCAGGAGCCCCCCCTAGGACTATACTTATTAAATTGATCAGTTCCCGGGATCGAGACTTTATTTTGAAACAAAGCCGGGAGAGAGCAGCAGAGGTGTTAAGAAATGTTAAAATTTCTATCTACCCCGATTTCTCCAGGGATACACAACTGAAAAGGGCCAGTTTTAAAGGGGTTAAAAAAAGATTGTTGGAGGCAAAAATACAATATGCCCTTATGTTCCCCACCAAGTTGCGTATTATATATAAAGAGAAGACTTGGTTCTTTTCAACTGCTGAGGATGCAACGAAGTGGTTAGACCAACAAGGTCTTTAGGAAGATTCGATACTGCGTAACATAGGAGACAGTACATGTAAACAATAAAGTATGACTTGTATATATGGTAAAACGGAGCTGGGCCCGGGATGGAGGGGAAGGGAAGGTTAGGTGAGAGAGGAGATTTAGAGACTAGAGAGCCGAGTGTGCATGTCTAGTGGTGTAACAAGGTGACTGCTCGAGAGCCGAGTGTGCGTGTCTAGTGGTGTAACAAGGTGACTGCTAGAGAGCTGAGTGTGCATGTCTAGTGGTGTAACAAGCTGACTGCTTGAGAAACAACAGTGGATGTAGAGGTTGAGACAACAGCGGCAGGGGAGCACTGGGGCAGAAGCCCAGGGGAGAGTACAAACTGGGCAGTCAGTGAATTTTACACATGGAGGGAAAGGGCATGAGGCAGAGGGAGTGATGCAGCAGGAATGAGCTGTATCAGACTGAGCTGTCTTTTGTGAGATGGTAGGGGGTGTCATTTGGGGAGGGGCATGGTTGAGCAGGACTCATTAGTATCAAGCTGTATAAGCTGTGAACTCTTAAATATCCAAAAAATGTAGTTCCACTTCACAATTCTGTCTGACTTGTTGTTGATTCTTCACCAAAAAATTACAATTTTATATCTCTATGTTTGAAACCTGAAATGTGGCAAAAGGTAGAAAAGTTCAAGGGGGCTTGATACTTTCGCAAGGCACTGTAAATGTCTTATTTCAGTATGACCAGTTTCTAAAGCCATAAGATAATGTCAAATTCTTATTTGCCTAATCAGATTTAAGCAACCTTTTTGGGGACATTTTGAAATTAGTTTTTTTTTTTGTCAGTAAGACACATTTATCTTCTATTCCAGATGTGCACAGTTGCAAATGACATTTATCATTCCAAATTGTCTAAAATTTGCTTCATTTTGTGGCGCAAAAAACTCCAAACTAATCTATACTTGAGGAAAACTTAGAAAATGGAACAAAGTTACTTCCAACATTTGTGCGACTTTTTCGGGACATTTGTAACAAATGTCTCAGAAAGAGATCTTAAAAAATCACCCATTTAACACAAGGAAAAAGTGAGATTCGTTATCAAAGAAGCAGACAGAAAAACGACAAAAACTAGCCAAAACAAAGAGAGGTAAGATAAATGACGACCTATGAGCTGATCTTGTTCCAGCCAATTCGGCAAATTTATTTTCCAGGAACATCCATTTGTGTGCATATCTGCAAAGCTGCTACATGTCACCAGTAGCTGCAGCAGGGAAATTACTGGCCACAACTTATTTAAGCTGCTTGCTGGATGTGCCTGTAGTGGAACCCAAGGCAGTCTTAGAGAATCACCAGAGACAACCAAATAATGTTATGAGTGGCACACAAAATATTAACTTTAATTCTTTTTAATGTAAATACATTCTTCATATACATTTTATAAAATATAAGAAAAACATTACTTTGCTTTAAATAGTAGAGATGCCCCCTTAACTGGGGAAGACACTGCAGTCGTGGTAAGGTTGAGGTTTTCACGTAGAAAGTTACGTTTCTGATATGTCATTGGCTTTATGACACCCCTGGAGCATATTTTTGGAGAAACATTTACAGGAGGAGTGGTTTTTGGAGGAATTCCATTGATCTCATAGGTCCATTGCATTGATGATGTCTGTAAAAGGGAAAAAATAGATAAAATGTTATAATAGCATCACATAGTTTTTTTAATATGATAGGTTTTCTTTGCCAAAAATATTGCACCTGTGTGTGGCTGTTTTGACACGTCTCACATTTCTGGTAATAAGTAAGGATGAGCTGACCCAAACTGTAATGTTAGGGTCCCCAATACTGAAGACTGACTTCATCCTGGATTTAAGGTTCAGCATTCAGGCTCTCCTCTGCCACATTATGTCAACGCCAATCCCAGGGAAAGTGGGGGCCAACCAGTAGCATTTAAAAGGTCAATAACATTGATTAGTTCTGGCACTGATAACGGGTATTAAAAACTGATGAGTGAACTTGACACTGCCTGGGAAATGGCGGTGGCATTTAGCGAAATAAAACATGTGATCTGTGCCAGCACTAATAGTGGGTGTCACTGGTAGGTGTTTGAGGTTCTTTTGTTCGAGGTTCGGCCAAACTAGATGTACCCGAAGAAAAGAAAACACAGTGTGGCTACCATAGACAGCCAAAACACATTCATGTTACCAGCAATGCAATGTAGCCTCATGATAAGCCTGTATTCTCATGATAAGCTAGTAGCTCTTTACATGGCTTTTCCAAAAACACATACTTTAAAATTCTGTTACAGGGCTGAATATGGTAAACAGGTTACATGTAAGGCTACATTCACACAACCGTAGGGGCATGTATGTATGGCCAAAAGCTTGCAATCACACATACGTTCCCCCATATGTCGGCAATGGGCGCACGGACCGATACGACATATATTATCTTTCTTTAGTTTAAATTAAGTTTAAATTATTTATTCCACCATCACATCTGTCTTTTCTTATATATTCATCATAACTTTCCCCATGTTACGGTACCGTGTACTATATATCACTATAGAGAGGGGAGGGGTAACCCCTCCTCCTCTCCATGGGGCCAGATGTATGCCCTCCTGGTTGTAGCCGTGCGGGCATACATTTGTGTAAATGTAGCATTACTGTGACAGATCACCTATTATAATATTTTTAAAGTCCATTTTGGCTTTATGAAGTCATACTGACAGTTTAATCTATGTGTACTAAGATGTTATACCCCCTTGCACACAACACTTTTCCTATGTGATATTTAGATAATTATTGTGGTTTCTGTAAAATGTTTGTGTCCATTATTAGATGCCATCAGTTTTTAACCTCAAATCAGCACAACTAACAGTAAAACTGATCCAAAGATGCTGATTTGAGGATAAAAACTGATATAACTAATACATGCGAAGGCCCTTAAAAGGCTTGTCACACCCACTTTTACAAACTTGAGTGAATATTGTAGAAATGCAATTTATGTGCATGTGGGCTCGAAAAACTTGAAAATGTTATTCCTCACCTTGTATCTTTTTCTACTCTTCCATATAGAATGTGAGCCCTCACATGCAGGATCTTTGTAGTTTTTGTATTTTGTACTTGCATTTGGTAGTGTCTTAATGTAAAGTATGTGAATCCCTTATTGCTTCTACAGCATGATGGATTTATGGTGCCCTATAAATAAATACCACATACACTCAAGTGTAAGCCGACCTAAGAATAATAATATTACGACAAAATACTGGGAAAACGTATTGACTCACATATTGGTCACAGCCTCTCTGAGTAATAAAATGCCCAGTAACCTCCCACAGTAATGAAATGCCCAGAAGCCTCCCCGAGTAATGAAATGGCCAGTAGCCTGCCATAGTAATGAAATTCCCAGCGGCCTCCCCCCAGTAATGTAATGCCCAGAAGCCTCCCCCTATAATGAAATGACCAGCAGCCTCCTCCATTATGTAATGCCCAGCATTCTCCCCAAGTAATGAAAAGAGCATGCAGCCTCCTTAGTAATTAAATGCTCCATGCAGCGCTCCCAGTAATTAAATGCCCATGCAGCCTCCCCAGTAATTAAATGCTCTGCAGCAGCCATTCTAGGTAGTGAAGTGAAATACATCATGTAGCGCCCTCAGTAATAAAATGGCCAATGCAGCAGCCCCCTTCAGTAACAAATTCCTCTGCAGCAGCCTTCCCCATAAATAAAAATCCCCATGCAGTGCCACCATATCCCCTTTTTTGTATAAAACAAATAAACTTACATACTTACCTTCCAGCGCTCCCTGTGGCTCCTTTTCCCTCTCGTCTTCATGTAACAGAGTAGGCAGAGACGCTTCCATACATTTTGCCCGTGCACTCACTATGAAGCGGCAAAGTTGCCGCTGATGACGTTGTGCTGTGTTCGTGGGCAGAGTGCAAAGACGCCTCTCTGCACACTCTGTTACATGAAGATGAGCGGGAAGAGTTTTATTGCGGGGAGCGGTACTGTATTTTTCAGACTATAAGATCCTCCTTACTATAGGATATATCCCATGTTTGGACACCATAAAAAGGAAAAATATATCTGACACCAATTAAATATCCCGTCACACACATCTCTGCAATAGCTCCGCTACCTACACACAGAGACAGATGTGCTACATGCACACAGCTCTGCTACTCTTGGACACCCCATCCCCACCCTCATTATGTTTTAACCCCTTAAAATGAATAAACCCACTAAATACCCTCAGCTCCTAAATCTGCTTTCTACCCTTTTTGTTTACCCTACATACCTGTGCTAAATAATACCCCCTTCACCTTCCCGTGCTGCTCTCCAGCCCCACAGCTACTCACATCTACTCACAGCATCCAGCTGCAGAGCACAGGCATTTCATCAAGTGTACACAGTCTATTTTTCCAGGTTATGTGACTTGAGACTGCCACATGACCTGATGACACAATTGCAGGTCCAGGTGACCAATAGAAGGAATAAAGACATGCAAAGAAAAGCTCATCAATACATTCTTCCAGGTTATGTGACTTGAGACTGCCATATGACCTGATGACATCATTGCAGGTCCTGTTTCTTACATGATGGCAGGAAGAGGAGAGCGGGTGAACACGGACTTCTCTCATAAAAATCGGGTGAAATGCTTTATCAGCTCTTTATCAGGTCTGGCAGTGCTGGATCCTCCTGATCTTCTTACCATAAGATGTAAGCACTTTTTTGCAAAAAAGTGCCTCTCTCTTCACTCGTGTATAAGACACGTTGGGTTTTTTCTGCATATTATTTGTGCTGAAAAACTCAGCTTATACATATAGATATGGTAGATATTTTATGTAGTCACCTATTTAATAAAAGGAATATTCCTTTTATGTTCACATACCACAGTCTACCAGTACCATTTACTCTAAAAACAGACGCTCCCCGCTGACACATTTCCATTACATTACATTGGGAACTCTTTCCATTGTTTATATAATTGATAGTATAAAAGAATTCAGACATAAACTATCCATACAAGATGTAACTAAAATTATCTTCTCTTTTATAAACACCTTAAAATGGAAATAGTTAACATGAGTGTGGTTTACCCCATTTACAAAATCAATTAAAATTTGTTAATGTTTCCAAATCCTTAATAACATTGGACGGTCCATAAATGACTCATTTAGACTGCAGATGGCAGTTTAATATAATGATCAAGTTTAATACCAATGCAGAGGACAGAAAAAAAGGTCACGAAGAAAGAGATGTAAAAATAAAAGTGTAAGATAATATCATTTTAATGACCACAGACTGGACTATTAAGTTTCTGCTGTATTATTTTATCATCATTATTATTATTGTAATTACATTGGGAAAATATTCTGGCAGCTTAATTAGTTATTAACGGTACCCTTGAGGGGGCCTCATTATTAATCAAAACCCTAAAAACACAGTACATTGCACATTCCCCCCAGAAACCACTACTACGTAACACTGTATTTGTACAATAAGTAACATAAACCCCAGGCTCCAATACAGTGCACAAACAATTTGATAATGATGAGGCAGCCAGCCAGGTATTTATATTTATCTACTGCACAGGGCAAGTCTTCTTGCCTTTTTGCTCCCTGAGGTGAAAAGATTTTAGCTATTATAATACTGCCCCTAGGTACAAGAATATAATTACTATAATACTGCCGTCTATGTACAAGAATATTACTACTATAATACTGCCCCCTATGTACAAGAATTTAACTACTGTAATACTGCCCCCTATGTACAAGAATATAACTACTATAATACTGTCCCTTATATACAAGAATATAACTACTGTAATACTGCCCCCTATGTACAAGAACATAACTGGTATAATACTGCCCCATATGTACAAGAATATAACATAAGACAAATGAATACAAATATACAAAAAAATACAAAAGAAAAAGGATTCCATAGGCACCCGCACAAGTAGTAAATATAGTATTCCATTTATTAGTTATCTATTGTTAAAATGCCAAAAACACAGATATTAAAAAGTGTAGACTGTATGCAACCTTTATGCCTCTATGATTACAGACTAGAAACTAATCTTTATGTAATCTGATCCTGTTATTATCATTCCTTCAGGGGGATTTATGACCACATTGTCATGTTTTTTGTACTACTAACTATACACTTTTAAAGAAGAACTGGAAAACAAAAAACATTAGGGGAGATTTATCATAAGTCTCTTAAAGCAGAACTGTTCTAGTTTCCCATGGCAACCAATCAGAGCTCAACTTTTATTTCCCCACAGCTGTTTATAAAATGATTCCATGGGTAACTAGAACAATTTTACGAAAGAAACCTGATGATAAATCTTCCCCATTGTGTTATCATAAACCATCATTGTTGTTTTTTTCTATAACTGCAATAGCTGAAAACTTACATGCCAATATAAATGAAATTCCTTTATTGGAGTGGTTTAGTTGTTAATGCTCTGCTTTCCTTCTGTCTCAGCCTCTCTCCATTCTTCCCTGCATTCTGGTTGCTGTGAACTGTCCATAGAATAAAACAGGATACAGACTCTGGTGAGGGGGTGGGGCTAAGCATCCTTGCTAGGTCTGGTCTTTGCTGAGTAATTACAGGAAGCAGCTCCTTCATGTCTGTTCTGTCCAGTTTACAGTCTTCTCTCATGTTAACACACACAGTCCACCTCCTCCTCCTGCAGCTACTCAGTATAATAAAGAATCTATTATCATCCATAAGCCTTTCCTTCACACAACCAACTTCTCTCTAGACTTTGGCACAAGGTTTTCATGTTCTATATCTCCTCTGTTCTCTGTACTCCTCATCCCTCACTGTCTTGGGAAGAGCAGAGAGTGATGGCATCTGCTGAACAGCATGGCTGAAACATCCATCTTAGCATATAGTATGAGATTTTATATCAGTGCAATGGTGTATATGTATAATCTGTGTGTTTAGGTGACTTTGAATTTATCAGGTTATAGTCACAGCTGTACTTCACAGCAGTAACACCAAGGAGATGATTCAACCTGAGATTATTTGTCCTAATTAGCTGAGCTGTTAGTGGTGGAGAGGAGAGCTTAGCCTTATGGGAAGTGAGGGGAAACTGCTCTGGCCTCATTCTCCTTATCTGATGTCACAATCAAGAAGTGCTCGTCCACTTCAGGAGAAGCTGAAGATAATTTTATTAGTATGGCTGATATCCTGAATCTCATGCTAGGTAGCATCACGATATAGGTATGGTTGAAAATTTTGTCATAGGCTCTCTCCAAACTATTTTTGGACAGGTTACTTCGGAGTTGTGCATTAATTGTGCCTGTGGATCATAATGCATGCATCAATTTAAAATGCTACTTGTCATTGTATAGCCTCAGCTCAGTCTGTGCTCACATCTAACAACTATGCAGCAGATCCTATTAAGTTTTGCCTGGAAAATTGTTTTGCATATAGAATAAATTTTTGCAGTCAAATGACAGATGCCATGATGCAACGTGACAGACATTCTAATATTATTTTTGTGCCCCTATGATGGAACAGAAAATGTGACTGATAAACAGCAACCTAAATTTGAATCTTACATAACATGTTTGGCTATCGTTTGATCCCAAGCACTGAAATGTACTTTTTTTGTTCTTTTTAAAACTGGGATCAGGAAGTGAAATACACAGTAGGGGGGAGGGGGTTATCATTATTTTTCTGTGCTTTTTTGGTGGAAAAAACCTGCAAAAAAGGAGCATAAATGTTTTTGCGACTTTTCATTGCTAAAAAGGTGTGTAGGACTATTCTGGCGTAAACATAGAAATGCTGTTAGTGCAACATCGTGCAAAGCAATATTCAGGACTTGTGACTTCTTTTAAAAATTGCATAAAAGTTGTATAGTCACTCCAGCCCCCTACTGGTGTACATACTGTGACTTTTTCAGCATTCTGCACAATTTTTGCGACTTTTTGAGAGAAAAATGCTGGACACATATAGAGCATAAGAACATTTATTAAAGGGCCAAAACCACGTTAATGAATCTGACGAGCAGCTCTAAAGACAGACATAGAACTCTCCCAAAGATCCGGGCTAATGATAAATCTCCCCCAATGGGTTTCAGGCAGAATCCTATAATAAATTAAACTAAAAACCAACTTGAAACAACTGAAAGTGGAGTACTGCAGCATAATTTCTGGTTTATCTGCAGCACTGGCTTATACTGCCTATTAATGAACTAATGGCTGATTATAGTAGCCTCACTTCAATCAAGTAATGTGCTGATTTCAATCTGTACAACAACACTGGTTTTAATAAGCCTTCAACCCAGAGGGGATCCTAATTGCTTTGTTAAGTGAAGCTGAAGGTGAAACAGTTTATCTTTTTTGGATTCATGGAAATGTACCCTAGGGTTATGCTCACTGTGAATATGATTCATTAACCTCTGTTAAATCTTAGTACAGATCCAAAAAAAAAGCGGCCCAGATTTACATTTGCTTCACATTTATTCATTTTAACAAAATGCTGTGCTTTTGTTATTTTATGCAAGCAGGGAAGAAATCTTAAGCATTTTTATTGTCTCAATTGTATCCTAATGACTAAACAGGGAACCAAATGAACTTCACATTTTATTCTGCATAGAAAAATAAAATAGATAAATAAATAAAAGGAAGCATGCATGTATGTTACATTCAGTTCTTTCTATTATTCTGCTTATACTGTACATACTGTATCAGAGCTGACACCAGAAACAGAACATCTAGCAATAAGTTGCTTGTCAACCTATTTGTCAACAAAGTGCTTGTTTTAACATCCATTGGTGAGCGTAAAATAGTCAGGTCACAGCAATCTAATATTGATGGCTTATTCTATTTATAGGTCATAAATATTCTGATCTGGAAAATACATTTAATATTATCATTTCTATATGTTAGCAATTTAATCAGAACCTAAGCCATTATGGTTAAACAGCACTGAACTGGATTTTCATTGGCCAACCAGATAAAATTATTCTGACAAGCCTTGCTTTGTCTATACAGATTATGTATTTTCCACATTTATTTTTTTTTTAAAAACCCAGGTATACAATATAATTCATAAAGTTTAATAGAAGATAAATGCACAACAATCTTAGTTGCTCCAAACATAGGTTTAAATGTGCTGTTTCTGTTGGGCTATTGGAGCTCATTTGTCATAAGAATCAAAACCAAACAGTAGATCCTCCATTACTTTGATGAGATAGAAAAAACCTTGAAAAATTGCTTGAAAAGCAACACATTATGCCTTGTGTAGCCCTGCTCCCCGTTATTGGGTCCAATGAAATTTAAGTTCATAATGAGGAATATCTTGTGAAAAGAATAAATCAAGTTTTTACTTGGATTAAATATAAAGGAGCAAATACTTAACAATAATTTAAAAAACAATGGGAGGAATAAAATAGAAAAACCTAAAGCTTGCTGTGCCACTGGAATTGGCACCCTTTACATTAAATTAGTATGGGAACACAGTGGGGGGATTTACTAATTGTGCCGCAAGGACGTCTGTCGGCATCGGAGATCAGCCCGATCGAGCACAGCCTGATGTATTAAAGTGGCGGCTGTTAGTGATTACTGGGTAGACAGAACTAATCAGTCGTGCGCCAGAAAAATGCCGACATTAATGAAGTGTGCGCCCAAATCTTACATGGACTGCGCCTTAATTTTGCTCTCAGACCAATTTTTTCCTGGTCTATTGTGTGCCTAAATTTGCGCCTAAAAATGCCGTCAAGATTCAAATATATGTGGAGGATAATGTGGAAACGTTAGGCCACGCCCAATTGCGCAAAAAAACCTGAAGGTGTCGGAATAGTCGGAAACATCTGTTCTTTCTGGTGCAAACTCATTATAAATCTGCAACAATTCTGCACCCAAAAAAACGTAAAATCCCATCATTTTTTGGGCGCAGATACGATAATACTTGTCCCCCGTTATGTCTCGTCGTGGTAATTTACAATTGAGAATCACCTGTGATTATTGTCAATGCCCGTGTGACATGAATGAGCCACTGAATAATGTCTTCAATGTTTTAAAAAGCCACACAGTATGCCCTGCTTCTTTGTCACACTGATGAAAAGAAAGCATCTGAGGACATCAGAACTGCTATTAGCAAACACAAGATTACCAGAGGGAAATCACAGTTTTAATGTAATGTTATCAAGAAGTTTGCCAAGCATGGAACCATCATGAACCTCGCTGGACGAGAAAGAGGAAAATTGACAAGAGATATCTTTGAGTGTTCATGTGAATGGTGGAAAAAGCACAACATCAAACATAAAAGATCTGAAGGCCAACTTAGAACTCTCTGGGGTCATGGATTCAACAAGCACTAAGTGAAGCACAGTAATCTTGAAGAGCTTCATGGGTGTAGGCCAAGTAAGAAACCATTGCTGAAGATAAGAAATAAATAACAACTTATCTTTGCCAAAGAGTACCTTGACAAACCACAATCCTTCAACAATATTCTGGGGACTGATGAAAACAATATAGAGCTTTTTTGTAATGCAAAGCAACAGTTCATTTACAGATGAAATGAAGCTCATAGGGAGAATAATTCCCTATCAACAGTTGAGGGTAGTGGAGGACCCATAATGCTATGAGCTGGTTTTGCTGCATCTGGTACTGGAGATCTTGATTGTATCACTGGAATCATGAAATTATCAAGTGCTTTTAGAGCAAAATGTCCTACCCAGTGTAAGAAAACTGGGTTTGAGTTGAAGATTATGGGCCCTACCAGAGAATCCTGTGTCCCAAGCTGCACCTCTACCACTTTCTTAGCCTGTAATCTAGCTAGTCTCTCCTGCCCTGCTCTTGCATTGACATCTATTTTGCAACAACCACTGACTCCTAGTTGCCTTGCTGCTCTAATACTGAAACGCTCCTCTCCTATACTGACTTCTTCGATCCACTGACCACACGCACTGCCTGCTAAAAACAGAAACCTGATCATGATACCGTTCAAACACAGCCTTTTACATGGAAAAATAAGAAAGTTATAGATTTTTGACGGTAGGAAGTGAAAATGAAAATTCAAAAAACAAAAAAAAAGTATCCTATTTGATATAGAACCCATGATATAGTTATCTGAAATTGCATCACCCTTTAAGCTTCTAAGCTTGACTCATCTTTGCTTATGTTTAGTGGGATGAGATGGCATGTTCATTAATATTACTTTACACCAGTCCATGGTCATGAGATGTCACATAGGTGCAAGTCTCACTGTATCACACTCTCTTTGATAGTAAAGAGCTTTGACATCATATGACCATGACCATGGCCAAGTGCTTATTCCCAGGAAGTAAACAATGATTAACATTGCTAAATGACAGCAAATAGAGATTTAGAAAGCCATGAAGATTTGATACAGAAAGTATAATGCAAATTGTATAACTTTTAATTGCACAAACAATATCAATTATATGCTCAAATTATGCTTTATCACGTTGTAACAGGATTGATTATTTATTGTCTTATCATTGTGATATACTGTATATAAAATAGACCTATTCTAATTCTATTTTTATGTGAACACTCTATATTGTAAGATTGATTGAAAAACAGTCTGTCAGTGCTGACTTCTCCCATGTTCTATTTATTTTATATCCAGTTTTGGTCAGGGCTAAAACCCCATCCCATGCTCAAGCCTGCACCTCACTGCTGAACCTTGCAATTAAATTTAGTCTAAGGATTCAAGGCTCTATCACATCTATAGTCTTGCCTTGGCTGGAACAAAAGATGCTGTGATCCAGCATGAATATAGTGCTTATTTGGGTCTGTCGAGGTTTGGTTCTGTCATGGAGGACAGGAAATGGCTCCCCAAAAGATAATTCAACTCATTTAATCTCATCATTACCATAGCCAAGTATGAATTAATTATTTTTTTTCCATCAATTGTGTTGTTCTTCATTATACAATGTCATTCTTTACATTTTGTTAATTACACAAGTTCATTCTTTCACTTTTTTTTTTTTTTAAAAATTCCCATTTGCCTACAGATATAAAAGTTAAGGATGTATGAAAAGGGCTCATGGGCTATGCCATCTTCATGTATGATGGGTGTTGGCTAGAGTATGCGCTAATTCCTATGTACCCCACGATGACAGTGCAGGGCTGCTATTGGCTTAGGAGAAGGAGCGGGCAATAACAGCAGCTTCAAAATTTTTAAATGACTTTGATCAGGAGTCTGGTAGTCTTTTACTGCATGACTACTGCTGTAAACATACCGGGCACAGCTTATGTGCCCACGTCATCACTGGACACAACTCTCTGACCAAATACAGCAACCCACTGCCATCATAGATGAACTGTTTTTTTCAGTTTGCGCCAAGGGGTCAAACCATATGTTAGAGGTAGACACAAAAACTCTCTTTATTTTAATGAACAGTCAAAACAGAGGTTTTTATCCCTTTTTACAGAAACTTTATCTCCCCTGAGATATATTCTTACTTTTTGAAGTGGTATTTTCTGTTTTTAATTGCCTTTTTGATTTTCAACGCCATTTGTAAAACAGTTGTATGAAAGTTGGAAGAAAGAATTAAATAATGAAAACATTTTGCCTATTGAACTAAATAATAAAATACCTCATGAGCTCCTTATTGATGCATTTAATGAAAATTACTATATGGACCAAAATCTTCACAATATAAATTTTCTTTTGTCAATTAATTTGTCACTTACAATAATAAAATAGCATTTGCCACTAACTGAGACTGGTAATAAGCAGACCTCCATTTCTAAATCACAATACAGATAACTAAGTGGTCACGCCAAACACGGAATGCAATGTTTAAGTGTTGTAATAACTGATATATAGTGCCTGCAGAAAACAGACCCTCAAAGAATGTATTATCAATCTAAAGTATGACAAACTTTAAGGTACCAGCTTTGCTTACTGTGTCTTTATTTATGAAGACAAGCTTCATATGTTTCTTTTGCTAGAAGTTTTCTATTTTGCTTTTGAAATAATTTGATCTGGGGTATGCATATGAAGAAAGATCAGTCACTATTTCTGATGGGCTCGTTTTACTCACTGAATCTGGAAACTATGGATTTTCAGGATTCTGGATTTTTTCTTAGAACTCTACATTTTGGTGTTCTGCTGTTATCATTCCTGGAAATTTATAAATGAATTGACAACTGGGTAATACCATTTGGGGTGTGTCCGTGCACAATTTGACGTTGTCCAATCAATGCAGTTACGTTGGTGTAATGATCTGAACTAGTACAGCTCATTAAAGCCCAACACCATGCATCTCTTCAAATTGAAAACTTCTAACACATAATCAAAGACCCAAAATTACAGAGAAGTTGCTGGGAACCAAATGTATTGCACATTATTTGATGTAGATGAAATCCTATGCATTTTCAAAGGGTTAAATCTGAGGGGTAATGTGCAGATTGGATTCTGGAATTAAAATCTTGTCATTGATATGTGCATTTATGTGTGTGGAAAGTTTACAAGTCCAAAGTGCATATCTGCCATTTGAGAACATTTCCCTGTAGGTGGAACTGGTGCTCAGGTCCAGAACAAGCCAACTCCATTTGGACTTACTGCATAATTAGTACTACTCATGTGTCAACCATTTATAAACTTTGCAAAGAGTTAGTTATGAACAGACATTCAAAGTACCTGTATTACTAGCGTAGCTCTCTGCTTCTTGCTGTACATTGCAGGTTTAAAACCAACAGTTATTAATGTTCCTGCAGTTCCAATGGGAAGAAGTTCTCCAGATTGAGGAGACACAGAGAACTCCAGATCACTCCCTTGAATAAAATATGCACTGAATGGTTCTGGGTACCTGGTAAAAAGAGGAAGAAAGTATAAGGCTGTAATTAGGGTTTTTATTTTCCAGCTTTGTTTTATTAAAAAAAGTGATCAAGATGCTACAATATTAAACTGAAAAGAAAATACAACGAAAGTACAGGTGTGATTTTAACCCTATATAATCCCAGGATGTCTCGGAAGCATATCTCTTTCTACTTTGCTGATTAGCAAGATAGAAATGTCAGTAGTAAACTGCAGTTCAATCCGTCACTCTGTTTTGGCCTCAAATGCCATTACACCTATGTCACGCAGCATCGTGTGCCCTGGGAAATAAGCAAAGGTCATACACCTTAACAGTAAGTGTTCCAAAGACTGATTGAAGTAGTTTATACTTGTTGTACATGTCCTGGGCAATATGTTACACTTTTTTCTTTTTATACACAAATTATCAGAATCGTTCACTTTTTACTTGATAGAAATGTACTTATATATTACACTCTTCATCCCAGTAATGTTTGACCATATTTAAAATTTTCTAAAATAATAGGTTTTATGCACAATTTAAAATATTTCTCTGGCATAAAGATTACACTTAATTAGGGAAGACTTTCAACAGAGAATGTAATTTATTATTTTATATATATTTTTTATATATTTATTATATATCCTATCATGTGTAAATTAGCAGTATTGTAAGTATTTCATAAATTGTATATATTCTAAAGCCCAGAATAAAAATCCAAATGATTTTGTGTAAAGAACACTTATCAAAATTAGAGAACACTTTCATACCAGCAAGTTATTAGTGGTTAATTTGTCTCCTGGTGCTTATATCCTAAATTAATTTAACAACACTTTTTAACTGGTGACGCTAATTTTCCAGTTTTTACACCGTCCTTCAGCACAGGTTTCCAGTGAAAGCCAAATGGCTGACCCTATCACCATAGCAAGAAGGTTGGTCATTTCAAGTCTGGTGATTTTTATATTGCATCTTTTTTCAACTCAACTCATTTCAAGTCCTTCAAGAAGGCCGGTCACCCTCGAAAGACAAAGGCAGAAGGACAGGAATATTAGCAGAATCTCCATGGGTATCTTTTGAACATTGCACCTGAAATTGCTTGCAAGTTCAGCACTGAACAGGGTAAGGATCTGTGTCATCATGCAGTGTCTTGACATTTAATTGCATTCGGACTGAGAGCCACTCTGCAGTGGTCCAACCCTTGTTATCATAAGAATCAAAAGGAAACTCACCTTGCTAGGGGAATGCTGTTGCAGCATATAAATGGTCCACAGTTTCTTTTAGTACTCAAAGCAAGTTTATTTAATTGGGTCTGATGGGAAACTGTGGGTGCCACCTAAATACCTAAAACTGTTTTCAAGCTGTGGCCCGGTGGGAATGAAGAAGCCCTGTACTGACCTAAATGGTATTCCGTATATGTTTGGTACCAGCCATAGGTGGTAGATATAATATTTCTCTCTATCCAAGACAGACACGAGAGTACAGGATTTAATTTTGGGATGGATTAGTAGCCGCTGGTGCATATCATTAGTAGCATCTTAAGGGCCCTGTTTTTATTCAGCATATTTATTTTAGTGATCACTCTGCACATCAATTGATTGGTAGTGAATAGCTCACAAACTATCAAAAGTCATATGCAAATTCTGGAGGGAGAATTTTTCCACAACAAGGATAAGACATTCCAGACAAATTTCTGTGCAGCTGTTGAATTGTTATCTGGAGAAGCAGGAAGAGTACTTTATAAGCACACTCAAAGAAAGTAACGGCACTCACCCACTGTTAAAAGTGTAATGTCCTTTATTCAGGTGAAGAGCATAAAATCACATGCAGGAGAACAAGCCTTGGCAACGGGTCCGTTTCGCAAATTGGCTTGAGAAAGCGTCACGAGCGCGAAACGGCCCGTTGCCATGCTTGTTTCTCCCTGCATGTGATTTTATGCTTCTTCACCTGAATAAAGGACATTACACTTTTCCAACAGTGGGTGATGTGCCGTTACTGTTCTTCTACGTTTGCTTATGGACTTTTATGTTTATTAACTGAGCACCACAGCATGGTCTTTGTACCGTGATCTCTGGTTCACATATTGGTCTGTGGCTTAATGTGTGGTCGAGTGGGGATACTGCCTCTGATGGAGAAGTTGCCTGCCAGTTTTTCCTTCATGTGAACCTTTCCACAGAGTGTACTATGTCTAGTGTGGCCCTAAATGCTTTGGATTTATTAGCACCAACTTTTAGCAATGCTTTATAGTATCAAAAAGTGGATAAGATTTAAATATTGGGTGAACATTGTAGTAAAACTTACATAAAATTGTGAGAATATCAAACTTGTTTTTGGAGTTACCTTTAAGAAAACCTACCACTTTACAAGTGGTAGGTTTAACCACATATACATGGCACCCATCAGGGTGAGCTGGTGCCAGATCATATTTTTGTTAGGGGAACAAAGCCCCTCTATCGCCGTTTAATAAAGTTATATTAACTTATAACCTGGCCAACCGCACTTGGGCACGCGCACCATGCGCTTGCCCACCGGTTCTAACGTGCTGAAGCGCGTGCGTCACTAGGATCTCCCCGTGCAACACCGCGCCTGCGCAACTTAGCACGGGAGAACAGGTCCGTGCTAAGTTCGCAGGCGCGCGTGTGCCGGTAGAGCTCGGTGACGTCACCGGCTCTCCAGCCACTTTAGAATCCGGCGCGGGGCCGCGTATAAGTTAATATCAACTGTATAAAACGGCAATAGGGGCTTTGTTCCCCTAACAAAAATATCTCTGGTCACCAGCTCTCACCCTGGCTGGTGCCATGTATCTGTGTCCTAAACCTACCACTTTGTAAGTGTAGTGTTGCCTTTAAGGCAACCTTTCACCAGAATGTAATTTTAGCTGCTGACAGGGCCTAATACTATGCTATGATGATGTTTAAAACTCGTCCTTTGTCAGCATTCCTGAAATGATTTCAGTACTTATAAACTTTTTTTCACATTACTTTGCTTTCGCCATCATCACTTGGGGTGAGTCCTGGGGAGGAGCAGCTCCCCACTTTTTTCCACATCCATTGACAGCGGGGGGAAGGGAGTTCCATGAAGTGGTTGCATGGAGAAGAGAGAGTGCATCAGGAGACTGAAGTGGGGGGCAGGTGAACCAGCCTGTATGCCTGTGTCCTCAAACTCTTTGATGGCATTAATTCCTGTATCCATCCCTTTCCATGAATTAAAGTTTTTTTTTAAAGTACTGAAATGATTCAGAATTCCAGAACAATTTTTAAAATCAGTATAGCAAAGACTATTGGAACTGTCACCAGTTACAAAAGACATTCCTGGTGTTTCCGAAGATTAACATAGACTATTGTTTGTTAAACAAAATGGTAGGAATCAAAGTATAAAACAGTTTCAAATGTTCAGAAGCAATGCCGGTGTAGCACTGTTTAGCAAATAAATTTGACTCATCAGAACACAAACATTGGGCAGATTTATGAAGCTGTCTGAAAGTCAGAATATTTCTAGTTGCCCAGGGCAACCAATCAATGCTTAGATTTCATTTTACCAGTGCTAATAATATTTTAAAGGGGTGCTGTGATAGGTTCCATGGGCAACTGAGAATATTCTGATCTCTTTCAGACAGTTTGATAAATCTGCCCCATTTTTCCATGTTAAAAAAAAAAGAAATGAAGCTCAGGTTTTCAACGTTCCATCACTCAAATCTGAATGCCTACATAAAGTCCAGGCAAACATTTTTAACATTTTGTGACCTATGGGTAGCATCACACTATTAATGTTACCCAGCCAAGACTCAGTCCATCCAACAGTGAACCCTGGGATTTTAAGTTAAAAAAAAACTATTTGTGCTTATTCACCAAAGATCGTAATGTTTTCTGCTTTTACACATGGAGCACAATAGTTTTTTAACTTAAAATCCCGAGTGCTGCTGTTCTTTGGATTATCTATCTATATACTGTATTATATTAAAACAAAGTAACATAGAGAATGTCTCTTGTTGCAGTGTTATGTCTAAAATAATAAGCAACCAGCAATGATTGCTATACACGCCACACACTGTCCTGTTGAAATCAGGATAATTATAAATAAATAGCCATTTCACATAACAGAATTTCTTGTTCCATTTAATTGCTGCTTTTGACCTTTACAACTTTTCATTGCTTAGCTTAGGAATCTATTTGTGATGAAAACTAAATAATAAAGTCATATTTAATGTTCTAATCAGAAACTAATCCTCCCTTGCAACTGAAATGAAATTCATACAAACAACCTGCTCCTACAGTGTGACTTACCTTCGCAAATCTTTACCACCATTAGAAAATAATTTAAAGCTTAAATGCCTACTAAAATAATTATAAGCTGGAATACAAGCAAATTAAACATTAATATCAACCTGATCATTAAAAGTTGGAGAAATAAATAATTAGTTTAACAGTTGCAAAAATTGGATCTGATTATGTAATGCTGCAAGAAAGGGCAATGTAACATACAGTGTTATCTCAGACAGGGCAGAATGTGCACTTATCCCCCATGTGGGAAGCTATTACTATAGCCTTTCTAGAACGAGAGTTTTTGGTCATTATTTCATATATACAACTTAACCAATAGAATAGTGATGGCCTGGCTATTGTTTAACTTATAATACATATAACCGGTTTTTATATTCCCCAGTTAAGCAAACTTCAAAATACAATACCATGGATGATTTTCTATGTGATAAACCACAGTAAAAACCTCAATAAATAAACAATTTTAAATAGCATATAAATCTATATAACATTCCATTGCTGGTGACATACTAGTAGAAATCTGAAACATGCATTCCTTAAAAAATTAGCATCTTGTCCTACCATATGACCCAATTATGGCACTAACCTTTTCCAATCTACAAATGTGTACAAAACTTTCTAGTAGGACATAGTAGTGAGTCTTTCAGCACATATTGCAGTGGCATTCCACATAGCAAATAGCACTATTATTCCATTCCAATTTTTACCTTCGACAGGTAAAAATATACCTATATGTGACATGCCCTAAATAAACATAATGCAATGTAGCATGAAATAATGAAGATATGTACAAGGCAGTCATATAAGGGTAGACAAGCCCACGTAATCCATATTGTAAATGACTGCCAAAAGAACATTCAACATCATTAGATAAATTTTAAAGAAGTTGACCTGATGTTATACAGATTCTAAAATGTGCAAGACATTTTTGGACGGTGGGGAGTGGATTTGCCGGGAAATACCTACACTGAGAACGAAACTCATATGTAAGGTTTCAAATCTGTGCTATGTGTAAAAAAAATAATATAATTTTTAGAATACTCCAATGCTCAAAGGAAATGGGTGTGGAGCATCTAGACATAGTGGAAGAGATGATATGTTGGTTTCTTTTTGCTTTATTGCTACAAGAAATAAAAATTAAATAAAAAAAAAAAAGTACAATAAATGAATAAAAAGGAAATTCTGGGTACCTTGTCTTGCTAGTTTAGTCTGAAACCACCTCCTCCATTCTTTGTATGAGTCCAGCTGCTTCATCTGAATTATATCATCCACATTTGGTTCATTGGCACAAACTTATAGGAAATTTCCATATTCCCACACATCCGGTTACACACCTGTCATTAGTAAGTCGAGTGCCTGATATGTATAAAAATATACTCACTAGAAGAACGAATTGTTAGATTAATCAGATGCATCAAAAATCGAGGCACAATTGTGTGTACAATGTTTTAATAATAAAAAGTTATTTCACTGTCTTAATTCTATTTATGTTGGTAAGTTCCATGCATATGGTTCATACAATTGTGCCATTATGATGCCGCTATATAAATAGCTTTAATTATTATTTAATTAATAGTTTCCTTACAAATCTATGAAATCCCAGCTGAAATCAGAATACCATGCTATAAACGCTATCAAGCTGATTGATTGTATGTACCTATCAAACTACTCCAAACACTATCCCACCTAAAAGTTTAACAATTTTGTGTAACAATAATCACATTGATGCTGTATTTGCTCCATTAAATGCACATACTACATACCGTTTCCTGAGTAGCAGCCGACCCGAGTACTAAGCCGATGCCCCTAACTTTTATACCACAAATACTGGGACAAACTTTGACTCGAGTACAAGCCGAGGGTGGGAATGCATTGGTCACAAAGAAGAACAACCTCCCCAGTATTAATCACAAGCCAGCCCCTGCCTCCGTGTATATAGCCTGCCAGCACCTGCCCCAGTGTATTAGCCTGCACAACCCTGCCCCAGTTGTATATACCTGCCAGACCCGCCCCAGTGTTCATAGCCTGCCAGACACCTGCCCCAGTGTATATAGCCTTCCAGCCCCCTGCCCCAGTGTATATACCTGCCAGACCCGCTCAGGATATCGCCGCCAACCCTCCGTGTATATAGCCTGCAAGCCCCTGCCCCATGTATATACCTGGGGTGCCCACCCCGCCCGTGTAGCCTGCCAGGGCCCGCCTGTATATAGCCTCGCAGCCCCTCCCCAGTGTTATGCCTGCCGCCACTGCCTAACAATATCGACAGAAATATACAGGGGTCACCGGAAAGTGAGTTTAGATATATTTATTTTTTGACTCAGTATAAGCCGAGTTTGGTTTTTTCAGCACATTTTTTGTGCTGAAAAACTAGCCTTATACTCGGTATATAAGGTTGTGTCTATTTCCTAAAATTAATGAATATGCATACTTATAATGTGAACAAGAATAAATCAGCATGAAATTTAACATTGTAATACTTTACCTCATTGCTATTGGGTGGCAAAAATATGTTGAAAATTAATGTGACGATCCCATGGTGTATCACGTTCCTTCCTCACAGCTCAATTCCCACAGATGTTCCAGCTTGAGATTTTGATTCTTCTTCAGATTCATACCTAGATTTCATATAGAATTCTTCTGTGGCTAAACTATATTAGAAACAAATGGTTAATAGTTTTGCGTACAGTTTTTCACAAAGGTTGATATATTGCTTCAAGCTTCATTGTAACATGTAAAACCGAGTGGAAAAGTAAAAATTTAACAAATACGTAAGTGCCAGATGCACCCAATCTAGGAAACCATATACATCATATAGTGTATATATATATATATATATATACTATATATATATACATACCATATGCGCCAAGGGGACGCAACATGTTATATGTAAAGTGCACCACACTCCTCAGAGATTAAAGCTTAAAATAGCTAAAAAAGTTTGATATACCAAAGATTCCATATAAGCATAGTAACCAAAGTAACTGATGAGGCAAATCATTTGGCACATACTTCACAAGCTGTCACATACATAATGAACCTTCTCTTTCACATAAGACTGCTAAAACCAAGGCTTGGTAGGCATTTGATCCAGCATACCATGGTGCCCTGACAATACAGAGCAGATCAGAAGGTGTACACAATTTATCCACCAAGCTAATTTTTGGGTGTGAAAATCTTGAGAATTAGCAATGTTGGTGGCAGCAAACACCAGAGGACAAGTATATTTCATGAGTTAATTTGTTGTATGAACGAACCAGAGCAATTTGCCTTTAGAGTACAGAACTAAAGAATAAATGTCTACGACTGCCATCCTCTCCCCTGTAACCCAAACCTTATCCGGAAGACCCAAAGATATCAGAGGACAACATAAAAAGAAACACTATGAACTCGAGTACTTGAGCCAACCTTTAAGGATACCTGAGGGTTTTTACCACAGATTGTCCCACCTCTCAATTACAGCAGATTCCACTCTGGTAATCAGGAGAGAGGATCTGAACTAATTCCTGTGTAAATTCCGTGCAATGACACAATCAAAAACGTTGCAGCAGCCCATAAATTTATGAAGCCGACCACGGATGTAACATATTTTAAATCCACTCATATGCTCTATAATTCATACCACCATAGAGTAACCAACAGTCTTAACTTTAATATATCAGTTTTATGAAGAAACAAAAGTAATCGCAAACTTTTTAATATGAAACAGTACAAATGTTCATAACTTTATTGACAGAAAGAGACACACAAAATTAAAAAAGAACACTTCTTCTCTTTTTGTTGTTTTATTGTTCCCCAAGGCAGTTTTATAATTAGTATTGTTTCCAAAGATTTTCCTCTCTAAGTTTTAAGCCCTTCTACATGGTATGTTTGTTTCTAATTGGGCAATAGCCTGTCAAAAAATCTGAAAACAAGTAAACATTAAACAGAAAACCGCTCATTGTTTCGCAAACTAACAGTAATCTTGAATCATCATTTACAAAATCTATTTATTCTAAGGAAGGAATCGTTTTAAATACTTGCTCTTCTTCCAAGCTGATTATATTGCAAGAAAACGGGGTTCAAAAATATAGCATCCAATTGTCATTTCTTATAGACTAATCATTCTGATAAGTGTGTATTGTCCATAGGAGCTGTAACTGGTAGCTATGATTCTTGTAGGATGAATACTTCCTTATAAAAGATATACAGCATAACCTATTTTTCGCCCTATAGGCGCACCGGTACATAGGCGCATTAGTCTCGATGTCCGGCCGTATATAGAATGCATATAAGGTATATCTCGTTATATCATAATATATCAAGTGAAACCTCCCTTGGATAAAGTACCCCCGTATTTTCCGGCCTATAAGGCGCACTTAAGCCTGGATTTCGTGGAAATCCACAGTTGCGCCTTATAGTCCGTGCGCCCCTATGTATGGCGCTGGGCACGGACCATACTTACATAGTGTCCCCGCTACCGGAGACCGAGACAGCAGATCTCCAGCGGGAACTGCAGACCACGCGGCAGAATTGTTTCGTGCCGCGTGGTCCTGCAGTTCCTCGCTGGAGATCTGCTGTTTCCCTGGTTCTCCGTAGCGGGACCTTGTAGTATGGTCCGCTGCCCACCGCATACTAGTCGACCGGACTATAATCTTATAGTCGGAAATACGGTCTTATCCAGGGAGGTTTCACTTATTTCATATATATTAAAGAGATATACAACTTATATATTCTTGGTTACACAGGGAGTAACATGCTATTTGAGGTATATTATATCCATAAGACCAGCATTCATATAGTTACATTTCTGTGAGGATTCAGATGATATAAATGGTCCCCCTTATTTAAAAAGTCCCTTGGCTGAGCCCCACACCTTGGTGTATGTTTTGCGGAATGGCTGCTCCAGCTTGGTCATTTATCCTTTGATGTCTTTGCAGGTAACTGATGTATTTGCTGTGTGTTCTGACCTCTTGCCTTGACTATTCTTTTCGCCTCACAGTTTTGGTTTGCTTGCTGTCTGATGTTGTGTTTATTTTTATCTGTGACTTGAACTGAGATAGTGGACCTGAACTTTTTCATTCAAATGCACCCCCCACCTGCACCCAAATAAATGGTCTGATATGGCTGTTAACACCACTATGCTATAGCCATGGCTAGTACTAGCCACGGAACATACAATAAAAAACATGGCTAGTTGCTATGGGCATTAATATGGCAGATTAGCTGACTGATAACACCCCAACGCAATAGCGTAGGTCCTCGGGGTATGCAACCGTGATCGGGAATTTTGAGTCTACTAAATTTTTACTGTAAACTTATCCTGAAATCGTCTTGGCAACCAAACTTCCTTTCTTCATTGACACTCTGTCTGTAGCCCATCTATGACTACAGATACTTCAAACTTCTTCTGCAAATCACCAAACTGTTTTTGGGTCATTTCAGTTTTATAGTATCAACGAATGGGACAAATACGTAAGTAAGAAGGATTTTACTACTTTACTACTTCATACATTTTTCAGAATGCAGTAACTGCCTGGCACTGATGTGTTATTTTTTCTCTATTTTATAGCCATCGGCAAAGTTGCATAATTTGGAGTATTCATTATTTTGTGTTTAATCATGCAATATTTATTGGGACCAAGTATAAGACACTGCATGTCTGTAAATATCTCAGCCTTACTTCAAGTTGGGATTAAGTATCCAATCATGTCTGAAACTTAATACTAAAAAATACCATAAAAACAATGATACAACAGTGTCACTGTTACAGGGAAGCCGAAAGTTATAAAAAAAGCAAATACAGTATGATTCAAGGATACAATAATTATGCCTCTTGTTACTAGTAATGCATCATGTACTCGGTAGAAATACATAGTATTGAAGATCTCTTAATAACAGAGGCCACCTGTAACATACAGTAATAAGAAAAAAACCAACAGCAGCAAACTTTCATACAGCCCACAGTGGTTCATAGGTTGTACACCATTGTTCCTACAAAAGGATCTCTAGGCCTCATTCTCATTCGATACTTAATAACTCATAACTAATATTTCAGGCACAAGGGGGGAAAAGACCTTAAAATGCAACTTCACTTAAGAACAATGCCATTTCTGTATTCACAATCGGTAAAATACATTCACAATGTGCAATGAATATATCCTGGGACTTTCAAAACCTTGTTAGCTTCTTAAGAATATGCTAACATTCAATTCTCATGGGGGCAGAACGTTGCCCCTACCTCTCACCCCTGGAACACCTACAAACCACGCTAACCATACTCTCACGGTTTTTATTGGTAACAATTCAACTATCAAACCATTTCAGAACTACGACAATCCACTGCACGTTTCTTTTCTTATGCACCCCAAAAGTCCACATCTCAATAAGAAAAAATAAGTGCTTGGCAACATATTTGTCTCCTTGGCTTTAATGTGTAATGTGCATTCTGTTTTTTTACTACAACACTAAACTATATTAAATTTTTCACAATCCTTAGTAAAGTGTGTTGTATTTGCAGTAATTCACCATCCACTACTGATTTGACATGCATGTGGAGGAATAAATTCTATGTGACCGCGCACAACTGTATGTTTTACCTTACAGCTGTTCTCCAACGCATTATTAACAATAATACAATCAATTTTTCAATTCGACTAAACCAATCATCCATAAACCTTATTGTCTGTAAAGGATCTAAGCCTCTTACATGTTGCACTGCTAATCATTTCCATATTCTTCCGTTAATTATTTCACTATGTTTATTCAGCCAATGTTGCCTACACTGCTTGATATTATTGAGACGCTCAGGGTTTAATTCTTGCTAAGTGGCTCAAATGGGATTACGTATTGCCTATTTACTTCTCTACTTTTGGTGGCGATTATTCTGCCTATTTATAACTGGAAAATTGTTCGTATACACAAACACCATATGTGATTTCAATACTACAATAATTATTTATAGAAGCACATTTCCTGCAGCATTTTAAGTTGGTAGCTAACCAAGTATGATGTGCAATCAGATGGTTTTATGACAGGCATCAGTTTATTATATGACTAGTACTAATATCATACCACCAAGTCATTATGGAATCTTTTCATATTTAAATGATTCTGATTCGTATTTCAGAGCATTTCATTATTAGTCTCTACCTGAAGAATTCATGTTCCAATCAATACCTGCCTTTTCATCCACAACACAAGAAGCCTTAAACAGGTTTTATTGGCGATGGCATACATAGAACTCTGATACCAGTGGCGATTACTTCTTCTCTAGGCAGAAAACCCATAGCCGCTTGAATTAAATAAATACCCACTTAAAACTGCGGCAGCATTAAATATCATTTTCTTCTCCCCTACTGTACCTCACTGTTCTCCTTGGTATTAAATTGAGTCAAGACGCCATAGGCACTTTCTTATGAGATGTACATTAAGTGACAAGTGGAGACGTATTAAGTAACGCACTTAACTGCACCACAATGGCACTATAATCACCCCATGATTTGATCCATTGTTTGTGACGACCATTGATATGGTATATCAAAGCAACACAGGAAAAGTCCCTTTAGCAAAATCTGCAGCAGGAAGAAAAGAATTTGTGCCAGTGTTTTTATCATTACATATAAAATAAATTTGAAAGTTTTGTGCACATATTTTTCACATGCTAATGTTAACGTTTACTTATTAGCTTAATCTATTCATTGGATTTAACAAGGCAGATACTGAACTCATCCAGAGGCCAACCTTTGTATTTCTTTACTTTGCCTATACAAGCAGCCAACATTGTACTGCAGAACTGTGTAGATATTGGATATCAGGCACAATATATCTAATTTCCCTACCTGAATCAACAACTGGAGCCAATTAACATATGGGTCTGTTTACAAAAACGTTAAAGGAATATCCAGAGGAGACAATTGACAAGACCATATACAGTACTATTGCCCCTTGTTTAGATTTTGGTAACACTAAGCCCCCCATCTGCCTCAATCAAAAATTTTAAATAATACTTCTACTGATTTGCACCGAGAATAAAATTTTGGGAAGCTGTGAGAGGGTTTGAGAACTGGATACAGCAGATCACTCTCAGAACTTGGAATAGTGCTGAGTAGCAATGCTAACCTAGACATTACTATGAGAAGCCCTTTTTTTGTATCTTGTTCCATTCTCAGGGCACCACATCTAAGACAGCTGATTGATACAGGTGTCTGGGCGATGTGGCAAACTTTTAGAGACCGAGTGCCCAACTACAACAAAGACCTACTTAAGTTTATCGCAAAGTGCCAACACAGAAATTTACTTAGTGATTTATAACCCCTTCTCTGTCACGTTTTCATTGATACCAGCACCTGGAGGCACACCAATAAGCAAAAATAGTCCAGTAGAGCTGTCACTTTATATAGCTCTGTGCACAGCAAGTCCTGGGCTGTGTGATACTGCAGGAATATTACCTGGAGTCATCTATGTGATGGCCTAGTTGCCCACAGAAGGCTCCTGAGTGCCACCTCTGGGCACCAGTGCCATATGTTAGCCATCACTGGTGATAGGTAATCAGCCCCCACTTCTTTGATTTGACGACTATCCTACACACATCTATAATCCAAAAATCCCTTTAAATGTCGGACTAGCCCAATTAAAATATGCAAGAATTAAAACTTCAAAATGTTCTAACTATGGCCTCCTGCTATAATAAAAGAAAATCTTAGAATAGTACTTTTTCATTATTTGCTCCCTGCCACCTGCTTGACAGCTTCTAGAAAAAAAAAGTTTTTTTACATTATTTCACAGTATTTTTTTTATGGTACATATGCATTTTCAGACATCTTATTTATATCCATCTATGAAGTCATTGTAAAACTACAGTTGAAATATGCTAATGAACAACTTGACAGTTTGACACAGTTGGGGAACTGAAAGACATAGGACTTCAGGTTCACAGTCTGGTTGTAGCCCTGATCACATAACTGTAAAATCTGTCAGTTATAGACACAATTTTCATGCTGTCATTACTAACCATTGCTGACTTGAACCCTTCTTGTACATCTAGTGTTATTTTCCACTGGTTTTATGTTTTGACCTTGATGGCAACATCAGCAATTGACCGGGAACAACACCAGTTCACAATACTTCTACCTCTCTTCAGTCCGAGATCTGCCTTGCACACACCCAAGCTGGAAAAGACCAATAAAAATTTCCAAACAAATAGATGTTAATTTTTGAAAGAATCAACTCACAATTCATACTTTAAATGTATACTTATTATGTTACAGATTTAGAAACCAAAGAAACAGGGCTGTCTACAGATGGTGAAATAAATCCCAAAACCCACTCATGAATGACAAACAAAAATAAAAGAGCGCAAGCAGTAAGCACTATATAAAAATGGAACCTCAATTAAACCAACTTAACATACGTCAATCTAGTCTATCAATATAAGTTAGACTGAATGGCAAAACCCCTTACACTATTCACAGATTATAAATAAAGGTTAATACCTAATTCTATAGACTAGTATAAACGAAAAATACCATAATCCACAAAACAAACACGATACAACAGTTTCCATTGTTTACAAGGAAGCAGAAACGGAACATGAAAGCAGCAAGAACTAGGGTTGACTGGGAATGGAAACTGTCCTTTACTCTACGGTAGCTCAGTCCCTGCCTGCGGGTGATAGCTACTTACCCGGACCTAGCTCTGGACCCGACAACTCCTCTCTTCTGAACGCGAAGAACCTTTCATATGTATGGAAAGGGATAAGTATCCTAGGGTCTGGTGATACTAAATTTCGGCCCCCCTAAATAAACAATTAACTGAAGTAAAATCTTGGCGACAAGCAATCCCTCATGCACACAAACACACAACCGATAACTGACTGCTGGAGAAGGCAAAAAAGGAACAAGAATAGTAGGGGTAACACCCCAGAGCGATGTCCAGAAAAAAACACTCACCAGAAAAAACAACAGACCAAAGGATAACCAGACAAAATATAGTGAATAATACAATGGAAAGAACCAACTTAATGAGTTATATACATTAGTTTACTATATTATCACGCTGCACTTTTTATTTCACAATCAAAAACTTCAAATCTGTAGTTACCTCTTTAGTCTTTTAGACTATGCACATTGGCATCTCTGTTAAAAAAACTTGAAATGAATGAAAATGGGTTTATTGTCCATTTTGGTGTTGTATCTCGGTGCATTCACCTAAATGCTCTGATTCGAATACCAAAGATTCAGTGAGTTTTATTTTCTTTACTTTTGTTTTTATTTTTAGGTGCACCTACTGTACTATACATTCTTCTTTTACCACTCCAATTAAAAAAAATAGGATGGAGTGAGCATGTATTCGGTTTTCAAAGACAGAAGGAACCAAACATTTTTGGACAAATTGGTGGATAAAGCACCAAGTTATATTAATTTTTTTTTCGAGTTTAATGTGCAGCCCATTTTTTTGGCTGTGTAATGCGGTCCACATACCTGAGACATAACCCCAAGTAGATCACAAAATGATGCTGCTACTTAAGATAGTGCTTTTCTTCTTATAGACAACTGGTACTTCATACTATACTTTAAGGAACCACACACTGATACCTGCATTCTGTCCTAACGTAGAGAAATTTTTTAAGCTAGAAGCCATTTCCCAAAACTCATGGAATAGTGAGTAAACCCATTGTTGTTTTCTTTATTATTTTTATCCAGCCGTCATTCATGTTCTTAAAATCCTGTCAAGGAAGTGGAGGGTTTTAAGTACTATCTTATTATTCCTTGTAAGAGAATTGTAGGTGTGATTATGTCTCATCTCTTTCGTGACCTCACTGTGTTCTTTCGGATTAGTGGTGGTCCTATCAGGTCAATGGAGAGCCCAAATATTTTAAAGCAAGCCTTTAACATCTTGTATATATTGGACTTTAGACGCTAACATTAGATTATAACGGCTTAACTTTTTTCTAGATTTATCACGTATGTCTGCTGCTGGTATTAAAAAGCTTTCATTTTTAAGACTATACTTATAAATATAACCTATTAGATTGGTGTGAATCAAATGATGAATGCACCCAACCTTTTGTCACAATTTGATTTTTGACGAATGTTGTTGTTCCTAAGTGCGCAAGTGCTTTATATTTCTATTTTTTCAATGTTGTGTTTTTTTTTTTTTTGCATGAGTTGCTATTGGAATGTTCAATAAGCAATGGAGGGCTTGGGAAAAAAAACTATCTAGTGTGACATAGCCTTAAGCTATATAGTGTAAGTATGACTAAACTTTTTATCATGAACATTTTTTCTTCTATTAATAACGTTTTTTTTTATTTTTGAAGAAATGTCCTCTTTCGGAAGAAACTCATTAATCTTGAGCTCTGTTCAGTTTTCTATTGTTTACAATCATTACATTGCTCACAGGTGATTGCAAAGTGGTTGAACCCAGCAGGAGATTTGTTTCCCTCAGAAAATAAATCAGCATCGGCTTCATATAACTGAAGCTTTAAAAACATTCAAAAACATTTATACTTTTAGCATTCCACACACAGACATACAAGAATATATTTCCCTCAATAATCTAAATCAGAATAAACCTTTTAATTACTGATGCAAAAGTCAAGTTTCACATTAGTATTTTGTAGAAATTTCATTAGTAATTTGGTACCAAATTTCCCTTAACCAGGGGTAATTCCGGGAATTGAAACATCTTATACAAAAACCCTGATGCTAACTAAATAAATAATATACAAAACTCCATGTCCTAGTTCGAAAATGGGAGCTTAAACCGACAGTTTTGAATATTTATGTATTTCTAAAAATTTTTAGTGGCCTCTCCGTCTATGAAGTTTTAAACCAAGACTCGGCCTGCCACTGGACACTGCAGGTGCCCATTGCACCATTAGTGTCTCACTAACTCCTCTCCAAACGTATTTTCTGTTTCTTCGTTGGTGGATGGTCTGCCCCCCCTCTGTGAGTTGTATGCAACTGTCCTGGATGCCTTTGTTTTACTTATAGTAACATGTGTAACTTGTTGGCGCCCAGTGAACGGCCATCTTTGGTGCACACAAATCACCGACCCTTGCTTTCTGTTCTATGTGTCTACCTCCCAAGCCACAAGTGTTGATGCGGTTTATTGTCCTTCTTCACCACCTTCTCAGTCTACGCCGCTATTGTCTTTCTTCAGATACTCCTTGATTAATACTGGTCATCACTTGGCGTTCCTTGTAGCCGCAACCCTAACACATCAACTAGTGTGCCCTTACCGCGCCTCTAACATGCGCAGTTGAGGCACTTTTTGCTCTGGCCCACTCATAGCCGCAGTGCAACCGACACGGACACCTGAAATCATCACTAGGCTGTGCCCCCCTGCTCGGATCACATGTCACCCTACGCGTAATCTAGGCCTAGGTGGCCATGGCTATTTTGCTGTGGACATTTTTTCGCAGGCACACCATAAACAGCACGCTGCTGTTCCTGGTCGGTCACAAAGGAAATTAATTGACTGAATTAAGGGCCATAGCCTTTTCCATATGGCATAAAGATTACACTTAATTAGGGAAGACTTTCAACAGAGAATGCAATTTATTATTTTACGGTATGGTGTCCATATAAATATATATATATATACACACACACACACACACACACACACACACACACACACACACACACAACACACACACACACACACACACACACACACACACACACACACACACATTATAGATCATAATTAGTGAACACACAATCTCCTAAATGTCAAAGTCATTCTGTAGTCCTATGTGAATATATCCTATCATGTGTAAACTAGCAGTATTGTAAGCTTATTTCATAAATTGTATATATTCTAAATCCCAGAATAAAAATCCAAATGATATTTGTGTAAAAGAACACTTATCAAAATTAGAGAACACTTTCAGATACCAGCAAGTTATTGGTGTTAATTTGTCTCCTGGTGCTGATATCCTAAAATATTTAACAAACACTTTTTAACTGGTGGCCTAATTTTCCAGTTTTACCCATCCTTCAGGCAGCAGGTTGTCCAGGTGAAAGCAAATGGCTGACCCTAACACACACACACACACACACACACACACACACACACACACACACACATTAGAGATCATAATTAGTGAACACACAATCTCCTAAATGTCAAAGTCATTCTGTAGTCCTATGTGAATATATCCTATCATGTGTAAACTAGCAGTATTGTAAGCTTATTTCATAAATTGTATATATTCTAAATCCCAGAATAAAAATCCAAATGATATTTGTGTAAAAGAACACTTATCAAAATTAGAGAACACTTTCAGATACCAGCAAGTTATTGGTGTTAATTTGTCTCCTGGTGCTGATATCCTAAAATATTTAACAAACACTTTTTAACTGGTGGCCTAATTTTCCAGTTTTACCCATCCTTCAGGCAGCAGGTTGTCCAGGTGAAAGCAAATGGCTGACCCTAAACATCACTAGGAGGTTAAAATTTTGACCTACTTAAAGTGGCTTTAAGTAGACTCCCTGATGTCTGATGCGTTCTACATTCTCTGATACATTGTGAGGTTTTGAACTCCCTTGTTTTGCACTTGTCCGGATGCCATTTGATCCAGGGGGCCGCTCCACCAGCAATTCTATGTATACCTTATATACTCGAGTATAAGCCTAGTTTTTCAGCACAAAATTTGTGCTCAAAAACCCTAACTCGGCTTATACTCGAGTCAACTAAAACACACACACACACACACACACACACACACACACACACACACACACATTAGAGATCATAATTAGTGAACACACAATCTCCTAAATGTCAAAGTCATTCTGTAGTCCTATGTGAATATATCCTATCATGTGTAAACTAGCAGTATTGTAAGCTTATTTCATAAATTGTATATATTCTAAAGCCCAGAATAAAAATCCAAATGATATTTGTGTAAAAGAACACTTATCAAAATTAGAGAACACTTTCAGATACCAGCAAGTTATTAGTGTTAATTTGTCTCCTGGTGCTTATATCCTAAATTATTTAACAAACACTTTTTAACTGGTGACCTAATTTTCCAGTTTTACCCATCCTTCAGGCAGCAGGTTGTCCAGGTGAAAGCAAATGGCTGACCCTATCAGCCATAGCAAGAGAGGTTGGTCATTTCAAGTCTGTGATTTTTATAATATTGCATCTTTTCAACTCAACTCATTCAAGTCCTTCAAGAAGGCCGGTCACCCTCGAAAGACAAAGGCAAGAAAGGACAGGATAATGCAGAGAATCTCCATGGGTAATCTTTTGAACATTGCACCTGAAATTGCTTGCAAGTTCAGCACTGAACAGGGTAAGGATCTGTGTCATCATGCAGTGTCTTGACATTTAAGTGCATTCGGACTGAGAGCCACTCTGCAGTGGCCAAGCCTCTTGTTATCAGAAAGAATCAAAAGGAAAGACTCACCTTTGCTAGGGGAATGCTGTGCAGACATATAAATGGTCCACAGTTCATTTTAGTAAACAAAGCAAGTTTAATTTAATTGGGTCTGATGGGAAACGTGTGGTGGCACCTAAAATACCTAAGAGACTGTTTCAAAGCTGTGGCACCTGGGGGGATGAAGAAGCCCTGTACTGAACCTAAATGGTATTCCTGTATATTTTTTTATACCATGGCATAGGTGGTGGATATAATATTTCTCTCTATCCAAGACAGACGTGAGAGTACAGGATTTAATTTTGGGATGGATTAGTAGCCGCGGGTGCATATGCATTAGTAGCATCTTAAGGGCCCTGTTTTTATTCAGCATATTTATTTTAGTGATCACTCTGCACATTCAAATTGATTGATAGTGAATAGCTCACAAACTATCAAAAGTCATATGCAAAATGCTGGAGGGAGAATTTTTCCACAATCAGGATAAGACATTTCCAGACAAATTTCTGTGCAGCTGGTTAGAGATTGTTATCTGGAGGAAGCAGGAAGAGTACTTTATAAGCAACACGTAGAAGAAAGTAACGGCACTCACCCACTTGTTAGAAAAGTGTAATGTCCTTTATTCAGGTGAAGAAGCATAAAATCACATGCAGGGAGAAGCAATGCTGTGGTGCAGGCATTGTACCGTGATCTCTGGTTCCAAGATTGGTCTGTGGCTTAATGTGTGTCGAGTGGGGATACTGCTCTGATGGAAGATAGTGCCTGCCAGTTTTCCTTCATGTGAACTTTCCACAGAGTGTACTTTATGTCTAAGTGGGCCTAAATGCTTTGGATTTATTAGCACCAACTTTTAGCAATGCTTTATAGTATCAAAAAAGTGGATAAGATTTAAATATTGGGTGAACATTGTAGTAAACTTACAGAAAATTGTGAGAATATCAAATTTGTTTGGAGTTACCTTAAAGGCATACCTGTCACCAGGAATGTAATTTTTAGCTGCTGACAGGGCCCTATAACCTATGCTATGATGATTTTAAAACTGCCTTTGTCAGAATTCTGAATGATTTCATTACTTTATAAAACTTTTTTTCACATTACTTGGCTTTCTGCCATCAGCTTGGGGTGAGTCCTGGGGAGGAGCAGCTCCCCACTTTTTTCCACATGCATTGAACAGGCGGGGAAGGGAGTTCACATTGAAGGTGGTTGCATGGAGAAGAAGGAGAGGGCATCAAGGAGACTGAAGGGGGGGGCAGGTGAACCAGCCTGTATGCCTGTGTCTCAAACTCTTTGATGCATTATTCCTGTATCCATCCCTTTCCATGAATTAAAGTTTTTTTTTAAAGTACTGAAATGATTCAGAATTCCAGAACAAATTTTTAAAATCAGTATAGCAAAGACTATTGGAACCTGTCACCAGTTACAAAAGACATTCCTGGTGTTCCGAGAATTAAACATAGACTATTGTTGTTAAACAAAATGGGTAGGAATCAAAGTATAAAACAGTTTCCAATGTTCAGAAAGCAATGCCTTGTAGCACTGTTTAGCAAATAAATTTGACTCATCAGAACACAAACATTGGGGCAGATTTATGAAGCTGTCTGAAAGTCAGAATATTTCTAGTTGCCCATGGCAACCAATCAATGCTTAGATTTCATTTTACCAGTGCTAATGAATATTTTAAAGGGGAGCTGTGATAGGTTACCATGGGCAACTGAGAATATTCTGACTTTCAGACAGTTTGATAAATCTGCCCCATTTTTTCCATGTTAAGAAAAAAAAGAAATATGAAGCTCAGGTTTTCAACGTCCATCACTCAAAATCTGAATGCCTACATAAAGTCCAGGTAAACATTTTTAACATTTTGTGACCTATGATGGTAGCATCACACTATTAATGTTACCCATGCCAAGACTCAGTCCATCCAACAGTGAACCCTGGGATTTTAAGTTAAAAAAAAAACTTTTGTGCTTTATTCACCAAAGATCGTAATGTTTCTGCTTTTTACACATGGAGCACAATAGTTTTTAACTTAAAATCCCAGAGTGCTGCTGTTCTTTGGATTATCTATCTATATACTGTATTATATTAAAACAAAGTAACATAGAGATGTCTCTTGTTGCAGTGTTATGTCTAAAATAATAAGCAACAAAGCAATGATTGCTATAGCGACACACACTGTCCTGTTGAAATCAGGATTAATTATAATAACTAAATAGCCATTTCACATAACAGAATTTCTTGTTCCATTTAATTGCTGCTTTTGACCTTATACAACTTTTCATTGCTTAGCTTAGGAATCTAGTTGTGATGAAAACTAAATAAATAAAGTCATATTTAATGTTCTAATCAGAAACTAATCCTCCCTTGCAACTGAAATGAAATTCATACAAACAACCTGCTCCTACAGTGTGACTTAACCTTAGCAAATCTTTACCAATTAGAAAAATAATTTAAAGCTTAAATGCCTACTAAAATAATTATAAGCTGGAATACAAGACTAATTAACAATTAATATCAACCTGATCATTAAAAGTTGGAGAAATAAATAATTAGTTTAACAGTTGCAAAAATTGGATCTGATTATGTAATGCTGCAAGGAAAGGGCAATGTAACAATACAGTGTTATCTCAGACAGGGCAGAATGTGCACTTATCCCACCATGTGGGAAGCTATTAACTATAGCCTCTTCTAGAACGGAGAGTTTTTGGTCATTATTTCATATATACAACTTAACCCAATAGAAATAGTGATGGCCTGGCTATTGTTATGAACTTTATAATACATATACACAGGTTTTTATATTCCCAGTTAAGCAAGACTTCAAAAATACAATACATGGATGGATTTTCTATGTGATAAACCACAGTAAAACCTCAATAAATAAACAATTGTTAAATAGCATATAAATCTATATAGACATTCCATTGCTGGTGACATACTAGTAGAAATCTGAAACATGCATTCCTTAAAAAAGTTAGCATGTCTTGTCTACCATATGACCCAATTATGGCACTAACCTTTTCCAATCTACAAAAGTGTACAAAACTTTCTAGTAGGACATAGTAGGTGAGTCTTTCAGCACAGTATATGCAGTGGCATATCCACATAGCAAAAATAGCACTATTATTCCAATTCCAATTTTACCTTCGACAAGGTAAAACATATACCCTATATGTGACATGCCCTAAATAAACATAATGCAATGTAGCATGAAATAATGAAGATATGTAACAAGGCAGTCATATAAAGGGTACACAAGCCCACGTAATCCATATTGTAATGATGACTGCCAAAAAGAACATTCAACATCATTAGATAAAATTTTAAAGAAGTGACCTGATTTTTACAGATTCTAAAAATTGCAAGACATTTTTGGACAGGTGGGAGGGATTTGCCAGGAAATACCTACATGACGAGACGATAATCTTCCATATTAAGGTTTCAAATACTGTGCTATGTGTAAAAAAAATAATATAATTTTTAGAATATCTCCAATGCTCAAAGGGAAAAGGGGTGGGAGCATCTTAGACATAGTGGGAGGGAGATGATATGTTGGTTTCTATGCTTTATTTGCTACAAGAAATAAAAATTAAAATAAAAAAAAACAGTAAAATATAGAATGAAATAAAAAGGAAATTCTGGCACCTTGTCTGACTAGTTAGTCTGAAACCAACTGCCGATTCTTTGTTGAGTCCAGCTGCTTCAATCTGAATTATATCATCCACATTTGGTTCAGTGGCAACAAACTGTATAGGAAATTTCCATATTCCACCGGTTACACACTGTACAATTAGTAGAGCAGAGTGCCTGATATGTATAAAATATAACGCAATAGAAGAAAGAATTGTTAGATATAACAGATGCATCAAATCAAGGCACAATTGTGTGTACAAAGGTTTATAATAAAAGTTATGTGCACTGTCTTACATTCTATTTATGTTTGAGTAATGTCCATGCATATGGTTATAAAGTGTTGCAGATTATGATGCCGCTATATAAATACAGCTTTATTATTATTTATTATATAGTTCCTTACAAATCTATGAAATCCCAGCTGAAATCAAGAAGTACATGCTATAACGCTATCAAGCTGATGGATTGTATGTACCTATCAAACACTACTCCAAACACTATTCCACACTAAGTACATTTTGTGTAACAAATAACACATTGATGCTGTATTTGCTTCCCTCCATTAATGCACATAAACTACATACCGTATTACCGAGTATAAGCCGACCGAGTACTAAGCCGAGGCCCCTAATTTTAACCACAAATACTGGGAAACCTATTACTCGAGTACAAGCCCGAGGGGGGAAATGCATTGGTCAAGCCCTCCCCAGTATATATCAGCCAGCCCCTGCCCCATGTATATAGCCTGCCAGCCCCTGCCCCAGTGTATTAGCCTGCCAACCCTGCCCCAGTGTATATAGCCTGCCAGACCCTCCCCAGTGTATATAGCCTGCCAGACCCTGCCCCAGTGTATATAGCCTGCCACCCCCTGCCCCAGTGTATATACCTGCCAGACCCCTGCCCGCATGTGTATATGCCTCCAAGCCCCTGCCCCAGTGTATATACCTGTCCCAGCCCCTGCCCCCGTGATAGCCTGCCAGCCCCCGCCCCTGGTATATAGCCTTCCAGCCCCTCCCCAGTGTATATGCCTGCCGCCACTGCCTACAGAAGATCGCACAGAAGATATACAGGGGTCACCGGAAAGGTGAGTTTAAGATATATTTATTTTTTGGACTCAGTTAAGCCGAGTTTTGGTTTTTCAGCACATTTTTTGTGCTGAAAAACTAGCCTTATACTCGAGTATATAAGGTTGTGTCTATTTCCTAAAAATTAATGAATATGCATACTTATAATGTGAACAAGAATAAATCAAGCATGAAATTATACATATGTAATACTTTACCTCATTGACTTATTGGGTGCAAAAAATGTTGAAAATTAATGTGACGATCCCGATGGTGTATCACGTTCCTTCCTCACTAGCTCAATTCCCACAGATGGTTACCAGCTGAGATTTTGATTCTCTTCAGATTCATACCTAATTCATATAGAAAATTCTTCTGTGGTACTAAACCTAATATTAGAAACAAATGGTTAATAGTTTTGCTGTACATTTTCACAAAGGTGATATATTGCTTCAAGCTTCATTGTAACATGTAAAAACCGAGTGGAAAAGTAAAAATTTTAACAAATACAGTAAGTGGTTCACAGATGCACCAATCTAGGAACCATATACATGATATGTGTATATATATATATATAGTATATATATATATATATTACATACCATATGCCACAACGGGGAACGCAACATGTAATATTGTAAAGTGCAACCACACTCCTCAGAGATTAAAGCCTTAAAATAGCTAAAAAGTTTTATATACCAAAGATCATATAAGCATAGTAACCAAATAACTGATGAGGCACAATCATTTTGGCACATACTTCACAAGCTGTTACAAATAATGAACCTTCTCTTTCACATAAGACTGCTAAAACCAAGCTTGTAGGCATTTGATCCAGCACATACCAGGGTGCCCTGACAATACAGAGCAGTCAGAAGGGGTACAAACAATTTATCCACAAGACTATTTTTGGTGTAAAAATCTTGAGAATTAGCAATGTTGGTGGCAGCAAGACACCAGAGGACAAGTATAATTTCAGAGTAAGATTTGTTGTACTGTCAACCAGAGCATTTGCCTTTTAGAGTAGCAGAACTATAAGAATAAATGGTCTACGACTGCCATCCTTCTCCCCTGTACCCAAACCTTATCTCGGAAGACCCAAAGATATCAGAGGACAACATAAAAAGAAACACTATGAACTCGGAGTGATTGAGCCAACCTTTAAGGATACCTGAGGGTTTTTAACACAGATTGTCCCACCTCTCAATAAGCAGATTCCACTCTGGTATCAGAGAGGAGGATCTAACTAATTCCTGTGTAAATTCCGTGCAATGCACAATCAATAAAAGTAGCAGCAGCCCATAAATTCATGAAGCGACCACGGATGTAACATATTTAATCCCATCATATGCTTCTATAATTCATACCACCATAGAGTAACACAGTCTTAACTTTAATATATCAGTTTATGAAGAAACAAAAGTAATCGAACTTTAATATAAACAGTACAAATGTCATAACTTTATTGACAGATAAGAGACACACAAAATTAAAAAAGAACACTTCTTTCTCTTTTTGTTGTTTTAGATAGTTCCCCAAGGCAGTTTTTATAATTGTATTGTTTCCAAAGATATTTCCTCCTAATTTTAAGCCCTTCTACAGGGTATGTTTGTTTCTAATTGGAATAGCACTGTCAAAAAAATCTGAAAACAAGTAACATATAAACACAAAACCGCTCATTGTTTCGCAAATAAAGTAATCTATGAATTATCATTTACAAAATCTATTTATTCTAAGGAAGGAATCGTTTTAAATACTTGCTCTCTTCCAAGCTGATTATTTGCAGAAATGGGGTTAAAAAGATAGCATACATTGTCATTTCTTATAGACTAGATCATTCTGATAATGTGTAGTTGTCATAGGAGCTGTACACTGGTAGCTATATTCTTGTAGGATAATACTGTCCTTATAAAAGATATACAGCATAACCGTATTTTTCGCCCTATACGGCGCACCGGACATAAGCGCATTAGTCTCGATGCCGCCTTAATGAAATGCATATAAGTGTATATCTCTTTATATCATATAAAAGTGAAACCTCCCTTGGATAAAGTACCCCACCGTATTTTCCGGACTATAAGGCGCACTTAAAACCTGGATTTCCGTGGAAATCCAAAGTTGCGCCTTATAGTCCGGTGCGCCCTATGTAGGCCTGGAGCAGCGGACCATACTTACATAGGTGTCCCCGCTAACCGGAGACCGAGACAGCAGATCTCCAGCGGGAACTGCAGACCACGCGGCAGAAGTTGTTCGTTGCCGCGTGTCTGCAGTTCCCTGGAGATCTGCTGTTTCCGGTCTCCGTAGCGGGGACCTATGTAAGTATGGTCCGCTGCCCAGCCCATACATAGGGCGCACCGGACTATAATCTTATATTCGGAAAATACGGTACTTATCCAAGGGAGTTTCACTTTATTATATGATTTAAAGAGATATACACTTATATAATTCTTGGTTACACAGGGATAACATGCTATTTGAGGTATATTATATTCCATAAACGAACAGCATGTCAAAGTTACATTCTGTGAGGATCAGATGATATAAATGTCCCCCTTATTTAAAAAGTCCCTTGGCTGAGCACCACACCTTGGTGTATGTTTTGCGGATGGCTGCTACCAGCTTGGTCATTTATCCTTGTGATTCTTTCAGGTAACTGATGTCAATTTGCTGTTGTTTCTGACCTCTTGCCTTTGACTATTCTTTTCCTCACAGTTTTGGTTTGCTTGCTGTCTGATGTGTGGTGTTTATTTTGTATCTGTACTTGAACTAGAGATAGTGGACCTGAACTTTTCATTCAAATGCACCACCCCACCTGACCCAAATAAATGTCTGATATGGCTGTTAACAACCACTAGCTACTAGCCATGGCTTAGTACTAGCCACGGAACAATAACAATAAAAAACATGGCTGTTGCTATGGGCATTAATATGGCAGATTAGCTGACTGATATACACCCATCGGCAATAGGCGTAGGTCCTCGGGGTATGCAACCGGACGGGAAGTTTGAGTCTACTAATTTTTTACTGTAAACTTATCCAATGAAAATCGGTATTGGCAACCAAACTTCCTTTCTTCATTGACACTCTGTCTGTAGCCCATCTATGACTACAGATACTTCAAACTTCTTCTCAAATCACCAAAACTGTTTTTGGGTTTTCAGTTTTATAGTATCAACTAAATGGGACAAATCTAAGTATAAAGGATTTTACTACTTTACTACTTCATACATTTTCAGAATGCAGTAACTGCACTGCACTGATTGTTATTTTTTCTCTATTTTAATAGCCAATTCGGCAAGTTGCATAATTTGGAGTATTCATTATTTTGTGGTTTAATCATGCAATATTATTGGACCAAGTATAAGACAGCTGCAAGTCTGTAAATTCTCATGCCTTACTTCAAGTTGTGGATTAAGTATCCATCAATGTCTGAATACTCTATACTAAAAAATACCATAAAAACAATGATACAACATGTCACTGTTACAGGGAAGCAGAAAGTTATAAAAAAGCAAATACCAAGTATGATGTCAAGGATACAATAATTATGCTCTTGTTACTATAATGCATATGTACTCGGTAGAAATACATAGTATTGAAGATCTTAATAACAGAGAGCCACCTGTAACATACAGTATATAAGAAAAAAACAACAGCAGCAAACTTTCTACAGCCCACAGTGGTTCATAGGTTTTGTACACATTGTTCCTACAAAAGGTATCTCTAAGGCCTCATTCTCATTCGATACTTAAACTCATAACTAATTTTCAGGAAAGTGGGGAAAGGACCTTAAAATGCACTTCACTTAAGAACAAGTGCCATTTCTTATTCACAATCGGTAATAATACATTCAAATGGCAATGAATATATCCTGGAACTTCAAAACCCTTGTGTAGCCTTCTTAAGAATATGCTAACATTCAAGTTCCATGGGGCAGAAGTTGCCCCTACCTCTCAGCCCCTGGGAACACCTTACAAACCACGACTAACCATATCTCACACGTTTTATTGGTAACAATTCAACTATTCAAACCATTTCAGAACTACGACAATCCACTCACAGTTCTTTCTTATGCAACCCCATAAAGTCCACATCTCAATAATGAAAAAATAAGTGCTTGCAACATATTTGTCTCCTTTGGCTTTAATGGGTATGTGCATTCTGTTTTTTTACTGACAACAACTAAACTATATAAATTATTTTTACAATCCTTAGTAAAGTGTGTTGTATTTGCAGTAATTCACCATCCACTACTGATTTGCATGCAATGTGGAGGAATAAATTCTATGTGACCGCGCACAACTGTATGTTTTACCGTACAACTGTTCTCCAACTGCATTATTAACAATATAAAATCACATTTTCAATTCTACTAAACCAATCATCCATAAACCTTATTGTATTGTAAAAGAGTCTCAAGCCTCTTACAGTTTCACCTGCATAATCATTTCCTATTCGTTCCGTTAATTATTTCGACTATGTTTATTCAGCCAATGTTGCCTGACATGCTTTGATATTATTGAGAATCTCCAGGGTTTATTCTTGCTAAGTGGCTCAAATATGGGATTACTGATTTGCCTATTTACTTTCTCTACTTGCGATTATTCTGCCCTATTTATGAACTGGAAAATTGTCTTAATACACAAAACACATATGTGATTTCAATACTACAATATTATTTAGAGAAGCACATTTCCTGCAGACATGTTAAGTTGGTAGCTAACAAAGTATGATGTGCATCAGATGGTTTTATGACAGGCATCAGTTTATATATGACTAGTACTATTATATACCAACCAAGTACATTATGGAATCTGTCATATTTTAAATGATTCTAGATTCGTATTTCAGAGCATTTCATTATTAGTCTCTTAGCCTGAAGAATGTCATGTTCCAATCAATACCTGCCTTTCATCCACAAACACAAGAATGCCGTAAACAAGTTTTATTGGCGATGGCATAAATAGACTCTGATACCAGTGGCGATTACTTACTTCTCTCAGTGCAGAAAAACCCCATAGCCGCTTGAATTAATAAATACCATACTGCGGCAGCATTAAATATATTTTATTCTCCCTACTGTACCTCCAGTCTGTTCTCTTGGTAATTAAATTGAAGTCAAGACGCAATAGGCACTTTGCTTATGAGGATGTACATTAATGTGACATAGTGGAGACGATTAAGTAACAGCACTTAAACTTGCACCAAAGGCACTATATAATAACCCCATAGATTTGTCCATTGTTTGTGAAGACATTGATATGAATCAAAGCAACAGCGAAAAGTCCCTTTAGTCAAAATCTGCAGCAAGGAATTTGTGCCAGTGTTTTTCCATTACATATAAAAATAGAATTTGAAAGTTTTGTGCACATATTTTCACATGCTCACAAGTTAAGTTTTACTTTTAGCTTAACTATTCATTGGATTTACAAGCAGATACTGAATCATCCAAGGCCACCTTTGTATTTCTTTACTTTGCCTATAACAGCAGCCCAACATTGTACTGCAGAACTGTGTAGATATTGATATCAGGCACAATCTAATTTCCCTACCTGAATCACACACTGGAGCCATTAACATATGGGTCTGTTTTAAAAAACGTTAAAGGAATATCCAGAGGAGACAATTACCAAAGACCATATACAGTACATATTGCCCCTTGTTTAGATTTGGTAACCACTAAGCCCCCATTCTGCCTCAATCAAAAATTTTAAATATCTGTACATACTGATTTGCACGAGAATAGAATTTGGGAAGCGTGAGAGGGTTGAGAACTGGATTACAGCAGATCACTCTCAGGAACTTGAATAGTGCTGATTAGCAATGCTAAACTAGACATTACTATGAGAAGCCTTTTTTTGTATCTTGTTCCATTCTCAGGGCACCAACATCTAAGAACAGCTGATTGATAGGTGTATGGCCGTGATGGCAAACCTTTTAGAGACCGAGTTGCCCAAACTACAACAAAGACCTGACTTAATTTATCGCAAAGTGCCAACACAGAAATTTACTTAGTGATTTATATCTCCCTGCTCTGTCACGTTTTCATTGATACCAGCACCTGAGGCAACCAATAAAGCAAAAATAGTCCCAGGTAGAGCTGTCACTTTAATATAGCTCTGTGCACAGCAAGTCCTGGGCTGTGTGATACTGCAGGAAATTCCTGGAGTCATCTATGTGATGGCCTGAGTTGCCCACAGAAAGGCTCTGAGTGCCACCTCTGGCACCAGTGCCCATAGTTAGTCCATCACTGGTGGATGGTAATCATGCCCCCACTTATTTGATTTGACGAGCTATCCTACAACATCTAGTAATCCAAAAATCCCTTTAAATGATGACTAGCCCAATTAAAATATGCAAGAATTAAAACTTCAAAAATGTTCTACTATGGCGCCCTGCTATAATAAAAGAAAATCTTAGAATAGTACTTTTTCATTATTTGTCCCTGCCACCTGCTTGACAGCTTCTAGAAAAAAAAAGTTTTTTTACATTTATTTCACAGTATTTTTTTTTATGGTAAATGCATTTTCAACATTCTTATGTTATACCATATGAAGTCTTTGTAAACTACAGTTGAAATATCTAATGAACAACTTGACAGTTTGACACAGTTGGGGAACTGAAAGACATAGGACGTTCAGTCACAGTCTGGTTGTAGCCCTGATCACATAATGTAAAAATCTGTCTAGTTATAGAAACAATTTCATGCTTCATGTACTAACCATTGCTGACTTGAACCTCTTCTTGTACATCTAGTGTCTTTTTCCATTGGTTTTATGTTTTGACTTGATGGCAACATGCAATTGACCGGGAACAACACCAGTTACATACTTCTACTCTCTCTTCAGTCCGAGATCTTGCCTTGCAACACCCCACAGCTGGAAAATGAACCATAAAAATATTCCAAACAAATAGATGTTAATTTTTGAAAGATTCAATCACAAATTCATACTTTAAATGTATACTTTATTATGTTACATATTTAAAACCAAAAAGGGCTTCTACAGATGTGAAAATAAATCCCAAAACCCACTCATGAATGACAAACAAAATAAAAGAGTGCAAGCAGTAAGCAATATATAAAAATGGAACCTCAATGAAACCAACTAACATACTGTCAATCTAGTCTATCATATAAGTAGACTGAAGGCATAAACCCCTTACATATTCACAAGATTATAATAATATTTAATACCTAATGTCTATAGACTATATACGAAAAATACCATAATCCACAAAACAAAACACAACGATACACAGTTTCATTGTTTACAAGGAAGCAGGAAACGGAAATGAAAGCAGCAAGAACTAGGTTGACTGGGAATGGAAACTGTCCTTTACTCTACTGGTTAGCTTAGTCCCTGCCTGCGGGTGATAGCTAGCTTACCCGGACTACCTCTGGACCCGACAACTCCTCTCTCTCTGAACGCGAAGACCTTTTCCAGATAGTATGGGAAAGGACTAAGTATCCTAGGGTCTGGTGACTAAATTTCGGCCCCCCTAAATAAACAATTACTGAAAGTAAAATCTTGGCGGACAAGCAATCCCTGCATGCACACAACACACAACCGATAACTGACTGCTGGAAGAAGGGCAATAGAAAGGACAAGAATAGTGGGGTAAACCCCAGAGCGGTCCAGAAAACACTCACCAGAAACAAACAACAGACAAGATACAGACATAAAGTACAGTGAATGTATACATTGAAAAGAACCAAACTTAATGAAGTTATTACATTAGTTTACTATTTTATCACCTGCACTTTTTTATTTCACAATCAAAAAAGCTTCAAATCTGTAGTTACTCTTTATCTTTATAGACTATGCACATTGGCATCTCTGTTAAAAAAAACTTGAAATGAATGAAATGGGGTTTATTTGTCCAGTTTTTGGTGTTTATCTGCGGTGCTTCACCTAAATGCTCTGATTCAATACCAATAGAATCCAAGTGAGTTTTATTTTCTTTACTTTTGTTTTTATTTTTTAGGGTGCCCTACTGTACTATACATTCTAATTTTACCATCCAATTAAAAAAAATAGGATGGAGTGAGCATGATTCGGTTTTCAAGAGACAGAAGGAACCAAACAATTTTTGGACAAATTGGTGGATAAAGCACCAAGTTATATTATTTTTTTTTCGATTTAAGTGCACCCATTTTTTTGGCTGTGTAATGCTGGTCCACATACCTGAGACATAACCCCAAGTAGATCACATAATGATGCTGCTACTTAATGATATTGCTTTTCTTCTTATATACAACTGTACATTACACATACATATACTTTAAGGGACACACACGTGATAACTGCATCTGTCCTACGTAGAGAAATTTTTTTAGCTAGAAGCCATTTCCCAAGACTCATGAGAATAGTGCTATAACCCATGTTTGTTTTCTTTATTATTTTTATCCACCCGTCATCAATGTTCTTAAATCTGTCAGGAATGGAGGGTTTTTAAGTACTATCTTATTATTCTTGTAAGAGAAATGTAGGTGTGATTATGTCTCATCTCTCTTGTGACCTCCTGTGTTCTTTTCGGATTAGTGGTGTCCTATCGGTCAATGGTGAGCACCAAATATTTTACAAGCAGCCTTAAATCTTGTAATATTGGACTTTAGACAGCATAACATTAGATTATAACGGCTTAATTTTTTCTAGATTTATCACGTTGTGCTGCATGCTGGTATTAAAAGCTGTTCAATTTTTAAGACGAACTTCATAAACTATAACCTATTAGAATTGGTGTGAATCAAATGATGAATGCACCCAACCTTTTGTCACAATTTTGATTTTAGAATGTTGTTTTCCTAAGTGCTGCAAGTGCTTTAATTTCTACTCTTTTTCAATGTTGTGTTTTTTTTTTTTTTGCATGAGTTGCTATTGGAATGTTCAATAAGCAATGGAGGGCTTGGGAAAAAAAACTATCTAGTGTGACATAGCCTTAAGCTATATAGTGTAAGTATGACTAAACTTTTTATCATGAACATTTTTTCTTCTATTAATAACGTTTTTTTTTATTTTTGAAGAAATGTCCTCTTTCGGAAGAAACTCATTAATCTTGAGCTCTGTTCAGTTTTCTATTGTTTACAATCATTACATTGCTCACAGGTGATTGCAAAGTGGTTGAACCCAGCAGGAGATTTGTTTCCCTCAGAAAATAAATCAGCATCGGCTTCATATAACTGAAGCTTTAAAAACATTCAAAAACATTTATACTTTTAGCATTCCACACACAGACATACAAGAATATATTTCCCTCAATAATCTAAATCAGAATAAACCTTTTAATTACTGATGCAAAAGTCAAGTTTCACATTAGTATTTTGTAGAAATTTCATTAGTAATTTGGTACCAAATTTCCCTTAACCAGGGGTAATTCCGGGAATTGAAACATCTTATACAAAAACCCTGATGCTAACTAAATAAATAATATACAAAACTCCATGTCCTAGTTCGAAAATGGGAGCTTAAACCGACAGTTTTGAATATTTATGTATTTCTAAAAATTTTTAGTGGCCTCTCCGTCTATGAAGTTTTAAACCAAGACTCGGCCTGCCACTGGACACTGCAGGTGCCCATTGCACCATTAGTGTCTCACTAACTCCTCTCCAAACGTATTTTCTGTTTCTTCGTTGGTGGATGGTCTGCCCCCCCTCTGTGAGTTGTATGCAACTGTCCTGGATGCCTTTGTTTTACTTATAGTAACATGTGTAACTTGTTGGCGCCCAGTGAACGGCCATCTTTGGTGCACACAAATCACCGACCCTTGCTTTCTGTTCTATGTGTCTACCTCCCAAGCCACAAGTGTTGATGCGGTTTATTGTCCTTCTTCACCACCTTCTCAGTCTACGCCGCTATTGTCTTTCTTCAGATACTCCTTGATTAATACTGGTCATCACTTGGCGTTCCTTGTAGCCGCAACCCTAACACATCAACTAGTGTGCCCTTACCGCGCCTCTAACATGCGCAGTTGAGGCACTTTTTGCTCTGGCCCACTCATAGCCGCAGTGCAACCGACACGGACACCTGAAATCATCACTAGGCTGTGCCCCCCTGCTCGGATCACATGTCACCCTACGCGTAATCTAGGCCTAGGTGGCCATGGCTATTTTGCTGTGGACATTTTTTCGCAGGCACACCATAAACAGCACGCTGCTGTTCCTGGTCGGTCACAAAGGAAATTAATTGACTGAATTAAGGGCCATAGCCTTTTCCATACACTTCTACCCCGCTTATTGCTTGCTCAGTGAGCAGCATATTCCTCTCAAGATTGTCAATTGCTCGCAGCCGTGCAATATCTTCCTCCAGATCTCTAACACGAGCTTCCAGTAGAAAAAATATGGGCACATCTGTCACAGCGGTATTCACCCTGGAACTCCTTTTGCCAACTCATTATAACTCTGCAACAATTCTTGTTGCAAACCCCAAAACGTTAACATCCCGCACTTTTTTGGTCGCAGAGCTATTCTTGTCCCCCCGTTATGTCTCGCTTGTGGTATTAACAATGAGATCACCTGTTTATTGTCAATGCCCTGTGACTATTGACCACTGAATAATGTTCTTCAATGTCTTTTACAAAGCCACACATATGCCCTGCTTCTTTGCCCCATGGGAATTAAACAGAACATCTGAGGACTCAGAACTGCTAGTAGCAAACACCGAATTACCAGAGGAATCACATTTTAATGTATGTTCTCAAGAAATTTGCCACATGGAACCTATCATGAACCACCTCGCTGGACTGAACTAGGAACTTGACAAGAGTTCTCGTGTTCATGTTATTTGTACACATGCACCACCTCACACATGCAAAGATCTGAAGGCCAACTTAGAACTCTCTGGGTCATGGATTCAATCCATCACTAAGTGAGCCCGTATTTAAGAGCTTCATGGGTTTAAGGCCAAGATAAAGAAACCATTGCTGAAGATCAGGGAACTAATAAGCATCCTTATCTTTGCCCAAGATTACTTGACAAACCACAAAATCCTTCAACAAATATTCTGTAAGGAACATAGAAATGACTCAATATAGATTAGCTTTTTTTTTGTACATATGCAAAGCACAGTTTCATTTACAGATGGAAATGAATCTCCCTAGGAGAATAATTGCCCCTATACCGTTGAGGGTAGTGGTGACCCATAATGCTAATGAGCTGGTTTTGCTGGCATCCTGTGTACTAGGGGGGGTTGGATCATTCTTATTTCTGTGTAGTTTTTTGGTAGGAAAAAACCTCAACAAAAGAGCATACATGTTTTTGGCAGACTTTTCATTGCTAAAAAGGTGTGTAGAACATTCTGGCGTAACATAGAATGCTGTTAGTGCAACATCGTGCAAATCAATTTCATGACTTGTGACTTTCTGTTTCAAAATTGCATAAAAGTTGTATAGTCACCACACCCAGGCCCCCCTACTGGTGTACATCCTGTGACGTTTTCAGCATTCTGCACAATTTTTTTGCGCCTTTTTGAGAGAACACTGCTGGACCATATAGATGCTCAAATTTTTAAAAGGTCCAAACCACGTTAATGATCTGACGAGCAGCTCTACACAGACATAGAACTCATACCCAAAGATCCGTGCTAATGATAAATCTCCCCCAATGGGTTTCAGGCCGAATCCTATAATATAAACTAAAGAACCCACTTGAAACACTGAAAGTGGTTCTGCGCTGAATTTCGGTTTTATTCTGCACCAACTGGCTTAGTCTTTGCTATATAATGACCGCATTGGCTGTATTATAGTACCTCACTTCAATCAACGTAAGTGCTGATTTCAATCCGGTCTGTACACACAACACTGTTTTAATAATCCTTCTAACCCCAGAGGAGATCTAATTGCGAAAATTGTTTAAGTGAAGCTGAAGTTGAAACAGTTTAATACTTTTTTGTATTCATGGAAATGGGTACCAATAGGTTTACTGCTCGCTGTGAATCATGATTCATTAACCTCTGTTCAATCTATTACCGATCCCAAAAAAAGCGGCCCAAGATTTACATTTTCTTCACATTTATTCATTTTCACACAATCTGTGCCTTTTGTTATTTTATTCAAGCAGGGAAGAAATCTTACAGCATTTTTATTGTCTCAATTGTTATCCTAATACTAAACCGGGACAAATGACTTCACATTTTATTCTCATAGAAACATAAATAGATAAATAAATATACAAGGAAGCATGCATGTAATGTCCATTCAGTTCTTGGCTATTAAATTTGCTTTCTACTGTACTACTGTATCAGGCGACACCAGAAACAGAACATCTAGCAATAAGTTTGCTTGGCCAACCTATTGTGTGCAACAAAGTGCGTGTTTTAACATCCATTGGTGAGCGAAATTGTCCCAGCATCTATATTGATGGCTTATTCTATTTATAGTCATAATATTCTGATCTTGAAAATTCATTTAATATTATCATTTCTATATGTTAGCCATTTATCATACCTAAGCACATTAATGGTTAAACCAGCACTGAACTGGAGTTTTCATATATCATTGGCCACCAGAATAAAATTATTCTGACAAACCTTGGCTTGTCTATACGATTATGTATTTTCCACATTTATGTTTTTGTTAAAAACCCATGTAACAATATAATATTCATAATTTTTAAATAGAAGATTAATGCACAACAATCTTATTGTTGCTCCAAACTAGTTTTAAATGTGCGTTCTTTGGGGCTATTGGAGCTCATTTGTCATAAGATCAAAACCAACAGTAGTCACTCCATTACTTTGATGAGATAAGAAAAACTTGCAAAATTGCTTAAGCAAAAGCAACACATTATGGCCTTTTTAGAAGCCCTGCTTCCCCCGTTTTTTTATTTGGGTCCAATGAAAGTTAGTTCATACTGAGGAATATCTTTGTTAACAGAATAAATCAAGTTTTTACTGTTGATTAAATATAAAGAGCAATACTTACAATAATTGAAAAAACAATGGGAGGAATAAATAGAAACCTAAGCTTTGCTGTGGGCCCTGAATTTGCACCCTTTAACATTAAATTAGTATGGGAACAAGTGGGGGTGATTACTCCTTGTGCCGCCAAGGACTACTGTCGGCATCGGAGATCAGCCCCTATCGAGCACAGCCTGATGTAATTAAGTGGCGGCTGTTATGATTACTGGGTACCAGAACTAATCAGTTCCGTGCGCCGAAAAAATGGCCGCATTATGAAGTGTGTCGCCCAAATCTTAAAACGGACTGGCCTTAATTGTTGCTCTCAGACCAATTTTTTCCTGGTCTAAATTGTGTGCCTAAATTGTTTGCGCCTAACTGCGTCAAGATTTCAAATATAGGTGAGGATAATGTGAAACTTAGGCCACGCCCAAATTGCGCAAAAAAAAAAAACCTGAAGGGTCGGAATAGAGAGTCGAACTCTGCTTTCATGGTGCAAACTCATTAGAAATTGTCACAAAATTCTGCACGTCCAAAAAAAACTTAAAAATCCCAGCATTTTTTGGGGCGGCAGAAAACGATCTACTGTCCACCGTTATGTGTCTCGTTGTGGTATTTACATTAGAATCACCTTTGATTATTGTCCAATGCCCGTGTGACATGAATGAAGCACTGATAATGTCTTCAATGTTTAAAAAGCCCACAGGATGCCCCTGCTTCTTTGTCAAACTGATGAAAGAAGCATCTAGTCATCAGAACGCTAATTAGCCAAAACACAATATTACAGAGGAGAAATCACAGTTTTTTGTATGTTATCAAGAGTTTGCCCACATGACCATCATGAACCTCGCTGACGTGAAAGAGGCGAAATTGACAAAGATATCATATCTTTGAGTGTATTCATGTGGAATGGTGGGACAAAGCACAACTCAAATCATCAAGATCTGGGAAGGAGGCCAACTTAGAACTCTCTGGTGTCATGGATCACAAGCACTAAGTGAAGCACAGTACTCTTGAAATGCTTCAGTGAGGTGTAGCCCAAGTAAGAAACCATTGCCGAAGAATAGAAATATAACAACTTATCTTTGCCAAAGAGTACCTGACAAACCACAATCCTTCAACAATATTCTGGGACTGATGACAACATATAAGCTTTTTGTAATGCAAAGCAACATTTCATTTACAGATTAAATTAAGCTCATAGGGAGAATATCCTATCAACAGTTGAGGTATGGAGGAACCCTAATGCTATGAGCTGGTTTTTGCTGCATCCTGGTACTCTGAGATCTATTGATTGTATCACTGGAATCAATGAAATTATCAAGTGCTTTCGAGCAAAAATGTCCTAACCCAGTGTAAGAAACTGGGTTTGCGTTGAAGATTATGCGGCCCACCATCGAATCCTGTGTCCAAGCTCACCTCTAACCACTTTCGTAGCCTGTAATCTAGCTAGTCTCTCCTGCCCTGCTCTTTGCATTGAACATCTTTTTGCAACAGCCACTGAGACTCCTAGTTCCTTGCTGCCTTCTAATTACTGAACGCTTCCTCTCCCATACTGACTGTCTTTCTTTCCTTCGATCCACTGACCACAACCACATGCCTGCTTAACAGAAACCTGATCATGATACGCGTTCAAACACAAGGCTTTTACAGGGAAAAATAAAAAGTTATAGATGTTTGACGTAGGAAGTGCAAATGAAAATTCAAAAACAAAAAAAAAGTATCCTATTTGCTATAGAAAGAACCATGATAATAGTTATCTGAAATTTGCATCAACACCCTTTAAGCTTTCTAAGCTTTGACTCATCTTTGCTTATGTTTAGTGGGCTGAATGGCATGTTCATTATATTACTTTAACACAGACCAGTCCATGTCATGAGAATGTCACATCGGTGCAAAGTCTCACTGGATCATCACCCCTCCTCTTTGATAGTAAAGCCTTTGACATCATATGACCATGACATGGCCAAGTGCTTATTCCCAGAAGCAACAATGATTAACATTGCTAAATTACAGCAATAGAGATTTCGAAACCATGAAGAGATTGATACCGAAAAGTATAATGCAATTGTATAACTTTTTTATTGCACAAACAATATCAATAAGATGCTCAAATTATGCTTTATCACGTTGTAACAGTATTGATTTAGTTATTGTCTTATATTGTGATCTACTGTATTAAAATAGACCTATTCTAATTCATATTTTTTATGTGAACACTCTATATTGTAAGATTGATTGAAAACATCGTCGTGCTGCTTCTCCCGTGTTTCTATTTATTTTTATATCAGTTTTGGTCCGGGCTAAAACCCATCTCTGCTCAAGCCGCCCTCACTGCTGAACCTTCCTTGCAATTAAATTAGTCTAAGGATCAAGGCTCTATCACTCTATAGTCTTGCCTTGGCTGGAACAAAAGATTGCTGTGATCCAGCAATGAATATATGCGTATTTGGGTCTGTCGACGAGGTTTGGTTTCTTGATCATGGAGGACAGGAAACTGGCTCCCCAAAGCATATTCACCTCATTTAACTCATCATTACCATAGCCAAGTTGAATTATTTATTTTTTTTCCATCAATGGTGTTGTTCTTCATTATACAATGTCATTCTTTACATTTTGTTTAATTACACAAGTTCATTCTTTCACTTTTTTTCTTTTTTTAAAATTCCCCATTTGGCTTTTTATTTACAGATATAAGTTAGGATGTATAAAAGGGCCTCATGGCTATGCCCTCTTCATGTATGATGGTGGTTGGCTTGAGTATGCGCTAATTCTATGGTACCCCACGATGACAGTGCAGGGCTGCTAAATGGCTTAGGAGAAGGAGCGGGCAATAACAGCACTTCAAATTTTTAAATGACTTTGATCAGGGATTCTGGTAGTCTTTTACTGCATGAACTACTGCTGAAACATACCGGGCCAGCTTATATGTTGCCCACGCATCACTGTAACAACGCTCTGACCAAGATAATCAACAGCAAACCCACTCCATCGATAGATGGAAAACTGTTTTGTGTTTCAGTTTGCAGCCAAGGGGTCATACCACTATGTTAGAGGTAGACACACAAACCTCTTTAGTTTATGAACAGTTCAAAACAGAGGTTTTTATCCTTTTTACAGAAACTTATCCTCCCCTGAGATATATCCTACTTTTGAAGTGGTATTTTTCTGTGTTTAATTGCCTTTTTCGATGGTGTTCACCTTTTCAACTCATTTGTAAAACAGTTGTAAATAAAGTTTGGAAAAAGTTAAATTAAATAATGAAAACATTTTGCCTATTGACCCTAAATTAATAAAATACCTCATGAGCTCCTTAATTGATGCATTATGAAAATTACTATATGGCCAAATCTTCACAATATAAAGTTTTTGTTTTTGTCAATGAATTGTTGTCACTTAAGAATATAAAGTAGCAATTTTGCCACTATCTGATACTGGTAATAAGCAGACCTCCATTTCTCAATCAAAATACAGATAACTAAGTGGGTCACGCCAAACACGGAATGCAATGTTTCAGTGTTGTAATACTGATATATAGTGCCGCAAGAAAACAGACCCTCAAGCCTGTAGTTATCAATTCTAAAGTATGACAAACTTTAAGTACCACGCAGCTTCTGCTTACTGTGTCTTTTATGAAGACAGCTTCATATGTTTCTTTTGCTAACATGTTTTCTATTTTGCTTTTGAAATAATTTGATCTGGGGTATGCATCATGAGAAAGATCATTCCTATTTCGATGGCTCGTTTTAGTCACTGAATCTTGAACTATGGATTTTCAAATTCTGGATTTTTTCTTTAAACGCTACCTTTTGGGTGTTCTGCTGTTATCATTCATGGAAATTTATAAATGAATTGACAACTGGTTAATACCATTTGGGGTGTGTCCGTGCACAATTTGACATTGTCCAATCAAATGCAGTTACGTTGTGTAAATGATCTAACTAGTAAAGCTCATTAAGCACCAACACCATGCATCTCTTCAGATTGAAAACTTCTAACACATAATCAAAGGACCTAAAATTACAGAAATGTTGCTGGGAACCGCAATGCAATTGCACATTTATTTGAATGTGCTGTAATTCTATGTATTTTCAAAGGGTTAAATCTGAGGGGTATGTTGCAGATTGGATCTGAAATTAAAATCTTGTCATTGAATATGTACATTTATGTGTGGGAAAGTTTACATGTCCAAAGTGCATATCTGCCATTAGGAACATTTCCTCCCTGTAGGTTGAACTGGTGCTCAGGTCCAGAACAAGCAACTCCATTTGGACTTACTGCATAATTAGTACTCTCATGTGTCAACCATTTATAACTTTGCAAAGAGTTAGGTTTTTGAACAGACATTCAAAGTACCTGGTATTACTAGCGAGCCCTCTGCTTCTTGCTGTACATTGCAGGTTTTAAAACCACAGGTTTATTATGTTCCTGCAGTTCCAATGGGAAGAAGTTCTCCAGATTGAGGAGAACACGAGAACGCCAGATCACTCCCTTGAATAAAATATGCACTGAATGGTTCTGGGTACCTGGAAAAAGAGGAAGAAAGTATAAGGCTGTAATTAGGGTTTTTTATTTTCCAGCGTTGTTTTAATAAAAAAAGGATCAGATGCTACAATATGAAACAACTGGAAAAAAATAACAACGAAAGTACAGGTGTAATTTTTCAACCCTAATAATCTCCGGATGTCTGCGGAAGCATATCTCATTTCTAACTTTGGCTGATTAGCAGATAGAGTCAGTAGTACACTGGCAGTCTCACGTCCTCTGGTTTTTGGCCTCAAATGCCATTACACCTATGTCACGCATCAATCGTGGCGCCTGGGAAATAAGCAAGTCATAATACCTTAACAGTAAGTGTTTTTCCAAAGACTGATTGAAGTACGTTATCTTGTTGTTCATGGCCTGGGCATATGTTAACATTTTTTCTTTTTATACACAAATGATCGAAACGGTCACTTTTTTAGATAGAAAGTATTATAACATACATTCTTCATGCCCAGTAATGTGTTGACCATATTTTAAATTTTCTAAAATAATAGTTTTATGTCCAAGTTTAAAAATATTTCTCTGGCATAAAGATTACACTACTTAATTGGAAACTTTCAACGAGAATTCATTTATTATTTTATATATATTTTTTATATATTTTATTTATATCCTATCATGGTACAATTAGCAGTTGTGTAAGTATTTCATAAATTGTATATTTCTAAAAAAAGCCCCCCCCAGAATTAAAAATCCAATGATTTTGTGTAAAGAACCTTTATCAAAATTAGAGAACACTTTCATGACCCGCATTATTAGTGGTTATCTTTGTCTCCTGGTGGCTTATATGCCTAATTAATTTAACAACACTTTTTAACTGGTGACCTATTTCCAGTTTTTACACCGTCCTTCAGCAGCAGGTTTCCAGTGAAAGCCAAATGGCTTGACCCTATTCACGCATACAGAGGTGGTCATTTCAATCGTGATTTTTAATATTTGCATCGTTCTTTTCAACTCAACTCATCAGTCTTCAAGAAGGCCGGTCACCCTCGAAGACAAAGCAGAAGACAGGACATCATATGCAGCAGAATCTCCATGGGTAATCTTTTTGAAACATTGCACCTGAAATTGCTTCAAAGTTCAGCACTGAACAGGGTAAGATCTTGTCATCATGCAGTGTCTGACATTTAAGTGCATTCGGACTGAGAGCCACTCTGCCAGTGGGCGATCGCGCTTGTTATCAGAACGAATCAAAAGGAAAGACTCACCTTTGCTAGGGGAATGCTGTTGCAGACATATAAATGGTCCACAGTTTCTTTTAGTAAACAAAGCAAGTTTAATTTAATTGGGGGGGGGCTGATGGAAAACGTGTGGGTGGCCACCTAAATACTAATAGACGTTTTTTCAAGCTGTGGCCCGTGGGATGAAGAAGCCCGTACTGAACCGAAATGGTATTCCGTAATTTTTTGTACCATTGCCATAGGTGGTAGATATATATTTCTCTCTATCCAAGACAGACACGAGAGTACAGGATGTTAATTTTGGGATGGATTAGTAGCCGCGGTGGCATATTCATTAGTAGCATCTTAAGGGCCCTGGTTTATTCCATATTTATTTTAGTTGATCACTCTCACATTCAATTGATTGGTAGTGACTCGCTCACAAACTAATCAAAGTCATATGCAAATTCTGGAGGGAGAATTTTTCCACAATCAAGGATAAGACATTCCAGACAAATTCTGTGCAGCTGGTTAGATTGTTATCTGGTGAGGACAGGAAGAGTGACTTTATAAAGCACCTCAAAGAAAGAACGGCACTCACCCACGTGTTAGAAAGTGTATGTCCTTTCATTTCAGGGTGAAAGAAGCATAAATCACATCAGGAGAATAGCACCTTGCACGGGTCCGTTTTCGCAAATTGGCTTGAGAAAGCGTCACGAGCGCGAACGGCCCTTTGCCATAGGCTTGTTTCGTCCCTGCATGTGATTTTATGCTTCTTCACCTGAATAAAGTACATTACACTTTTCCAACAAGTGGTGTGATGTGCCCGTTACTGTTCTTCTACGGGTTGTGCTTATGGCTTTTATGTTTATCTCACCATTCGTGAGGCACCACAGCATGGTCTTTTTTGGGTACCGTGATCCTGGTTCCAGATATGGTCTGTGGCTTAATTTGGTCGAGTGGGGATACTGCCTCCTGATGAGATAGTTGCCTGCCAGTTTTTCCTTCATGTGAACCTTCCACAGAGTGTAACGTTTGTCTATGTGGCCTAAATGCTTGATTTATTAGCACCAATTTTAGCAATGCTTTATGTATCAAAAAGTGGATAAGATTTAAATATTGGGTGAACATTGTAGTAAATAACTTACATAAAATTGTGAGTAATATCAAACTTGTTTTGGAGTTACCTTTAAGAAAACCTACCACTTTCCAAGTGGTAGGTTAACCACATATACATGCACCCATCAGGGTGAGCTGGTGCCAGATCCTATTTTTTGTTAGGGGAACAAAGCCCCTCTATCGCCGGTTTAATAAAGTTATATTAACTTATAACCTGGCGCAACCGCACTGGGCACGCGCACCATGCGCGTGCCCACCGATTCTAACGTGCTGAGAGCGGTGACGTCACTGATCTCCCCGGCAACCGCGCGCTGCGCAACTTAGCACGGGAAACAGGTCCGTGCTAAGTTCGGCAGGCGCGCGTGTGCCGTAGAGCTCGGTGACGTCACCGGCTCTCCAGCCACTTTAGAATCCGGCGCGGGGCCGGTTATAAGTAATATCAACTATAAAACGGCAATAGGGGCTTGTTCCCCTAACAAAAATATCTCTGTCAGCCAGCTCACCCTGAGCTGGTGCCATGTATTTGTCTAAACCTACCCTTTTAAGTGTAGTTCCTTTAAGGCAACACTTTCCACCAGAATGAATTTTTTAGCTGCTACAGGGCCCTAATAACTATGCTATGAGATTTAAAACTAGCCTTTGGTCAGCATTCCTGAAATATTTCAGTACTTTATAAACTTTTTTTCACGATTACTTTGTGCTTTTCTGCCACTCATCTTGGTGGTGAGTCCTGGGGAAGGAGCAGCTCCCCACTTTTTTCCACATCATTGACAGCGGCGGGGAAGGGAGTTCCCATTGAAGTGGTTGCATGGAGAAGATAGGAGTGCATCAGAGACGAAGGGGGGGAGCGTGAACAGCTGGTATGCCCTGTGTCCTCAAACTCCTTTGATGCATTATTCCTGTATCCATCCCTTTTCCATGAATTAAGTTTTTTTTTAAAGTACTGGAATGATTCAGAATTCCAGAAACAATTTTTAAAATCAGTATAGCAAAGACTATTGGAACTTGTCACCAGTTTACAAAAGACATTCCTGGTTTCCCGAAGATTAACATAGACTATTGTTTGTTAAACAAATGGGTAGAACAAAATGTATAAAACGTTTCAAATGTTCAGAAGCAATGCCGGTGTAGCACTGTTAGCAAATAATTTTGCTCACATGAACACAAACATTGGGTGCAGATTTTATGAAGCTGTCTGAAAGTCAGGACGATATTCTACTAGTTGGCCCACGGCAACCAGTACAATGCCTTAGATTTCATTTTAACCGTGCTAATAATATTTTAAAGGGTAGCTGTGATAGGTTTACCATGGCAACTAGAATATTCTGATTCTACTTTCCAGACAGGTTGAATAAATCTGCCCCATTTTTCTCATGTTAAAGAAAAACAGAAATATGAAGCTCAGGTTTTGCAACTTCCATCACTCAATACTGTAATGCCCTACATAAGAGTCCAGGCAAACATTTTTAACATTTTGTGACCTATGAGGTAGCATCACACTATTAATGTTACCCATGCCAAACTCAGTCCATCCAACAGTGACCCCTGGGATTTGTAAGTTAAAAAAAAAACTTTTGTGCTTTATTCACCAAAGACCGTAATGTTTTCTGCTTTTTTACACATGGAGCACAATAGTTTTTTAACTTAAAATCCCAGAGTGCTGCTGTTCTTCTGGATTATCTATCTATATACTGTATTATATTAAAACAAGTAACATAGAGAATGTCCTCTTGTTGCAGTGTTATGTCTAAAATAATAAGCAACAGCAATGATTGCTATAGCCGCCACACACTGGTCCTGTTGAAATCAGGATAATTATTAAACTAAAATAGCCATTTCACATAACAGAATTTCTTGTTCCATTTAATTGCTGGCTTTTGACTTCTACAACTTTTCATTGCTTAGCTTAGAATCTATTTGTGATGAAGACAATCAATAAAGGTCATATTTAATGTTCTAATCAGAAACTAATCCTCCCTTGCAACTGAAATGAAATTCATACAAACAACCTGCTCCTACAGTGTGACTTACCTTAGCAAATCTTTACCAATTAGAAAATAATTTAAGCTTAAAATGCCTACTAAAATAATTATAAGCTGGAATACAGCACTAATTAACAATTAATATCAACCTGATCCATTAAAAGTTGGAGAAATAAGTAATTAGTTTAACGTTGCAAAAATTGGATCTGATTATGTAATGCTGCAAGAAAGGGCAATGTAACAATACAGTGTTATCTCAGACAGGCAGAATGTGCACTATCTCCCCAGGGGAAGCAGTTAACTATAGCCTCTTCTAGAACGAGAGTTTTTGGGTCATTATTTCATATATACAACTTAACCCAATAGAATAGTGATGGCCTGGCTATTGTTTATGACTTTATAATACATTACACCGGTTTTTATATTCCCAGTTTAAGCAAGACTTTCAAAATACAATACCATGGATGGATTTCTATGTGATAAACCACAGTAAAAACCTCAATAATAAACAATTGTAAATAGCATATAAATCTATATAACATTCCATTGCTGGTGACATACTAGTAGAAATCTGAAACATGCATTCCTTAAAAAATTAGCATCTTGTCCTACCATATGACCCAATTATGGCCACTAACCTTTTCCAATCTACAAGGTGTACAAAACTTTCTAGTAGGACATAGTAGGTGAGTCTTTCAGCACAGTATTGCAGTGGCATGTCCACATAGCAATAGCACTATTTATTCCATTCCAATTTTTACCTTCGACAAGGTAAAACATATACCTATATGTGACATGCCCTAAATAAACATAATGCAATGTAGCATGAAATATGAAGATTGTACCAGGCATCATATAAGGGACACAGCCCACGTAATCCATATGGTAATGATGACGCCAAAAGAACATTCAACATCATTAGATAAAATTTTAAAGAGTGACCTGATTTAACAGATTCTAAAATTGCAAGACATTTTTGGACAGGTGGGAGGGATTTGCCGGAAATACCTACATGACGAGACGATAATCTTCCATATTAAGGTTTCAAATACTGTGCTATGTGTAAAAAAAATAATATAATTTTTAGAATATCTCCAATGCTCAAAGGAAATAGGGTGGGAGCATCTTAGACTAGTGGGAAGGAGATGATATGTTGGTTTCTTCTTTGCTTTATTGCTACAAGAAATAAAAATTAAATAAAAAAAAACAGTAATATGAATGAATAAAAAGGAAATTCTGGTACCTTGTCTGACTAGTTAGTCTGAAACCACACTGCCGTATTCTTGTATGATCCAGCTTGCTTCATCTGATTATATCATCCACATTTGGTTCATTGGCAACAAACTGTATAGGAAATTTCCATATTCCCACACTAGGTACACACTGACATAGTAGAGTCAGAGTTGCCTGATATGTATAAAATATACGCAATAGAAAAGAATTGTTAGATATAATCAGATGCATCAAATCGAGGCACAATTTGTGTACAAGTTTATAATAAAAGTTATGTTGCACTGTCTTACATTCTATTTATGTTTGAGTAAGTCCATGCATATGGTTATACAGAGTTTGCATATTATGATGCCGCTATATATAACGCTTTATATTATTTAATTATATGTTTCCTTACAAATCTATGAAATCCCAGCTGAAATCAGAAGTCCTGCTATAACGCTATCAGCTGATTGATTGTATGTACCTATCAAACTACTCCAAACACTATTCCACACTAAAGTGACATTTTGTGTACAAATAACACATTGATGCTGTATTTGCCTTCCATTAAATGTCACATAAACTACATACCGTATTACCGAGTATAAGCCGACCGAGTATAAGCCGAGGCCCCTAATTTTAACCACAAATACTGGGAAACCTATTTACTCGAGTACAAGCCCGAGGGGGGAAATGCATTGGTCAAGCCCTCCCCAGTATATATGCAGCCAGCCCCTGCCCCAATGTATATAGCCTGCCAGCCCCTGCCCCAGTGTATTAGCCTGCCAACCCTGCCCCAGTGTATATAGCCTGCCAGACCCTCCCCAGTGTATATAGCCTGCCAGACCCTGCCCCAGTGTATATAGCCTGCCACCCCCTGCCCCAGTGTATATACCTGCCAGACCCCTGCCCGCATGTGTATATGCCTCCAAGCCCCTGCCCCAGTGTATATACCTGTCCCAGCCCCTGCCCCCGTGATAGCCTGCCAGCCCCCGCCCCTGGTATATAGCCTTCCAGCCCCTCCCCAGTGTATATGCCTGCCGCCACTGCCTACAGAAGATCGCACAGAAGATATACAGGGGTCACCGGAAAGGTGAGTTTAAGATATATTTATTTTTTGGACTCAGTTAAGCCGAGTTTTGGTTTTTCAGCACATTTTTTGTGCTGAAAAACTAGCCTTATACTCGAGTATATAAGGTTGTGTCTATTTCCTAAAAATTAATGAATATGCATACTTATAATGTGAACAAGAATAAATCAAGCATGAAATTATACATATGTAATACTTTACCTCATTGACTTATTGGGTGCAAAAAATGTTGAAAATTAATGTGACGATCCCGATGGTGTATCACGTTCCTTCCTCACTAGCTCAATTCCCACAGATGGTTCCAGCTGAGATTTTGATTCTCTTCAGATTCATACCTAATTCATATAGAAAATTCTTCTGTGGTCTAAACCTAATATTAGAAACAAATGGTTAATAGTTTTGCTGTACATTTTCACAAAGGTGATATATTGCTTCAAGCTTCATTGTAACATGTAAAAACCGAGTGGAAAAGTAAAAATTTTAACAAATACAGTAAGTGGTTCACAGATGCACCAATCTAGGAACCATATACATGATATAGTGTATATATATATATATAGTATATATATATATATATTACATACCATATGCCACAACGGGGAACGCAACATGTAATATCTGTAAAGTGCAACCACACTCCTCAGAGATTAAAGCCTTAAAATAGCTAAAAAGTTTTATATACCAAAGATCATATAAGCATAGTAACCAAATAACTGATGAGGCACAATCATTTTGGCACATACTTCACAAGCTGTTACAAATAATGAACCTTCTCTTTCACATAAGACTGCTAAAACCAAGCTTGTAGGCATTTGATCCAGCACATACCAGGGTGCCCTGACAATACAGAGCAGTCAGAAGGGGTACAAACAATTTATCCACAAGACTATTTTTGGTGTAAAAATCTTGAGAATTAGCAATGTTGGTGGCAGCAAGACACCAGAGGACAAGTATATTTCATGAGTTAGATTTGTTGTACTGGAACCAGAGCAATTTGAGCATTTGCCTTTTAGAGTATCAGAACTATAAAGAATAAATGGTCTACGACTGCCATCCTTCTCCCCTGTACCCAAACCTTATCTCGGAAGACCCAAAAGAATATCAGAGGACAACATAAAAAGAAACACTATGAACTCGGAGTGACTTGAGCCAACCTTTAAGGATACCTGAGGGGTTTTAACACAGATTGTCCCACCTCTCAATGAAGCAGATTCCACTCTGGTAATCAGGAGAGGAGGATCTAACTAATTCCTGTGTAAATTCCGTGCAAATGCACAATCAATAAAGTTAGCAGCAGCCCATAAATTTAATGAAGCCGACACGGATGTAACAATATTTTATCACATCATATGCTTCTATAAATTCATAACACATAGAGTAACCACAGTCTTACTTTAATATATCAGTTATGAAGAAACAAAAGTAATCGCAAACTTTAATATGAAACAGTACAGAATGTTCATAACTTTATGACAGATATGAGAAACACAAAATTAAAAAAGAACACTTCTTTTGTGTTTTAAGTGTTCCCCAAGGCAGTTTTATAATAGTATTGTTTCCAAAGATGTTTCCTAATTTTAAGCCCTTTCTACAGGGTATGTTGTTTCTAATTGGAAATAGCACTGTCAAAAAAATCTGAAAACAAGTAACATATAAAACAGAAAACCGCTCATTGTTTCGCAAAATAAAGTAATCTATGAATATATCATTTAAAAAATCTATTTATTCTAAGGAAGGAATCGTTTTAATACATTGCTCTCTTCCAAGCTGATTATGTTGCAGAAAATGGGGTTAAAAAGATAGCATACTTTGTCATTTGTATAGACTAGATAATTCTGATAATGTGTAGTTGTCATAGGAGCTGTAACATGGTAGCTATATTCTTGTAGGGATATACTGTCTTATAAAAGATATACAGCATACTTATCCAAGGGAGGTTTCACTTTATTATATGATATTTAAGAGATATACACTTATATACATTCTTGGTTACACAGGGAGTAACATGCTATTTGAGGTATATTATATTCCATAAAGAACAGCATTGCAATAGTTACATTCTGTGAGGATTCAGATGATATAAATTGTCCCCTTATTTAAAAAGTCCCTTGGCTGAGCACCACACCTTGGTGTAATGTTTTGCGGATGGCTGCTACCAGCTTGGTCATATTATCCTTTGTGATTCTTTCAGGTAATCTGATGTAATTTGCTGTGTTTCTGACCTCTTGCCTTTGACTATTCTTTTGCCTCACAGTTTTGGTTTGCTTGCTGTCTGATGTGTGTGTTTATTTTGTATCTGTACTTTGAACTAGAGATAAGTGGACCTGAACTTTTCATTCAAATGCACCCCACCTGACCCAAATAAATGTCTGATATGGCTGTTAACACCACTAGCTACTAGCCATGGCTAGTACTAGCCACGGAACAATAACAATAAAAAACATGGCTAGTTGCTATGGGCATTAATATGGCAGATTAGCTGACTGATAGACACCCAAATCGGCAATAGGCGTAGGTCTCGGGGTATGCAACCGGACGGGAAGTTTGAGTCTACTAATTTTTACTGTAAACTTATCCATGATCGGGATTGGCAACCAAACTTCCTTTCTTCATTGACACTCTGTCTGTAGCCCATCTATGACTTACAGATACTTCAAACTTCTTCTCAAATCACCAAAACTGTGTTTTGGGTATTTCAGTTTTATAGTATTCACTAAATGGGACAAATACTAAGTAGTAAAGATTTTACTACTTTTACTACTTCAGACATTTTCAGATGCAGTAACTGCACTGCACTGATTGTTATTATTTTCTCTATTTTAATAGCCAATTCGGCAAAGTTGCATAATTTGGAGTATTCATTATTTTGTGGTTTAATCATGCAATTATTGGACCAAGTATAAGACAGACTGCAAGTCTGTAATATTCTCATGCCTTACTTCCAAGTTGGGATTAAGTATCCATCAATGTCTGAAGACTAGTATACTAATACATACCTGTCACACTATGTAAAGAGAAGCAGGAAAAGTATAAAAAAAAAGCAAATACAAGTATGATGTCAAGGATACAATAATTATGCTCTTGTTACTAGTAATGCATAGGTACTCGGTAGAAAGTACATAGTATTGAAGATCTTAATAACAAGAGAGCCACCTGTAAACATACAGTATAAGAAGAAAAACAAAACAGCAGCAAACTTTATACAGCCTACAGTGGTTCATAGGTTTGTACACATTGTTCCTACAAAAGGTATCTCTAAGGCCTCATTCTCATTCGATACTTATAACTCATAACTAATATTTCAGGAAAAGTGGGGAAAGGACCTTAAAATGCACTTCACTTAAGAACAATGCCATTTCTTATTCACAATCGGTAAAAATACATTCAAATGGGCAATGATATATCCTGGAACTTCAAAAACCCTTGTGTAGCCTTCTTAAGAATATAGCTAACATTCAAGTTCCATGGGGCAGAAGTTGCCCTACTCTCTCAGCCTGGAACACCTTACAAACCACGACATAACCATAATCTCACATGTTTTATTGGTAACAATTCAACTATTTAAACCATTTCAGAACTTAACACTCATGACACAATTTTGTGTTAGCAAATACGACATCCACGCACAGTTCTTTTCTTATGCAACTCCATAAAGTTCACATCTCAAATAAGAAAAAATAAGTGCTTGCAACATATTTGTCTCCTTTGGCTTTAATGGGTATGTGCATTCTGTGTTTTTTACTGACAACACTAAACTAATAAATTATTTTTACAATCCTTAGTAAAGTGTGTTGCATTTGCAGTATCCACCATCCACTACTGATTTGACATGCAATGTGAGGAATAAATTCTATGTGACAGCACACAATTGTATGTTTACCCAGTACAACTGTTCTCCAACTGCATTATTAACAATATAAAATCACATTTTCAATTCTACTAAACCAATCATCCATAAACATTATTGTATTGTAAAAGATGTCTCAGCCTCTTACAGGTTTCACCTGCATAATCATTTTCCATAATTCGTTCCGTTTAATTATGTCGACTATGTTTATTCAGCCAATGTTGCCTGACATGCTTGATACTATTGAGAATCTCCAGGGTTTATTCTTGGCTAAGTGGCTCAAATATGGGATTACTGATTTGCCTATTTACATTTCTCTACTTTGCGATTATTCTGCCCTATTTATGAACTGGAAAATTGTCTTAATACACAAAACACACATATGTGATTTCAATACTACAATATTATTTAGAGAAGCACATTTCTGCAGACATGTTTAAGTTGGTAGCTAACAAAGTATGAATGTGCGGCAGATGGTTTTATGACAGGCATCAGGTTTATATATGACTAGTACTATTATAATACCACCAAGTACATTATGGAATCTGTCAATATTTTAAATGATTCTAGATTCGTATGTGTCAGAGCATTTCATTATTAGTCTCTTAGCCTGGAAGAATGTCATGTTCCAATCAATACCTGCCTTTTCATCCAAACACAAGAATCCGTAAACAAGTTTTATTGCGATGGCATAAATAGACTCTGATACCAGTGGCAAGATTACTTCTCTCAGTGCAGAAAAACCCATAGCCGCTTGAATTAATAAAATACCATACTGCGGCAGCATTAAATATAATTTTATTCTCCCTACTGTACCTCAAGCTGTTCTCTTGGTAATTAATTGAAGTCAAGAACGCAATAGGCACTTGCTATGAGGATGTACATTAATGTGACATAGTGGAGACGATTAAGTAACAGCACTTAAACTTGCACCAAAGGGCACTAATTAATAACCCCATAGAGTTGTCATTGTTTGTGAAGACATTGAAGTATGAATCAAAGCAACAGCAGAAAAGTCCTTTAGGCAAAATCTGCAGCAAGGAATTTGTGCCAGTGTTTTTCATTACATATAAAAATAGAATTTGAAAGTTTTGTGCACATATTTTCACATGCTAACAAGGTTTAAAGTTTACTTTTAGCTTAACTATTCAGTTGGATTTACAAGCAGATACTGAATCATCCAAGGAGCAACATTTGTATTTATTTACTTTGCCTATACAGCAGAACCAACGTTTACTGCAGAACTGTGTAGATATTGATATCAGGCACAATCTAATTTCCCTACCTGAATCACACACTGGAGCCAATTAACATATGGGTCTGTTTTAAAAAACGTTAAAGGAATATCCAGAGGAGACAATTAACAAAGACCATATACAGTACATATTGCCCTTGTTTAGATTTGGTAAACACTAAGCCCCCATTCTGCCTCAATCAAAAATTTTAAATATACTGTAGCATACTGATTTGCACAGAGAATAGAATTTGGGAAGCTGTGGAGGAGGGTTGAGAACTGGATACAGCAGATCAGCTCTCAGGAACTTGAATAGTGGCTGAGTAGCAATTGCTAAACATAGACATTACTATGAGAAGCCTTTTTTTTGTATCTTGTTCCATTCTCAGGGCACCAACATCTAAGAACAGCTGATTGATAAGGTGTATGGCAGTGATGGCAAACCTTTTAGAGACCGAGTGCCCAAACTACAACAAAGACCGACTTATTTATCGCAAAGTGCCAACACAGAAATTTACTTAGTGATTTATACTCCCTTCTCTGTCACAGTTTTCATTGATACCAGCACCTGAGGCACCAATAAAGCAGAAAATAGTCCCAGGTAGAGCTGTCACTTTAATATAGCTCTGTGCACAGCAAGTCCTGGGCTGTGTGAGACTGCAGGAAGATACCTGGAGTCATCTATGGTGATGGCCTGAGTGCCCACAGAAAGGGCTCTGAGTGCCACCTCTGGCACCAGTGCCATAGGTTAGCCATCACTGGTGTATGGTATCAGCCCCCACTTATTTGATTTGACGAGCTATCCTAACAACATCTAGTAATCCAAAAATCCCTTTAAATGATGACTAGCCCAATTAAAATATGCAAGAAATTAAAACTTCAAAAATGTTCTACTATGGCGCCTGCTATAATAAAAAGAAAATCTTAGAATAGTACATTTTCATTATTTGATCCCTGCCACCTGCTTGACAGCTTCTAGAAAAAAAAGTTTTTTTACATTTTATTTCACAGTATTTTTTTATGGTAAATGCATTTTCAGACATTCTTATGTTATACGCATATGAAGTCATTTGTAAAACTACAGTTGAAATATCTAATGAACAACTTGACAGTTTGACACAAGTGGGGAACTGAAAGACATAGGACAGGTTCACAGTCTGGTTGTAGCCTGATCACATACTGTAAAATCTGTCTAGTATAGAAAACAATTTCATGCTTCATGTACTAACCATTGCTGACTTGAACCTCTTCTTGTACATATAGTGTCTTTTCCATTGGTTTTATGTTTTGACTTGATGGCAACATAGCAGATTGACCGGGAACAACACCAGTTAACAATACTTCTACTCTCTCTTCAGTCCGAGATCTTGCCTTGCAACACACCACAGCTGGAAAATGAACCATAAAAATATTCCAAACAAATAGATGTTAAGTTTTGAAAGAATTCAATCACAAATTCATACTTTAAATGTATACTTTATTATGTTACATATTTATAAACCAAAAAGGGCTTCTACAGATGGTGAAAATAAATCCCAAAACCCACTCATGAATGACAAACAAAATAAAAAGAGTCAAGCAGTAAGCAATATATAAAAATGGAACCTCAATGAAACCAAACTAACATAATGCAATCTAGTCTATCAATATTAAGTAGACTAGAATGGCATAAACCCCTTACAATATCACAAGATTATAATAAATAGTTAATACCAATGTCTATAGACTAGTATACGAAAAAATACCATAATCACAAAACAACGATACAACAGTGTCATTGTTTACAAGGAAGCAGGAAACGGAAAATGAAAGCAGCAAGAACTAGGGTTACTGGGAATGGAAAACTGTCCTTTACTCTACGGTTAAGCTAGTCCCTGCCTGCGGGTGATAGCTAGCTTACCCGGACTAGCTCTGGACCCGACAACTCCTCTCTCTCTGAACGCGAAGACCTTTCCAGATAGTAGGGAAAGGACTAAAGTATCCTAGGGTCTGGTGTACTAAATTTCGGCCCCCCTAAATAAACAATTACTGCAAGTAAAATCTTGGCGGACAAGCAATCCCTGCATGCACACAAACACACAACCGAGACTGACTGCTGGAAGAAGGGCAATAGAAAGGACAAGAATAGTGGGTAACACCCAGAGCAGGTCCAGAAAACACTCACCAGAAAACAAACACAGACAAAGGATAACAGACAGGAAAGTAGTGAATGAATACAAGTGAAAAGACAAACTTAATGAAGTATATTACATTAGTTTACTATTTATCACCTGCACTTTTAATTTCACAATCAAAAAAGCTTCAAATCTGTAGTTACGCTTTAGCTTTATAGACTATGCACATTGGCATCTCTGTTAAAAAACTTGAAATGAAATGAAATGGGGTTATTTGTCCAGTTTTGGTGTTTATCTGCGGTTGCATTCACCTAAATGTTCTGATTCATAATACCATAGAATTCAAAGTGAGTTTATTTTCTTTACTTTTGTTTTATATTTATGGTGCACCTACTGTACTGTATACATTCTTAATTTTACCATCCAATTAAAAAAAATAGGATGGAGTGAGCATGATTCGGTTTTCAAAGAGACAGAAGGAACCAAAACAATTTTTGGACAATTGGTGGATAAAGCACCAAGTTAATATTATTTTTTTTCGATTTAGGGTGCACCCATTTTTTTGGCTGTGTAATGCTGGTCACATACCTGAGACATAACCCCAAGTAGATCACATAAATGATGCTGCTACTTAATGATATTGCTTTCTTCTTATATACAACTGTATTACTAAATACTATACTTAAGGGAACACACACAGTGATTAACTGCATTCTGTCTTACGTAGAGATAATTTTTTAGCTTAGGAAGCCATTTCCCATGACTCATGAGAATAGTGATAAACCCATTGTTTGTTTTCTTTATTATTTTTATCAGCCCGTCAGTCAATGTTCTTAATCCTGTCAAGGAAGTGGAGGGTTTTTTAAGTACTATCTTATTATTCTTGTAAGAGAATGTAGGTGTGATTATGTCTCACTCTCTTCTTGACCTCACTGTGTTCTTCGGAGTAGTGGTGGTCCGATCAGGTCAATGGGAGCACCAAATATTTTAAAGCAAGCACTTAAATCTTGTAATATTTGGACTTTAGACAGCATAACATTAGATTATACAGGCTTAAATTTTTTCTAGATTTATCACGTTGGCTGATGCTGTATTAAAAAGCTTGTGCATTTTAAGACAGTAACTTATAAATATAAACCTATTAGATTGGTGTGAATCAAATGATGAATGCACCAACATTTTGTCACAATTTTGATTTTAGAATGTTGTTTCCTAAGTGCGCAAGTGCTTTATATTTCTATCTTTTTCAAATGTATGTGTTTTTTTTTTTTTTGCATGAGTTGCTATTGGAATGTTCAATAAGCAATGGAGGGCTTGGAAAAAAAACTATCTAAGTGTGAACATAGCCTTAAGCTATATAGTGTAAGTATGACTAAACTTTTTTGTGGAACATTTTCTCTATTAATAAACTTTTTTTTTTATTTTTGAAGAAATGTCTCTCTTTCGGAAGAAACTCATTAATCTTGAGCTCTGTTCAGTTTTCTATGTTTACAGATCATTAAATTGCTCACAGGTGATTGCAAAGTGTGAAACCAGCAGGAGATTGTTTCCCTCAGAAAATAATCAAGAAATCGAGCTTCATATAACTGAACTTTAAAAGCATTCAACCTTTATACTTTTACATTCCACACACAGACATACAAGATATATTTCTCAATATCTGAAATCAGAATAAACCTTTTTATTACTGCATGCAAAGTCAAGTTTGCATAAATTTCAATAGTATTTGGTACCATTTCCATTGAAGTGGTATTCCGGGTATATGAACATCTGATACAAAAACCCATGATGCTATAAATAAATGAATATAACAAAACTCAATGTCATTAGTTAGAAAATGGAGCTTAAACAGTTTGATTTTATGATTCATAAAATTTTATGGCCTCTCTATGAAGTTTTAACCAAGATGGCTGCCACTGGAAACTGCAGGTCCCTTGCTCCTTTAGTTCTCACTAACTCCTCCTCCAACTTATTTTCTGCCCCCAGTGAGGATGCAACTGTCCTGCTTTGTTACCATAGTAACAATGTGTAACTGCCATGATGGCACATCACCAAAACACTGGCTTTACTGGATGCACTGCAACCAACCGACGACAGCAAAACATAGTGGTGATCACATGACCCGTCTAGGCAGGTGCAGGCTATGTGATGTGGACATGTTTCCAGCACCCATCCTCTGTCCTGTGTCAAAGGAAATGAATTGACTGATTAAAGGGCCAGTAGCATTTTAATTTTCCATCACAATGTATGTCAGCAGCATTTTAAATAACAGCTAATTACATATAGGCTTATATTTTAATGACTCATTTGTATAGGAATTATGCCTATTTCTGGAATTCACCTTTAAACTGTATTACTTGTGTGAAATTTGGGCCCACTGATTCTGACAGAACTGGTGTAACTGAACCATATATGTAGGCCACCTTGCCCGCACTTGCCTCTTCAGCTTTGCCCATAAATTTTCAGTAGGATTGATATTAGAGCTGATGGCCTCTGCACAACATTGACTTTGTTAACCCTAAGCCGCTGTGTAATCAGTTTTGCAGTATGCTTGGGGTCATTATCCATTTGGAAGACACATTTGTGCCAAAGTTTTAACTTTGTGGATGATATCTTGAGATGTTGCTTCAGTATTACCACTGTAACAGGATTAGCCATCTCCTGGGATAGACGGGCACTTTTTGGCACAACGCAGTCACAGTTCACTCCAGACAAGTTGGGTGCAACTGGCCTCAACCAGTTTTATTAGCTTCAAGCAGGAAAAAATGGCAAAACAAAAACAATACATAAATAAAATCCTAGGCCGTCTGGCCACTAACTATACAATACAGTAGTTTCCTCACTACCAAGAAACTGTACCTACTGTACAGATTCCCAACCACAGCATACAGCAATTGGCAACTCACATAAGGTTTTTCCCAGGAGCAGAGAGAGAGCGGCTCCTCTTGTGTAGCTTCTGACTTTTTAAAGCAACATCTCAGAGCTGCTGGTGATTAGCCCCAATCACCTCAATCACCTGGAGTGGCTGAGCAGAGTAGGGACCGAGCCCTACACTCCAAACTGCAGCAGCCAGGTCTTCCAGACCAGGTTTTGGCTCCCTAGATAGTGTAGGACAGAAACCTAGGGGAAACCTACACACCATTTAACACTTTTCCCCTGGTCCTGTCACACCACATAATGTTCTTTTCTCCTGCAGCAAAACACCCACGCAACATGATTCTGGCAAGCTTCTTCCTTTTTCCTCAAAACATAACAATGGTCATTATGGCCAAACAGTTCAATTTTAGTTTTGTCAGATCACAAGGTATATCTCCAAAAAATAATGCCTTTTTGACTGTGCATTTGCAAACATTAATCTGGCAGTTTCTTTAGGAGCAATGGATTCTTCCTGGCAGAATGCCCTTTCATCCCATGTCATACAGTACTCGTTTCACTGTGGATAATGACATACTGTTACCTGCTTCAGCAAACATCTTTGCAAGGTCTTTTGCTTTGTTCTTGGGTTGGTTTGCACATTTTGGACCAAAGCAGATTAATCTCTGGGACACAGAACCTGTCTCCCTACTGAGCGGTATGATGGCTGAACATCTTCTTTGTACTTAAACAATGTGCCTTCATGTATCTGTAAATTTTACCCAAGGACGAACCAAACTTGTGCAAATCCACAATTCTCTTCCTGGTATGTTGGCTGATTTCTTTACATGTTACCATGATGTTACATAAAGAAGCAATATGTTTCAAATGTGCCTTAAAACACATCCACAGGTGTGTCTCTGATTATCTCAGAGTATGCCAATAAACTAATTAGAAGCTTTTAAATACATTAAATAGTCATATGTACTGTCCCAAATTGTTTAATCTTGTGTATAATAAGTGTATATACACTTTTGACTTTGCAGAAAGTAAAAAAATAGCCTTAAAAATGATCTCTCTCTCTTTAATGTCAGAGAAATGTGAGGAAAATGCATGTGTGTCAATCCATAGGTCTTCAAAAGGAGTTGAAAATTTCTAATGTGTAGGTGCAATTAATTGTTGTAGGAACAAGCTTGGAATGATTAAAGGGGTATTCTCATCTAAGCACTGACATTCAGTTTTATTAATCTGGCATTTATATACATTTCTTTAATTAGATGGTATTAAAATTTTTTTACCTGTGTGAAGATAATTTTTTCATAAATGTAGTCATATGGTCCCTTAGAAACAAGACTGTGTCCCTGGATATTACCACTTATGTAGGAGAGGTTGCACAAAGAAACATAACGTTTCTGAAATTATATGAAATGTCCAGGAGTTACTGCATGTCCCGCAGCCGTCCTGTGGTAATGATTACTGAATCCAGGTGGTCAGACAGGACTCAATAGCGCATGTGTGGCTACATTTATGAGAAATTATCTTCACACAGGAACATTTTTTTAATTAACATCCAATTGAAGAAATGTTTACATATGGCAAAGGAATTAAATGTGAATACCCAGGTGGGAATACCCCTTTAAGGTTACAAACTGATGAAGCAATGCAGAGATTTATCTATATAAATAGATGAATATCTCTATATTGCTTAAACAGTTTGTGATCTATTTCTGCACCACTGTTATTGGTTTGGGAGGTATTTTGGAATAACGAAGATGGAAAATCATTAATGGTGGAAATGTTTTAACAGTACATGCACTTTAGATATGTGTCTAATGCCTAGACCTGGAAATATTAAACACAGCATTCATTACAGCTAATGAAAAAAGTTCCAATATTTTAGATAGGGCTTGTGAGATAAGCAGTTAAAGTTAATCTACTGAAAGCGTTTATTTCTGCTAATTATGTTACTGCTACATTAGTAATTATGTTATGCTATGCTAATTATTATTTTATCGTTCGAATAATCAACACAGTCATATGGATATTACAGAAAATACCTGGAGCTGAGTTGGATGGCTGAGATTCTGGAATTCCATGAATTGGATAAATCCATCGGATACCTGAAATGCTTCCATCCTCTGTCTTTGAAATGCTGTTTAAAACATTTTGATATATTTAATTCAGAAATAGATAATATTCTAGTGTATGATTCATAAAAATGTAGTAATATTAACATTTTACCAGTTTGTAATTTGTTGGTAGGTCGAGATTTTATAATTGCTAACTTTATTTGTGGATCTAAATAAAGTTATCGTAGATTATAATACACCAACTCAATGTCAGTCATCAACTCGGTAAATGAGTAAAAAAAATAAGGTGGGGGATAAATAAAAAAAGTAATAACCCTTCAAATGTTGCCTCTTCAAATCACTGCCCTGCCTCCTTGTACTTAGAGACCGTCTGCTAATATTCAACTACAGACATATAAAGCTCTATGTGCCAAGGGAAATATTTTGTACATTCACACGACATGTGACCAGCGTGAACATAATTTCCGGTACTTTTGCCTTCTAAGAATAGCAACTTGTACACCATGTTGATTACATGAGATCCAAGCAGCCTCCATTGAGGATGGAGAAGAGTAGAATTCCATCGAGACTGCTGTGACTTCATGTGGTCAGATATATGCACATTATTAAGAGGTTAAAGTACCTAGGATGATGTCACATGACATAAACTGTGACCATAATAGCCATAAGCTGGGGAGGATTAGATGGGAGGGGCTGGCCAAGCAGACACACCCTCCTCTGATGGCCTAAATAGATAAAAGGTGATTTATGTGGATGTAAGCGAAACATTTTTAGCTAAAAAGGGGGGGTCAGTAAGGAATAGAGTTCTATAGGAACCTTTCACTAGCTGTATATGTGAAATGTGGTTTCCTTTAAAGGACATCTACCATCATATTACCTGTAAGTAAATTTCCATGGTAATCATAGCATTCCCTCTGACTTTCTGCTATAATTTCACACACAAGAAAGTTGCAGAGGGAAAGCCGTGATGTCACTGGCACTGAGAACCATGAAAAAATCAGGCAGAGCCAGAGGTGCTCAGCATATTTTTGAAGCAGGTAATTTGATGATAATGTTCTTTAAGTACTATTGGTACAGAGATACAATTTATTTATATTAATAGTAAACAAATAGAATAAAACATAAAATTTAGAAATATAAGGAAAATGTATTGGATACAAGTAATAATCCCATGGTATATTTTTATCAGCAATTACACACAGAATATTAGTGATGTTTATGGAGTACTGTGTGTATTAATTATTATAAAAGGTTGTCAGTTTAATAGGATCTTAATAAGAATGCAACATTTCATGTGACATATGTCTACTTTTCATGCTTCAGCTTTGTTATCCTCTCTACCGGTATAAAATTCCAAATCAATGTAATCCCAGGAGTAGTTTAGCTAGCTGCAAAGCAGGTCTACTCACATTTTTTAGTTACCGTATATTAATTTCCTGTAGGAAATACAGCATATTTAGGAAAAATTCAACTGCTTCCTTCTACTTTCATTAATGAATTTATAGTAAGTTCTGTTTTGTTTTGTCATTGCTTGTTTATTGCCAGAACTCACCTTTTTAATTCGTGTACTCTCAATCTTCAAAATTCCCTGTTCCCATTGCTTCCATTTGCTTCACCATATTGACAACCTACCAAAGCATATAAAGTTTTCAATAGTAGCTTTGCAAAAAGAACCGGGATATCCACTTTCTCTTTGGCAGCTAAGGGAATACCTAGATATAGTTCATGCCAAGTTAATATTATACATACATTCAGAAAAGTGCATACAATATACAGACATGATGACATGATATTATACTTGTTAAATAAGTAATATTTTGAATACAGTGAATAAGGGTGGAACGCTTTAACATATCCAGGTGATTTTGAGAATGTTTTCTCGTGACACATTGTACTTCATGTTAGTTACAAAATTTAAGTGATACGTTTTGCGTTTCATTCTGAAAAAAAGTGAAAATTTGGCAAAAGTTTGTAAAAATTCTTCATTTTCCAAGGTTGAAATGTTCTGCTTTCCAGACAGGAAGTAAAACTACCCAAAAAGTTTGATAATTAACATTTATGGAATGTCTGCTTTATGTTGAGAAGATATTTTATGCGTCCTCTCATTTTTCTAGGATGTTATGAGGCGCAGAACTTTCGGTGCCATTTTTCTCATTTTCATGAAAATTGCTAAAACTCACATTTTAAGGGACAACTCAGCCTCCAAGTGACTTTGAAAGGCCTAAACCATATAAATTACCCCACTATAGAAACGTCACCCCTCATCGTGTGTAAAACAACTTCTATTAAGTCTATTAACCCTTTAAGTGTTTCACATGGGTTAAAACAATATGGACCTGCGATTTAGAAACTTTCTGATTTTTTTGGGAAAATACATTCATTTAGGCCAAAACTGACAGTTTCAGAATAAATTAAATGATGAAAGGCTCTGCAACATTTAATGCCCAATTCCTCCCGAGTGTAGCGATATTCCATATGTGGTGGTGTCCTGCTGTATGGGCGCACGGCCGGGCATAGGATGAATGGAGGCGCCCTTCACAGCAGATTTGTATTGTCACATTGTACGACCTATAAGTTTTTATTTTTTTTTTGGTAATCTGAACATATGAGGCTTATTATTTACGGGATGAGATACAATGTATATATAATTCATTTTGGGAGTCTAAAGCTTATTCATGAGATTTTATTAACTATTTCAAGCGGAACACAAACAAAATCATCAATTTTTATTTTGGATTTTTAGCATTTTTTTCCCTCCGTTTACCAGAATGTAAAAATAATATTTTATCTTTATTCTCTGGTTCACTACGACTGCGGTGATACCTCATTTATATAGTTTTTCTCATCTTTGCTCAATTTTCCTGAGCAAAAACAATATTGGAGAAAATTGCATTGTTTTTACTATTGACAACTTTTTAGGGCCATAACTTCTGTATTTTTCTGTTGTCAGATCTGGTTGAGGGCTTATTTTTTTTGAAAAGAGTTTTTCTTTTCAGATGTATAATATTAGGGAATGTAACTTTTTTTGATCACTTTTTAGAACATTTTTAGAGATGCTGAGCATGCTCAGTTACATACAGCCAGGTCCTACCAGGAGGCAGAACCCGCACAGAGAGGAGCTGACAGCCTCGGGTTACTCGTCAGAACCCGGGACTGAGGCAGGAGGGATCGGATCCTCTGGTAAGCACACCGGGAGGGTCCGATCCATGGTGTAGACACTTACACGCCGCGGTCATGCTTGGGACCAACCTAACCCAATGTCCCAAAATCTTCTTCTGACGCGCCGCGGTAGAAAGGCATTGCGTCAGAAGAAGTACCCTTAATGACCGCCGTAAAAAGCCGATACGGCGGTCATTAAGGGGTTAAAGAGCAACATTCTTTTAAATGGGGCTCTGTATTTGTAAGACATCTCACAGAAGCTATGTCTTGCAAGGGATAAAGCTTGGGAAGATTCATCTTTTCTCTTTCTAGTTTTCCCCTCGGTCTAGTTCCTTTCTTGTCTTCTTTTTTTATCTTAATTGAATTTTCCGTATCCTAAATTGCACTTGTGCCTGTTAGTCTAACCTTGACACTTACCAGTGTGAAGGGAAAAAAAAAATCGCAGTGTGGGTTATCCTGCTTCTTACTGCCAAGTATACCACCTGAGACTAGACCAGCCTTTGCACACTTTTTTGCCACTTTTCAAAAGTTGCAGATGCCCAATACAAGTGAATTTAGTCTAAACAGCTGGATTCCTTAAATAAGTAAAGCAAATCCACCCAAAAACTGTTCACCACGAGTTGTGGAGAAGATATGGAAATGTTGCAGAAAAATGTGCAAATTCACAACTGCTCAAAAATCAGAGACTTTTTCATACTAAGAAAAATAAAAATAAATCTTGCAGAGCTCTGGTCTATTATATAAATCATTAATAAACTAGAGCTGATCATGATGGGGGTTGTTCATACTACATTAAAGTCATACTGGAGCTGCAGAAATGTAAAAAATATCTAACGTAATTCTAATGCACTACTAATTTGCTTCAACTTAGTAATTTTCCATTTACGGCGTGTCACGGCCACACCTCTCTCCAACGCTCCTGCTTCCCATCCCCGATCACTAGGTAGCGCACGCTGGCACTCCTAGCCTTAAAGGTCCAGCATCCACCTGATTGCTGTTGACTACTCCGGCTTGCCCTTATAATCCGGCACCTCCCTTCCTGCCTCACCGGATCTTCTCCTAGGATCTTCCAGGAAGAGCAGGCCCATTAGCGTTCCCAGACGCTTTCCTGTGTTCCAGCGTTTTCAGTTGTTCCTGTGTCTCTAGAGTTTCCAGATGCTCCCGTCTCCTGGGTCCAGCATTCCCAGATGCTCCTGTGGCTCCTGTGTTCCAGCGTTCCCAGACATCTCTAAGCCACCAGCTCTCCTCCGCGGATCTGTCTATTCCTGTCTGCCTGGGTTGTCTGCCAGCTGTCTGCTTGCCTGCTGTGAGTTCCAGCTCATCCTTCCAAGGCATACTCCTGCTTCCATCCCAGGCTCTGACTGTGTCCTACACCCCCTGCTTCCCTGGCTGCCACCGCGGGCCTAGTCACACCCATGGAATGGCCTGGTGGCACCATGCCACAGCAAGACCATTCGGCCTTGCGGCGGGCTCTGGTGAAGACCAGGTGCCACTTAGACTCCGGTCCTGGGTGTCTGCTAGTACCATCTTCGTCTCCCGCAGTGGTCCAGAGGTTCCACTGGTTTACAGACTCCTTCATACGGACTCTTCCCACAGAGATTCTAGTTCTGTTGTCTGTGTACCATTACACAGTGTTGTATACATTCCTACAGTCAATATAATCGCAGGAAATCTTTATGGTTTTGCAATATAAAGGTATCAATCCCATAATCTGTAATAAAAGCAGGGTTCCCAATGAGAAGTGAGTCCCCCATAAGAGCAGCCCATGCTCCTTTCTCTATCCTTTAAACTGCTACAGCTGTGAGAAACAGAAAGTAGTCATAAGCTTGGTATGGAAAGCCTTCCCAGAGGTTTGACCTTCTGGAAGGTTTCAAATCTACTGAATGGATGATGTTCTTTCTATTTTTTATTGAAAATGGAGTCTATATAAGAATTGTAAAAAGCTGTAGCAAAAATGTAGTCTTCCAGGGTTGCAATGAGCAAAACTCAAAAATGGAAGCCAACCCCACAAGTTAATCTTGACTACAAGATAGGTCAGTAGAGAATACAAGTTTTCCTTAATTGAATCATTACACTCTTGTTTAGTTGAAAATCCAAGATATTTAAATCTCTGGACCACTGCAACTGGGTTAATGTCAGTGACTGCTGAAATAGTAATAAGGCATAGGGACTGTCACTCCTCCTCTATTCACTATCTCTAACCATTCTGAAAGTAGCTGTACCTGCCCTGCAGCAGTGAAGTGGGTGTGAATCCTCTTTATGTGCCCTTAAGTTGAGTCTTATTTAGTCAGCCCACACTTCCCATAATGCCTTGTGTTTTCTCATTAAATAAGTTAGCAGTAAATCCAGTGAGATCCCTAAAAATAAATCCACTGAACACTGCATATTGCACATACAGGGTGTATATAGTGACTAGCCTGGAAGCTTCAATCACATAAAAGAACACGGAGAATAAAATAAATAGTTAAAAACAGCTGTGAAATACTTACATAAAGTGTGGAGTGGTGTGTGAACAGTAATATTTAATAACTTCTCTGCTTTGCAGAACGTTTCCAGAGAACAGAAATGGAGGAGTATTCGATAGAGGAATGTATGATACCACTTGAGATGCAGAGAGATACAGAGAAAGTTTTGCAGAATGCCAAACTGGGAACAAGGCACTGATAGGAAACAGGGGAGACATTTACCTAACTATTCTGTGTAGAAGACTTTTGCTTTCACATAGCAGTACACATGCAGATACTCAGGGAGGTCATAAATTGAGAAGGATAGCAAAGAAACTGCAGCATATAGGCAATCAACATAATAGTAAAGTTGTTGTACTATTGATTTGTGGAAATAATATTAGAGTTACTCTTTAAGCTTTTCAATGCAGTCAAAAAGGAATGCTATCAAAATTTATACAAAAAACACAAGCAAACCTCTGACCTATGGGTCAAGGATACATGCATGTATAGTATGCATAATGTATAGATGCAGGTTGGCAGTGCTAATGCACATGTATTTAACCTCACAAGAATTCATCTTTTACAGACACAGATATGTGTTAATATGGTACATAGAATGTTGTCTTCTTGACCACCCTGTGATGGAAGGGCTTAAGTCCCTTAAATACCATGGGTGCCATAGCAGCTGTTATGGCTGATATCTCTTTCACTGCCAATGATATTTTATTGCTATGAATCTATATTTTTCAGTTTCATTTTCATAAATATTTATAATTTTGTTGTCAGACTGTGTTAAGAGCATACAATAACAGCTTGATACAATCACATCTTTATAAAGAAAGCTGAGAAATCAACACACTTCTCAAATAGTATATCAGCAGATATCGTTAAAGCCCTCCATCTCATTAATCTTCTCAGATGAGGAAACAGAATGCTGAATATTTCTGACAAAGGGAAAATGAATGTGCCTTTGTTTCAGGTACAATTGGATTTTTAGGCTCGTCTTATGTTTGATCAGGTGTGACAGATAATTAAATTTTTATTGTTTAATACTTTTCTTTTTACTATAATGTATTTATTATAATTAAATGTAAACTCTTTAAAGAGACATAGAGGAATTTTCATAGGAATTATTGCTATATGCTATATTAACCCCTTCACCGCTACTGTCCAGCTATCTACGTCGTATTTGCGCATACCTCTTGCACATTTATAAACATCATGACGGTGACCAGTAATATATAGTATATATGTTTTAAATTTTCAAATTAACTCAAACGGGGTATCGTATTGAGCTGCATTTTCGCGGCCACTTGATGTATCCAGTGGGGTGCTGCACAGCATTCATTCTAGAAATAAATGCAGCTGGCGACTTTTCGCTTGTGAAAAGTCACCGGCTGCAGTGAGTGTGCAGGTGCGAGGACAGTGATACCCCACACCAGCCCACTCCTGGCCGGCCATGCCCTTCGCTCGGCTGGCCACGCCCCCCTCATTCACGACCCTTCACTCCTCACTGGCTAAATAGTCACAAGTGCTAGCAATAAGCTAGCTTTTGAGATTATTTCATGGCTTTTACGCCACTGACGTGGCACAGAGGCCCTGATAATTGTGCCCTAAAATTACTAACATACATTAATTCCCTGTTTTATGACTATGCAACTATGGCAATGTTTTTATAGTGTAGTGGGGCTTTTTTATTGTGAATTATTAATTTATGTTTGTTGATATTTATTAATATTTTATGTGTATGTGTGTTATTTTACTTTATATGACCTGTGGTGAGCATTTTCGCATTTTCTTTTTTACTTTCAAGTTTTCTGCTGTAACTGGGTCATCCATGATAAGAACCAGTAGCTCTGATTAACCACTGCAAACCCAAAGATCACATGAGTGTCAAGAGTAACTGCAGCGATGTCAAAAGAACCTATGCCTGCGACATCTTTCACCAGCGCATCGGTCGAGTTAAATTAAAGAAAGGGAGGAGGAACTCCGTCTCAAAAGTAAACTTCAATCCAGCTGGTAAAATCGAAGAGACTTTTATTGAAGATATACAAACAACATGATAAAAATGGATTGGCATGGGTAGCGGGAAGGGTCCCTGGAATGCCTACGGTTTCGGATAAACTGTATCCTATTCATGGCAAGGATACAGAGTTTATCCGAAACGCGTAGGCATTCCAGGGACCCTTCCCGCTACCCATGCCAATCCGTTTTATCATGTGTTTGTATATCTTCAATAAAGTCTCTTCGATTTTACCAGCTGGATTAAAGTTTACTTTTGAGCCAGAGTTCCTCCTCCCTTTCCTTGATTAAGTGCCTCCTGTGAAGCGGGCGTTATCCGAGCTTGAGTTCACTTCTCCACTAATCCACTGCGTCCCAGGTGAGCTGACAGAACTGTTTCTTTGTATGAGTTAAATTAAAGGGGAGATTATCATATCACGGTAAAATTTCATGTCATGAAAAAAACTTAGTAAAGATTGTTATGATATGTAAACTTTCCGATAGATATTATTGTTCATTATTATTAAAGATATTATTATTAAAGAATTGCATAACAGAACTGCAAAAATTGACATGGCGTGCAGGCACCAATCACCCTATGTGGCGAACGGGTTTACTAGAATATGACTGCATTACAACATGCTGTTATACCTGCCTTATTAAGTAACCAAAGGAAGGGGATACATAGAGGTAAGTAATACTGCTAGATTAGGGTTTGTAGTTTGTACACAGTTGGCAGCAGAATATTAAAAAAAAGGATACCGCAAAGTAGGACCAAAAGTGGATCATGTTTTTAGGACTATGCTCCACCACCACAGGCGAAAATTCCTAGTATTTGCTTTCCCTTTGAACACCCTTTGACCGGGCAACTTCTTGTTTGCTAACAATGACATTGGCATGGAGATATCCCTCTTTCCAAAGGCGCCAAATCAGCTTCTGCATCACATATGTTAATGAGATTAAGATAATAGGGTAATAATAAGTCAGAATGAAAAGTTACTATAAGAATCTCTCTCCAAGAGCATGTATTTTCAGTAAAGAGTATACAAAAATCCTTAAGCCTCGAGCAAATCCCCAATTGTGCAATATGGGCTGCAACTAGGGGAAAATTTGTGGCCAATATTGCATAGGTGGATATGGGCGGGTGAGAACTGTTCATCCAGCCCATTTCCATTGGAACTGAGTGGAATCTTGGCTCACTAAAAGTGCGGTGAGACACTATGGACACGCACAATGGACTCCTATGGGGCTTTCAGCTATCCTAGTTTATGCAGCTAACACATGGCCCCCATCTACAGTTATGTGCAAGAGGTCTAAGAGGTATGTTGGGCTTGTATATCTCCCTTGAAAACAAAATGATTGGACATGTTGAAATGCAGCAGTCGATCTGTTATCCCACAAAGTGCTTTCAACAAAATCAGGAAGTTTGGCCAGGGGTTATCAATATCTTTGTCCACCTAAAATTGGAAAAAGCAAGGAGCTTCACAATCCATTAACGTATTGGGGTTTATTTACTAAGGGTCGCAGATTGCACTTCCTTTGGACTGTTTGTCTGTTTCGGTGATTGCACATCTTGGACAGGTATTTAATAATTGTCTGCGTTGGCATTGTGTTGCACGCAATTTGTTTTTGACGAAGCTGCGGTGGCTTTCATGCGACAGAATTCGGGGAGCGTGCAGTCGGGCAATCTGACTGATTCATACTGAGCTTGGGATTTAACTTTCAAATTGTGTTGCAAGACAATGCAATTACATGCACCACAAAGAAGAAAGTGAACTCCGTTGGACCTGAGCGGGGAAGCGACACATACAGGATATCGGGGCACAATTTAGTGAATCACGGCATGGTGCATTCTCGTTGGACAATGCACTTTCGGGGATAGTAAATGTACGCCATTGTGTATAAGTATGGCACTGATATCTCATAAGTTCAATGCCTCCATTCTAACTTTAAGAAGTTCTGGATAAGCACTAATCATCTTTTGTTTATTTTGCATTCAAAATAAGTATTTGTCTCACCACAGGCCGATGATGAAAAGATTACAAATAGCGAGTCATATGCAAAATTCTCAAGAACCGAAAATTAACATTACCGGAAAAGAAGCCTTTAACTGTGATTTATGCATTTTCAAAAGTTCTGTATAAATCAGACAGTTGTATTTTAGAAAAAGGGAGTTTTCTTACATCTGCATAAAAAGAAAACCTAATATAATTGATGTCATGTTTTTAGAATTGCACATATTTCTCGCAAGTAAAATGGAAGTATGATCTTATTTTTTCAACACAATGGAATGGAAGAGCACTAATGAGCACTGAAATTATTATTTTTTTCTGAGATTTATACAGCTGCTATCACCTTCTTTAAAACATTTTCAATTTTTAGACATAATTTTGGCTGAATATTCATAACGTATTTAACAGTCTTATAGCCCAAAAGTCAGGAGGATCTAGTGCTACCAGACCCCAATGACCTCTGTCCGCCCTTCACCCGATCTCTGTGAGGGCAGAGCCTCTCTCCCTTTCCCTGCTCATCCCAACAAGACCTACATGGTGTCAGGAGCATGGGGGGAACATATATCATTACAAGGGTCTTAACCACTTCACGTTGCAGCCTTTTTTGTTAATTTCTTGTTCCCCACCTTCAAAGGTTTGTAATTTGTTCATGTTTCTGCATGAGGGCTTATTTGCAGAGTAACAAATTGTAATTCTCAGTTACGGTATTTATTAATTCATGCCATGTACTGGGAAGGGTGAAGAAAAATCTGGTATCACGGTGATACCAAATTAATGTATGTTTTATTGTGTTTCCATACATTTTTCCATACAATATGAATACAATAAAATATAAAAACAGTATGTACAAAAAAATGTATGATATACTGTATAATAGCTTTTTCATGCTTCGCACTATGAAGCTGTGTAAGATACAGTATAAGAAATAAGCTGATGATTTATTGCTACCATTTTGAGGACCGTGTGACCTTTTGATCACTTTTTATTACATTTTTTATGTGATGCAAAAAACAGTACCGCACTATATGAACATAGTGGGGCACATTTACCATACATCGGCGCTAAGTACACCAGTGTATGATGTTTCCCTGCCTTGGCCCTGCAAACAATTGTGCCGTAGTATGTGCCTGTACAGATGGAAACAATAGCTAGTGTCTATGCCCACTCCCACTGTAATGATAGGGAAAGACTCTGGGGGTTATTAACAGAGCCTCTCCATGCTTCCGCTTCACAGGCTGTTACACTGTGCAGGAGCACTTCCACTGCACACTGTGTAAAATTAAAGCAGGAAGAGGAAGGGGGAAATGCTGAAGAAGGAGGGAGAGGAGGAGACATTGTAATAGCATTTGAAGCTACAGCATGCAGGGGCTCTGATAACACCCCCAGTGCACTTCTGACTCGTGAGTTTCATTTCAAACATTGCTTTTACAATGATTGAAGCCATGGATAACAAATTACCCAAGATTACCAAACTCACGGTGTCTGCATCTATGAGTGTCCCTGGGTTATCGTGCTTGATTTTGATGGTAGGTTTCCTTTAAGCTAATAATACAAAAGCTTTACAACACTGGTGCATGTGACAAACATGTTCAAAAAATTAAAGATGAACATAGCCTTATAAGTATTCAATGTATTGTTACCCAACACAATTTCTAAAATTTCAAAACAGAAAAAATATAAAATACGAAGCTGTCCAAGATGCAATCATTATTTAATTATGCCTTACAACATCTTAGTACAATATATTTAGTATTTTATCAAATAAAAGGGGTTTGCAGGGGTTAAAAAATCATATGGCTGTAAAAATAATATACTCACCCCTGAAATTCCTGCTTTAATAGATGCATGGCACCAAAGGCAGGGCCAGCTCCAGGGTTTAGTGGCCCCTGGGCGACAGAGTCTTAGAGGGCCCCTTTGTGTGCCGCCCCCCAGTAGCCAGACCGGCACCACCCCGACCCCCCCTCCCCCTGCGGACACACCCCCCCCCCCTCCCCCTGCAGAATACACTGACCCCCCTCTCCCCCTGCCGACACACTGACCCCCCTCCCCCTGCGGAATACACTGACCCTCCCCCCGCGGATACAATCTCACCTTTCCTGGTTCCCCTGGAGCAGCGCACGAACAGGCTCCATCTTTCTTCAGCCTTGGCTTCCCATACGCACCGGCCCCGAAGCCGGCACACGTGATCTGATGACGTCACCATGTGCGCCGGCTTCAGAGCCGTCGCATACCATGCGGAGCACCGCTTCATGGGAACCAGGACAGGTGAGCTTTGGATTCTGCTTGTATGCTGCGCTCCTGATGAGCGCAGCATAGAAGCAGAAAAGTAATTGATTCGGATGGTGATCATTTGTACCAGTGTCTTATAGCGACACTGGTACAATTGATCCGGGGGCTCCAGTGGGCCCTTCCAGCTCCCTGGGGCCCCGGCACTTGCCCGGATCACCAATATACCTGTTTCCAGCTGTGGCATATTTCTCTCCTTTTTACCTCAGTGTATGTATTAAAGTAATTGACAATAAGGAGAAAATGTTACCTTACTTCTATAGCGGGACATGAACTGTCAACAATACCCTTATACATTTAACCCATTAGCGCACCGCGATGTACAATAACGTTGTGGTGCTACATCCAATGGATGTATGTATTGATGTTGAGCGTTTGAACGGCGCTGCATTAACAATGGCATCTACCTCTAGTTTGTTGATGTCTCCTCTGATGAGAGAAATCTTCTCTATCAGATCCGTGCTCTTTGGGAACTTCACCTCTTTAGGCTGCTTGGCTTTTGTCATTTTTGCAATGTCTTTCCAAGTCGGTATCTCCTTCAGCTTGATGAAATCTTTCACCGAGTAATGCTCACGCCTCTGCTTACTGTTGAGACCCTTCAAGAAGGCCAAACCTTAGCTGTCAGAACTTCCTGAGGTAAATGGATTCACTGACAGCTTGCAGAGGTAGTTACCCTGTTGTGGTGCTACGGAGGGTTATAGAGAGAGCTCACGAGCTGAGTGGGTGTCAGCTGTATAATAAGGCTGACCTGACCCCTCCCACTAACTTCTGGGGTTGATGCTGGCACTGATCAAGGCAGTTAACCTGTTAAGTGCTGTGGTCTAAACCGACCATGGCACCTGACAGTGCTGCCGGTGGGTGTTGCCATCTTGGACGGCTGATCAGCTCCCCTTGAAATCATTCCAGGGCACCGATTTATTGCCATGGCAGCTTACAGTATCATGAAGACTCGTAAGCCTGTTATGGATTACTATATACGGTACTTCAATACAGTAGCATCGCTGTATATAGAATACGTGATCAGACCCCCCAGGATTAAAGTACCCTTGGGGTCTGAAATAATAGTAAAAAAAAAATAAGTACCCCCTTTCCCTAGAACACATATAAAAATAAACAGTAATAATCATAAACATGTTAGGTATTGCCAAGTCCAAAAATACCAGTTCAATCAAAATGAAAAAGATTTTTCTCGGCCATGAGTACTGTAACAGAAAATAGTGCCTGGACCATTAAAACAAACTAACTTGTTAATGGCACTCTATAATGCAACATATACATAAAGTTGATGAGTACAAGAAAATGAAACTTAAATGTGTGTGTGTACCCCAGGTTATCCTTGTGTTGCCTGGAGCATACATATCACTCTTACACACATGCCTGCTCATCTAACCCTAAGAAATAGATCTGCATTAACTAACCAAAAATACAGGGTAATGCAGGAGCAGATTTAGGGGGTAAAACAATGTAATCTAAATCATAAGATAATTACATTTTAAATGTATAACTAGTTTAGAAGTTGCGCTGATCTTTTTCCAATGTTTACATTAAACGGGTATTCCTAATTTCAGAAAATGAATGTTATTGTTTGTATGATGAAAAATTATACGATTTTCCAATACACTTTCTGTATCAATTCCTCACTGTTTTCTGAATCTCTGCTTGCTGTCCTTTTATGGAAAGCTTCCAGTGGACAGAAATCTGACCATGGTCATGTGATGTCACACAGACAACAGAGAGTAATCAACGCTGTGTGATATAACAAACCGGGCCCATGTGTGACCATGGTCAGATTTCTGTCCTGAAGGTTTCTATAGAAGGACAGCAATCAGAATATAGAAAACCACGAGGAATTGAGACAGAAAGTATATTGGAAAATTGTGGAACTTTTTATTACACAAACAATAACATTTATTTGCTGAAATGGAAATCCCCTTTTAATGTCCTTTCAATACCTGAATCCCTATACATTCCTTTAGGAATCAGTACGGCAAATATGGAGTGGGGTATGGGAAGATAAAGAGAAAAAAAACAACTCAAACAAATTGCTGATAGAGAATAAAAGACATTGAAAGTCCTAAAACAAGAAAGCCAAGTGGGAATAGGAAATAGCAAAGGGCTGTGTTCCCAAATGTGAACTTTGCCCTGCCCTTGGGCCTCCCTATCATTTGATTAGAATACACTTCAGATAGGAATACCATTCCGATAACATTTTTGAGTAAGCAACATACTAGCTTACTGCACAAGTGGTTAACACTCCAACAAGAATAGATACGCTGATAACTGTACATAATGTATAACCATACACACGAGGCAGATATTTAAAGTAAAGAAATATGCGGACATATTAGATTTGCATACAAGAACCAGATAAAAAAGACACAACACCTGCATATGAAGCAAGATGATAACACCAATGTGCTATTTCTTCAACTATGTCAAGATAAGACAACTAAAATAAATACCTTGTGTTTGCTTCAGGGGCAGACAGAACGCTGACTCTTTATTGATGGAGTGGCGCAGAACAGATGCGCTAAGCCGATGCATAGTCTGTTCTTGATCTGAAATATGTAACAAAAAAAGATGGAATATTTTCTTATACTTCAATGTCAAACTCAAGGAAATAAATTCACTGATGGTTGAAATGTGATCAAAGGCCTTTTCTAATGAAAGTACTTCACGGATGAATGTTCTTCAAAGTACACTCTCAAATAGGAGGTGACAGCATCTCCCTTTCCTTTCTTTTCCCTTTGCATTTTTAATCATGTTGCTTGTCATGCCTGTGATAATTTGAGGTTTAACCTGAAAATCACACTAACTATCCATACTAGAAATTACAAAAGTAATCAAATAGCACTGAAAATATTAAAACACTGAACCATCGTTTCTACATTACCTTCAGATAGTCTGGCATTTACATTATAAATATTGGCAGAAAATAATTTCAAAAAATTTGTTTCCATTTTAATCTTTACTATGTTAATAGGATACTATACTTTATACTAGGATATAAATCTTAGCTCAATCTTAGAGCACTTTTCATAGTACATTCATTTTTTTTAGGTAACTTTTGTCTTTAGGCAGAATTTTTAAGCCATTTGGTAAATGCGGATATGCCCTAGTTAAAAATGGGATATTATAAGTTCTGGTCCACTGAGCTATTATACCTCACGGCACAGAATACTATTGTGATGTGTGTATAATAGGTCACTGAAAGTAATTACATGTGCAAGAGTCCACTACACTTAAAAGTCTGCTGAATACATACAGATAATGATGTTCCTATTGCCCCCGCTTCGTCCCATTAACCCATTTACTGTAGAACTAACACTACTGCAATATACATTGGCTGTCATTCCTACAAAGTTGATATGAATCAATTGCCTTGTTCAACCCCCCCCCCCCCCCCCCATGACTGATGTTAGCTGAAGTATAAATCAGTTAAGGAAAGAGAAAGTAGTAGACACAGGAGAAGGATAAACTACCCTCTTCAGTCCACCCCCCTCTCTCATCACTAATATACATCAGCTAAGAAAGAACATAGGAGAAGACACAAGTATAGGGAAATCTGTCTTCTTTGATCCATTCTTTACACTAATTACTCATGGTTGCTGAGAAGAGAGAGAACAATTTTATAAATATAGTAGACTTAAGATTAAAATACATCTGTAACAACCTGGATTTGGTTGAAGTCTAGCCATAAAACTTCCTTTGGGAATGATAATTGTGCTCCCCACATACCTGATTTCTAGTAATGTGACCTTGTGGTTACTTTGAATTAACATTGGCTATGATTGGTCAAAACCATATTTTAATTGTTTTAATTGTTTTCCTAACCCATAGAGTTTTTCAGCATTATCATTTTGTGCATACATTTGATAACAAAAATTGGAATGAGAAATGGCCTATTATTAAGATTTGGATATGGCAGGATAGACTTCATTAACATATTTTCCAGGTTTGAAGGGGAAGAAAATGTGATAAATTCTTAAATAATATTGATACCCATTCATATTAAGTGGTCTCCAACTGGTTGGACAATGACATTCTGTACATTCTGCAACCTATCACTGGCCAGTTATTGGCTGCAATGACCATGTGTGCGTGTCTGGTATACCATCACTGCAGCAAAAGTCAACAAGAGTTATTCAGCTGTCATTATGTGCCATTTACCAGGTAAGTTGAACATTTTTATTTTATTTCACCACATTGCCTGTCTCTTGTAGAAGCTATCAGCAACCCCACTAAGCCTCATATAAATGTGAGTCGTTAACACCAGCCAATAGACTCCAAAACCTAGAACAATCAGATTATAACAATAATAGTAACAATTTCAATAAGTAAAAAAAATCTGGTTGTTTTAATTATATGCAATTTAATATAAACAAACAAGTAGAACAAAACGAATTCTCACTAGATCTCACTCTTACAAATATGCTTCCATTTGTATTTCCAGTTACTAAGGCACAAGCCAAGCAGAAGAACATGATCAATGAATTCTTTAATCACTTCGGAATTGTAAGCACAAAGCACGCACAGTACTGCTTGTATAAATACTGAAGAAAATAGACATTAAGCCAATCCTACATTCAAAATGTTCTAGGATGCATAATCCAACCATTCACTCCTATTTGTCTTCCAGAAAACTGACACAAAAATAACCAATGCCATTTTCTAAGCAAATGGAAATCAATGCTCTGCTGGAAATTGTCTAACTGAACATTTGTACACATACAGATGTAGAGGACCGGAACTTGTGATGTTAAACAAATCATTGTAATATTATTATGTGTGGTCTTAGGTTTTCAATAGTTTTGCAGGTTAGCTTGGTTGAAGTCATTTACCAAAACTGATGCTAAAGAAAACATTATATAAATATTTTGGGATTAATTTGGCAAGGAAGGGGGGTCATATGCTAGATTTCCATGTGCATCCTACTTAGCACAGAACAACCTCTTACCCAAAGCTGTACATAAGCTGTAAAAACTCAGACAGACTGGCTTTAAAGGATGATTTTTAACACTTTTGCAGACCCCTTGGAATCACAGGCTTCATAGAGCTCCCACCAAAAAGAATCTTTGAGACATAACTTCAAAAGAGAGTTATGAAGTTATGGTGCATCCTAGCCAGATATCTGGTACGTTTCTGGGATCTTGGAATCAGGGAGAAACCTGGTCTGTTCTCACCCAGTTTGGGAGCCCATAGATGAGGAGATGTAATATGATATGAGCTCACTAATAAACTCTCTTTTTATCAGAATGTATAAAACTGTTGTTTTAGCTGCATCTAATTTGTCTTCTATCTGTCTGATGGATTTTACTTTTTTCCCGCCTAATGGTGGCCTCATTCAAAACAATTGAGATCCTTTGACCACATGTTGAGGGTTCAGAGATAACACTTCCAAATGCAAATGAAACCTCTGCAATCAACCCCATATCTGCTAAATTCATGATGGGTCATACAGGGAATAGCCCGTGCAACCCACTACTTAGCCATTTAGATAACTGCCCAATGGTCAGTTGGTCCCTCATAAAAAGAGAAAGCTACATATTGAAGAACTTTAATTCTAAACCTTTCACTTAATTTAAGAGTCTGTATTGATTACATAACTGTGTCTTGCATATGTTTTGAACAGCTGAAATCAGGGTTGCATTATAGGGTGGGCATTCGGAATGGGAGCCCTAGGACCTCCCCCAGTGAACAGGAGGAGGAGGTCTCCACTAACCTCCTTTTCCTGAGTTACACACTCCCTCTACTATCCTAGTTCCTGGTCCTCGAGCCAACCTGTTAAAAAGCACCTGTTAATATACAGGTGTGTATCATGAGATTCGGCAGCAGATGAGGTGTGTATTATGAGGTTCTGCAGTAGGTGAGGTGTGTACTATGGGGTTCTGCAGTAGATGAGGTGTGTATTATGAGGTTCTGCAGTAGGTGAGGTGTGTATTATGAGGTTCTGCAGCAGATGACATGTGTATTATGAGGTTCTGCAGTAGGTGAGGTGTGTACTATGGGGTTCTGCAGTAGATGAGGTGTATATTATGAGGTTCTGCAGTAGGTGAGGTGTGTATTATGAGGTTCTGCAGCAGATGAAGTGTGTATTATAAGGTTCTGCAGTAGATAATGGTATGTATTATGAGGTTCAACAGCAACTTCAGTTTGTAGTATGAGGTTCTGCAGAATTTGATGTATGTATATTGATGATGTGCAACAGTTGAGGTATAAAGGATGATGTTGGGCAGCAGCTGAGGTGTGTATGATGAGGTTGTGCAGCAGCTGAGGTGGTTGTGCAACATCTGAGGTGTGTTTTATGAGGATCTGTAGTCAACAAGTTGGGATTTGTATGTGTGTGTGTTTAGACCGACAGGGAATTAGTATGTGAAATATAGCTGTGAAAACTAAGATCTTGTAAAATGGAAAGGAATATTTGAAAAACTACAACATAACTGATCAGTAATTCATAGGTGAACTTTATAATAAATAATGAATGAGCAGGAACATTGTAATATTTTTTCAGTGCGTAAATGAAGTTTACCTGTACAGCTTCCAGACAGAACAATTCTCAAGGATATAGATTTCTCAAACAGAAATTAAAGCAGACATAGCTGCCTGGGGGAGCCACAGCTGCTTCTGCACACATTGAACTGCAACATTTGTTGGAGATAAAGTGCTGGGTAATTTTCTTTCTGCCGCTCTCTGTTACTATTGTTATCACATTTACATTAACAGGGCAGAAAGCAAAAAGTTTCTCAACAGAAAACCACTTCTCTATGACCTCTATTTTAATCTGTCTTTGCTATGCAGGGAAGCAGTTGCATCCGCGCTGCCTGTCATTTTTTTCTGCCCAAGTATGCATGCTCTTCAATCCTTTTGAAGGAAGAATAGTGTCTTAGCAGATGTTGCTCCAAAAATCTATTAGAGGAAAGTGATAGTCTGGTAAAACAAGCCCTAGGACTTCCCGCTGGAAAAATTAGTTCAGGGTAGTTTAGCACATTTTTGCTGGAAGCTAAGGAGAAATTAAATTAAATTAAACTCTGTAGGTTAAAAGTTCAGATTTAACCCCTTTCATTTATTCCATCTTCTCTATAAAAGAAAAAAACCTGTTGTATAGGAATCAAGTGATGTGATATGGCACAATTTGAACTCATTTGGAAGCTTCACTCGCTATAACAAAATAGAAAACTTTCAGTTTTTGTTTCCTTTTTTGTTAAGAGACAAATAACTATGCTTGGTTTTTCATATTTCCATCAGTATTGGTGGAAAGTGATACCATTATTTATCAAGTATTTTTGACAGCTTCAAAACTAGTACAATAAAGGGGAGTGGTGTCTCAGCAACACACATTATACAAATGTTGGTCCATACACCAAACATACAACATTCATAATTAGAAACTTTAAAAAATTTGATAGATTTAATTAACTTTTAATTTTAACAACATCCACTGTGCATGTATAGCATGTAGTAATTTACCCTAAATGGAAAGGACTCACAGGCTCATAAGAGGAGACACCCATTGCTATGCCAGCAACCTTTACATTAGTATGTTTGAACCAGACTGTGCCACTTAAAAGGTAGAGGCCTCAACATCTTGGCCACGATCAACAGCCCTTTCTACGGTGATTTCAGGTTACCATAGTAACAGATAATTTTTGATAGTGAGTGTGGGCAGCATTGTGAAAAAGAAATTCTGCTTAGTTTGCAAAGAAACGGGCTGCAAAGTGCCCCCTAGTAACTGTTTTACTTCTCTGTTGCGAAGAGCTATCTGACAACCAGAGCTGAAGACAGGACTCTCTTTACTCCTCTGTTTGTTCACACAGCTGTGAGCGGTGACTGTTGACCCCTTCTGCTCTTCCCGTGTGCATTATTATACTATGAGCATTATTTTTAAACATTAAGCTGACAGTGAAGCTGTTAATCCTAACTGCTCATAACTATGATAACAAACACAGGGATATCACACAGGGATATTAGATGAGCCTGTTTCTTTACAAATCAATCAGGATTTCTTAACAAAGCATATAAAAGAAAATTCCTCTCACACAATATTAAAAATTATCTGAAAAGGTTGTTTAGTTTAATAAAGTAAAAAAGAAATATGTTAACAATCCCCCCACAAGCACACACAGCACAAAAATGTGTGAGTCGTGGAGGACTTAGATTCTTCAGTTAACCCCCACAAATAAAAGACACACACTGTACTCTACATAAGGCTGAGTGCATAAATATGAAATTAAACGCTGAACTCCAATTGAAACAGGAACTCAAGGGAACAAGAAGAGTAAATTGACAGCACTTTGGAATATTGTAATGTATTTATTAACTACAATTTAACCCCTTAACGCAAAAAGACATTCCTGAACATCCTGTAGCGGATTGGGAGTATGAAGTGGGCTCACAGGCTGAGCCCTCTTCATATTCACGTGGTGTTTGCTGCACAATGGAGAAAACACCTGTCGCTAACATGCTAGCACCAATTGCAAGTGTTAACCCTTTGATTGCCACGGGCAAAGACCCAAGGCCTTCAGGTTTTAGGCTATCTATTACAATGTGAGATTTGCACATTGTGATTAGAGATGGGCAAATTTAGGTAAATTGGATTTGATCCTGTTCGCTGAATTTTCAGAGTAAATTCGATTCCAACTGATCACGGCTGTGGGTGCATGGAGAGGGCTAATGGGTTGAGCCCTTTCAATAGCCAAGGCTGCTTTGGTTTAACCCATTCATTATGATGTGGGAAATCAACATATACTGCCATGCTGTAGTATGGCATTATATGACAAGATTGATCAGACAACCTAGGGTTAAAGCACTCTAGGGAATCTGAAAAATAGTAAAAATAAAAATTAAAAAAAGAGTTGTTTAAAAAAAATTAGAATAATAAAACCTAAAATTTCAAAATCATAACCCTTTCTCCTCGAAACTGATAAAAAAAAAAAAACAGTAAAATAAAACAAAAAAAAAATTAGCATCGACGCATCTATAAAAATCCCGATCTATCAATATATAATACGTTTTTTCCCACTGTGTGTAAACCCTGTAATGGAAAAAATAGCTCCTAAAGCTGAAAATTGGCCATTTTTTTACATTTGAAAAAAGATTAAAAAATCATAAAAATGCTCAAAAGGTCCTGCGTCCTTAAAATAATAACAAAATAAAAACATCACAAAGATTCGCAAAAAATTACACACCCTAGACTCTGTACCACCAAGTCTAAAAAGTATATAGCGCAGAAGATGGCCAAAAATAATTTTTTTTTAATTTTTGAGATTGTATGAAAACAATTATAAAAAAAACTATAACAAAGTTGGTATCCTCTACACCGCCATACAGTGAGAACACTACCCCCATAAACAGTGAGGAGGGAGCAACTACCTCTATATAGTGAGGGCACTACAACCGCCATACAGTGAGGAAACACACTACAGCCATACAGTGAGGAACACCAACCTCCATAATATGAAGAATACAGCCATACATTGAGGAAACTCTACACCCCCATAACTATGAGGGACACTACCCCATACAGTTGAGGAAACACAACCACCCTATAGTGGAGGGGACACTACCGCCATACATGAGGGACACTACCCGCCATACAGTGAGGGAACCTACACCTACAACCCATCCCTACAGTGAAGAATACAGCCATACAGTTGAGGACCACTACCGCCATACAGTGAGGAACACTACCCGCCATAGTGAAGAATACCAGCCATACAGGTGAGAACACACTACCGCCATACAGTGGAGGACACTACGCTACATACAGTGGAGGAACACACCCTCCACACAGTGAAGAATACAGCCAATAGTGAGGAACACTACCGCCTACAGTGAGAGGGACTACCGCATACAAGTGAGGTACACTACCCCATTCAGTGAGGGACACATACCGCCATACAGTGAAGAGGGACACTCGCCATACAGTGCGGGGACACTACCCCCATTCAATGAGGAAACACTTCACCTACATGTGAGGAACAAAACCGCCATACTTTGTGAATAAGGAATAAGCATACAGTGGGAACACTCCGCCATACAGTGAAGAAGATTCACCGCCATAAAGTGAGGTCACTACCCCATACAGTTCGGAATACTACCGCACTACAGTGAAGAATATGCCGCCATACAGTGAGAATACTGCAGCCATACGAGTGAGGACTACTACTGCCATACAGTGAGGAACACTACCTCACACAGTGAGGAATACAGCCATACAGTGAGGGACACTACCCCCATACAGTGAGGGCATACACCATACAGTTAGGACACTACCCCATACAGTGAGGAACCAAAACATACAGTGGGACACTACCCAACGTGAGGGAACCACTACCACCACAACAGTGAGGGACACTACCACCATACAGTTTTAGGGACAACTACCCACCACACAGTGAGGGGACACTACCCCATAAAGGGAGGGACACTACACGCCATATAGTGAGGAAGACTTCTGCCTCATGGAATACTTACAGTGAGGAAAACACTACCCTTTTCAGTGATGAATACAGCCATACAGTGTGGAACACTGCCGCCATACAGTGAGGGACACTACCACCATACAGTGAGTGACACCACCACCACCATACAGTGAGGGACACTACCTCCATACAGTGAGGGACACTACCCCCATACAGTGAGGAACACTATCCCCATACAGTGAGGAAAAGTCAGTAAATTTGAAATATCACTTTTTTGTCATTTTCCTAAATATTAGAAATATAATAAAAAGTGATCAAAAGGTTGTACAGTCCTCAAAATAATAATTTTGAAAACGTCACCAAAAGTTGCAAAAAATGACACCACACACAGCCTCGTACACTTAAGTATGAAAAAGTTATTAGCGCCAGGTGACAGCAAAATGAAGAATTGTTTTTTGTACAGATGGTTTTAATACTGACCCAAAGAATGAAGGAGACATGTCATTTGGGATGCTCAGTGAAAGCATAAAATCCAAGCCCACAAGAAGATGGAGCAAATCCGTTTTTTCACCATTTTCATGTATTTAGAAATGTTTTCTCGCTTCCCAGTACACGGCATGGAATATTAAATTCTGTCACTATGACGTCCAATTTGTTATGGAAAAAAACAAGCCCATACACAACTTTTTACATAGAAACAAAAAAAGTTATAGATTTTTTAAAGTGGGGGGTGAAAAATGAAAACACAAAAAAGAAAAAGGGCCTGGTCTTTAAGGGGTTAATTACCAATTCTTTATACAGCTGTCTATCATACTGAAATATCTCCATCTGATTTGACACTCATGCACAATATATACACTTCCCACTATAAATCAGAAATAAATGGATAAATCAGCCTCACACCTACTATTTCATCATTAATGACAAGTTAAAAGACAATACAATAATGGAGACTAATAAATGTGCAGCTGCCGATTCTACCTGGCAGTGATAATGTCCTTTAACCCCAATGAATGCAGAGTGCTGTGATAAGAATTTTTTTTCTCAATTTCTTAGCTATTCATTTTCATTATGATTTTCAGACAGTGGATGTATTGAGATATTCATCATTATTAAATACTGAAGCGTGTTCATTTTCACCATCTCATTATTATACATCTAACCTTTTGATTCTGTGTGCAAGTTTTAATTCAATTCAAAGCATTGCTGGTTTGTAAAAAATACACTTTTATTGTTAAGAAAGTACATTACCTGTTAGAATAACATCAATGAGAACATTTTCATTTGTTGGGTTCTTAAAGGAAATGTTGATTGAGGCAAGGCTTCCAACATTCGTGCTAATGCTTGCTGGTTCCATAGGTTGAGGGATGAGGCCCACTCCTGATACATGAAATGTCCATTCTTCAAACTGTTCAAAAATTAACAGTTTTAATAAGATGAAAACATAATACGAAAGATAGATAGATAGAGTTTGCACAGTTGCATTTACAATCACCAAATGTTGCACACCTGCTACATTTACTTAGAAACTCCACTAAAAGTGCTCTTTCCATGTATAATGCTGGGTGCGACCGGCTCATTAAGAACGTACACCAGATCAAGAATCTGACGCTTCCCCACACTGGACTGACAGAGTTCACCAACTTTTTTGTGGTGGACCTTTAACGTAGGGCGTGTGACACAATTTGCAAGTTAAATCCGGTTTTCGGTCAAAATCAGTCAGGCCAGCGCAGCTGCGGCACTAAAAGGGTTGCTTGCGACACAATACCGTGCAGCACTTCTTAAATACCTGTGCAAGTTGTTTTAGCCTAGAAGATCAAGCACAGTCCGACAAAAGCGTAGGGCAGAGCCCTTAGTAAATGAGCCTCTTTGAGGCTAAATATTAACCTTGTACTTTCAAAAATAGACTTATTAACCCCTTAACGCTCTGCGCCATAGCTCTACCACCAAGGACAGGTAGCATCCATCCTAATGTGGTGAGTGTTTTTCCCAGTGCGCTAGTATAAGTGCAGTAGCACAATTTTTTGTCCCTGTAAGACCAAATTTCTTTTGGTCTATTTTCTTTTAGAGCGTCCAATAATGGCTATGACACATATGAATTGTGTTGGAATTTCCACTCCAAAGCCAAAGCAACGCTCCTTTTCGGAGCAGAGTCGAAGCAGGTGGAAAAAGTCATTTTTTCTGGTGCTTCCAGCTAAATACGTTGGAAAGCAACATGCGGTGAGAGCACCACAAAACTGCTGAAACCCCATAGTAAATGTCCCCCACTGTGTCTGATGCTGGATGAATAATCTGGTGCAGTATAAGACTGGTGTGGTCATGCCCTCTTTTTGAACAAATTGGAAAACTCTCTAAAAATGGTCTAAACATCTTAATAAATGTGAAGAAGCTTTTTTGGCAATTTGGACATATAAGGGCTTATTTTTTGCGACATGAGATGCACTTTACAAATATTTCATTTTAGTGGGTCATTAGCTTATTGATGAGATTTTATTAACTTTTGAATGTATGGGTGAAAAGAAAATTGCCAATTTTGGTTTCATTTCTTTTAGTATTTTTTGGGGGTCGTACACCTTACACTAAAAATATTATATTAGCATTATTCTATAGATCACTACGATTACATTGATACCTCATTTATATAGTTTTTCATTTATTTTTACAGTTTTACTAGAAAAAAACTAATATAGAGGAAATCTCATTTGTTTTTGCATCGCCATATTTTCAGAGACGTAACTTCAATATTTTTTGGTTGACAGAGCTAGTTTAGGGCTTATTTTTTTACATGTTGAGTTGTCCTTTTCAGTGGTACTATTTTGGCGCACATAACTTTTTTTGTCGATTTTGCGGTTTTTTTTTTTACTTTATTACATGTGTATAGGGAATGTTTGTGTTTATCAGACTTTATTTAATTCTTTTTATTAAAATGTGCTTTTATTTAATGTTTTTAACTTTTTTATTTACTTTTACAGGTTGGCTTGTTCAAGCTCTTCTTCACCTTACACTGTGTAATGTAACACACTGAGCATGCTGGCTACCCGAAGAGGATCGCACAGCCACGGGACACTGGCAGTCCCTGGGCTGCGATCGGGGCAGCGGACCCCCCTGGTAAGTGCCGCAGGTCAGCGCAACCGTGGCATGTTAGGGGTTAACACCCGCGATTGGAGAAATCTCAGATCGCAGGTGTTAGAGGCGGGTGTCGGCTATAGTATACAGCCGACACCTGTAGCTTCTGGCGCCAGCTCCGTTTAGGAGCCGGCGCCAGAAGCTTGACGTAATATTACTGCATAATGCGGGAACGCACCTCCAGCCATGCAGTACTATTACGTCAAATGTTGGTAAGGGGTTAAAATATTCATGAGCCCTGGTAAAAATGAAAGCTGAGCCATGGGGAACTAGAAATATTCTGACTTGTGAATTAGGAGACATGGCACACTAATCAACAATAACACTAAGACCAATAGCCAGTGATTACCATTACATGTTACAATGGTATCTGTCCAGAGGTGGGATATAGAAAGCAGCAGGAAGCAGGAAAACTAGGATAGGATATAGATCTGAGTGACTTTGACAAGGGCACAAATTGCTGAAGCAAATGCTGAAGTTACTGCTGAAGTTAATTCTTTCTCTGAAAGAAATGTATCACAGCTTGCTGGGCAGGGGGTGCAATATACAATGTTGTAAAGGAGGTTTTATGGTTGTGGTTGATGGGTCGATATTTAGACACTACAAACACTTTCATAAAAACAGAAAAAGATTGGCAGTATTTTTAAACCTTGATATCACAATTTTTTCCTGGTATAAAACACTGGGGTTGCTCATGCAGAACATGCAGAAGAAGCATCTGGCTAATCTGTTCTCTGCCCCTTTATGGATGACCCCTTCTGGGAAAATCATGGCTTCACAATATGGTTTTCAATGCTATGGCACCTGTGTCATTTGTATTCTCTTTCATTGTCATATGTTCTGATTGAATAATCTTCTGATTATCTTGAACAGATTGTTAATTTAACACTGGTATTGCTTTTTATAGCTTGGCATTTCTGTTGTTGATATTATACATTTACATAGTAATGTATCAACTATTTTATCATTTCTGCCCCAAGAAATATTAAACTTACAAAGGTGGAAAAAGTTTAGATTTGTTTTTTTTTTAATAAAAAATTCAGATTAATGATCAAATTCCTTTTGTTGATGAGGTTCAGAGTTATAGATCAACTCCAAAAAAATTCAATATGGCGCTCGTATTTCATAGAAAACAATTTAGGCTTTTTATTTATAAAAATGAATTTAAAAATGTACAAACGTTTAAAACAAGAAAAATCTGTATATACAAAAGTGATACGCGTTTCAAGACAAGGACTGGGCTTGTCCTCATTGCTCCATTTCAGTGCCTACTTCTGCATTTGCTCTAGGACATTTCTCTGGAGGTTTCCTTTCTCCCTCCATGCTAAAACTGTCAGAATCTGATTAATCTGGAAGATCTACAATCCTTTTATCTCGCCTCATTGATACTGCTGGATTAGGATGCTCACTCCCTTGCCCTTCCTCAATCATCAGGTCTATAAGAGATCTCACCGGCAAGCTCAGGAGGACTGGTGTTCTCGCTGTCCTCCACATCATATACATTATATACATTTATCTCCCTTGTATGATACCAGTTTGTATTTTTATTTCTAAAACTAAATTGCTTCTGTTTCATGATATAAGTGGTTGCGGTGGGGTGATTCCACACTGGTGGATTCCAGCTTTCATACACACCTATCTCTGGTTTATTTTGCCAACCTTACTACTGATCCCTTCCCTCTTCTCCTTGCTCCCTACCCTCTCAGTCAAACACACTTAAACTAAAAGTTCCATTATATTCATGAAATTGACTTTGAGCATTGCCTTCTTTAATGACAAAAGACTTAATATCCTTGAGAAGAGATTGGATGTTCTATTTTCATAAACATTGTGCTCACATACTGTGCATACAAGAATGCATTTTAAAATGGTTCATGTGTCCCCTATTAATAGGCAATACTATCCTATGTCCATTCACAGCACAAAACCACTGAGAAAAACTAAGAGTGTCTCTATATTCATTCACAAATCCTCCCCATGTTTACAAGTCTCTGCTTGACAACTTATCCCCTCAACTTCTTGGTGCCTTACATTCCATCTCTGATTCCGTTCTCTTCTGCTCCTCCTTTCTATATGCACATATTACGGAAATCTCCAAAGATGGTAGGGACCCTCAATTATGTTCAAGCTATATACCCATTTCCCTCATCTACTCTAATAACAAGATATACTCTAAATTTCACAACAATCAAGTAGCTTTTCTCCTGGGGCCCTGGTTCACCCGGACCAAGTAGGTCACAACCAGGCATGCTGAAAACATATTAGAGCCTTATATAACTACCTTGGAGCACAAATCAGGGTAAATGGTTACGGTAACTCCCCCTTCACAATCGGTAACGGGACTAGGCAGGGGCCCTCCCTTTCACCCGAGCAAATACTACAGACACTGAAACAAGCTCCTAAGATTCTCTCACACTGATCATAGATAACCCTTGACTTCCTCCCGGACAACATGGCCACCTTCCTAGCTCCATTGTGGTCTGATACTCCTCTCACTTTCAGATAATTTCTATATACAAATAATTTCTATGAAAAAATGTGTACTGCCTTCTCAACTACAATTAGACCAATTTCAGTGATCTATTCCTTGTATTTAGATAATTGGGCTGAATAAGACATAGTTTATGTGGATGGATGGCAAAACATATGACTCAGAGAACTAGGCTAAAATGTTTGAACTGAGCCATAGGTTTTCCATCTCATGTAAAGCACATGAAACTAACGTTTAAATCTTATCTAGATGCTACTGAGTGCCAATAAGACTACATTTAATTTACCCTTCTTGCCCAGCAGAATGTTGGAGATGCAGACAGACCCGGCTACCGTGCTTCACATTTGGTAGGAATGCTCTCTACTCTAAGCAATATGGCCACAAGCTTGATATTGACCCTGCTGCCCTTTTGCTTTCTCTGTTCCCAATTTCTGTTTCCGATATGAGACTTACTGCTGATGCTAATTGTACTAGAGAAAAACATTTATTGGTATGGGGCCTCTTGTCCGATTTGATAATATAGGAGAATTATTGCCTGCCTATGTATGCTTTTTTTCAGGCAAGTCACCATGACATTACACATTTTAAAGTAAAGTAGAACACAGCAATACAATAACTAATTTTGGTTAACTACACTGCAAAAAGTGCAACTTATCCCAATTGTACACTTTCAGTCATGTTAACCAGTTCTACATCTTTAAATCCAACAGTCAAGGGGATTTGTTTCCACCGGTAGCGTACATTTATATTCTGAGAGAACTTCTACTTAGACTAGACATTCATCATTAAGGCTGAAATTAATTTTACGTACAGGGGTTTCACCCTTTCAGTATTGAAAAATTGTTTTCCATTTCTTACTTTATTTTTAGGCATCATATTATTTTGCTGTATTCCTGCACCAATCACATCCGGGTATGGTGCTTTTACAGAAGAACTTAATCTTGCAGAAGTTCTGACATGACAGATACCAGATTTTTATATTTATTGCTGACAATACATATGTAGAACCTCATTGCACTAGCAAGTACTTTATAGTGAAAACAGATTTTCTTTTCATATCTAAAAGACATGAATTCAGAATTTTTCTTGTGTTCTGCTCTTCTTTGTCCAGGTTGAATACTTCATAAACAGCTAAATCTCTGGTGAACAAATCATGTCTCCAAAGAGATCCTTTGCCAATTTCATTAAGGATCAGGTGCATTGAATCAGCACATATTTCAACAATCTTTGTAGATGTGCCAGCTGCTTATGGGTAGTCCTGGTATGCTTGTTGATCGTATCAGGTTTACTGTGTCCACAATTCCCTAATGGATCCATGTTTGTAATTGAAGATTTAGGAGCAGCTGTACCAAAAATAATCCTCTTAAGCTAAGATACTATAAGCTTTGATAATGAATTTTATCAAAACTTCCTTTATCTTCTGTGTGCCACTGTATTGACACATACCATATATTGTAAATGATATTATCATGTATTTTAGCTCATGTATATTTAAAGTAAATCTACCAACAGTATGAAGGATTGTAAATCAAGCACACTTACATACAGATGTGTGCCCCCTCTGACAGGAACTGCTTTTCTTTTAGCTTCTCATGCCCCTCTTTTTACCCAAAAAAATATCATGCACATTAACTTGAGGGGCTCCAAACTCAATTAACAGCTATGGAGCCCAGTGGACGTGCCCAGTTGCCCAATCACTGAGGGATTCGGTGACATCAGTTTTGTCTTGCATAATAGATGTGCTATTTCCTCTGGCCCCTGAGGTACGCTTGCTAGGGATATTGGATGAGGAAGCATGGTAGCATCATATGAGGATATCCTTTTATTTGGCGAGGAAAGTGTTTCCAGTACGGTTGATGGCCCTGGGCCTGCCAACGTTTTGAATGTGGAGAAAACTCTTTCATTCATCTAAACTGTCTAGTATATAAGGGCAGAGGATGCCCAGAGAAATTTCAAAAGGTGAAACACAATTGCTTCTTTTACAACTCAGATAAGTGCCATGAGACACTAGTGTCCTACTATATATAAACAAAAGGATGTGTACAGGACGAAATTGTCATGGGTGCCCCTGCGACCCTTGCCTCGGGTCGCAGGTGCATCCTTGTACCTCCGTGTGCCCCGCTGGGCGTCTTACTTCGCAGGGATCCAGCGGCGTCTCCTGTGGCACCTGTGGAACGACCTGGTGGTAACATGCCACAGCAGGTCCAACCCACTTTGCGGAAGTGGTGAAAATCAGGTGCCACTTAGACTCCGGTCCCAGGTGTCGGCTTACGTCATCGTCTGGAGTGGTCCAGTGGGTCCACTATCCCTGGAGTCTGACAGTAAGATCCGGCCATGGATCCCGCCGAGGTTCTGCTTTCAGAACTGGCTGATCTTACCACTTTCATGTTCCAGCAGTCACAGCAGATTGCCGCCCTAGGACACCAACTTGGACAAGTCACTGCAACTGTTGCAACGGAAGCAACTGTTGGCTGCTCAGCTACAGCGTCCAGTGCATACGACACCTCCCGTTTCTACAGCTTCATGGTCTCCTGCTAAACCCAGGTTGCGTCTATCCATACCCTCCAAATATGACATTGAGGCAAAGTTGTGCAAGGGCTACATTACTCAGTGCTCCCTACATATCGAACTCATGCCTATGCAGTTCGCCACAGAGCGGGCTAAGGTGGCTTTTGTGATCAGTCTTGTTTCTGGAAAAGCCATTGCATGGGCTACTCCCCCCTGGGACAGAAACAATCAAGTCACTGCTATTCTCACTGCGTTGCTCACTGAATTCCGGTCTGCCTTCAAGGAACCTGCCCAGGTGTCTTCAGCTGAGTTCACACTACTGAACCTGCTTCAAGGGGATTCATCTGTTGGTTACTATGCAGTTCGGTTCCGTACTCTGGCCTCTGAGTTAGCCTGGAACGAAGCAGCCCTGATTGCTTTCTGAACAAGTTAAAGACGCGCTGTCTGCTCGTGACTTGCCGTCTACAGATGAGTGGTCTCATCTCATCTGGCCAATCGGATTGATATCCGGTTTGATGAGCGTTCTGAGAAGCAATGTCTGGAACAGCTGCAGACCAGGTCCCAACATTTTTCCCGCCTGGCTACTGTCTTCCAAAGTCCATGGCTGCCCCCTGCAGAGTCTGCTACAGAGGAACCAATGCAGGTAGATGGAGCTCGTCTGACCCCCCAGGAGCCTTCCAGAGGAAGACAGGAGAATCTCTGCATTTATTGTGCTAGTCCAGAGCACTTTCTAGAGACTTGTTCAGCCCGTCCACATCGTCCTGGAAAACGCCCGCGCCTAGGGTTCATGAGAACCAAGCTTCCCCTCGTCTGAATGTCCCTGTTCTTCTCAGTTTTGGAACAGGCAAACCAGTTCAAGTCTCAGCCTTCCTGGACTCTGGCTCGGCAGGGAACTTCATGGATGCTACCCTGGTCTCCCAGCATCACTTTCCGGTGGTTCACCTAGAGAAGCCACTGGTTATTTTTTCCATCAGTGGACAGGTTCTCCATGACCTGATCCCGCACCGTATGGAACCTAAGTCTCTGCAAATTGGGGCGTTGCACAAGGAGAGACTGACATTTTATGTACTCCCCCAGTCTACGTCTTCTGTGCTTTTGGGTCTCCCGTGGTTGCAGCAACACGCTCCAGTGCGCGACTGGTAGACTGGGGAAATCCTTCGTTGAGGAGAAGAGTGCCTCTCTCACTGTCTCATGGCTCTCCATCCAGTTCCCTCCATGTCATCTCCAGACTCCTCCAAGCAGCTGGCAGGTCTTCCCGCTTCTCATAAGGACTTTGCAGATGTTTTCTCTGACAAGCAAGCAGAGATTCTGCCCCCGCTCGGGCCCTAGGACTGTCCCATTGACCTGTTGCCGGGCACATCTCCACGAGGTCAGGTATACCCGTTATCTGTGCCTGAAACTGCGGCCATGTCGGCCATGCCTACATCAAGGACAATCTGCAGAAGGGATTCATCCGCAAGTCATCTTCCCCTGCCGGTACCGGATTCTTCTTTGTGACCAAGAAGGATGGTTCTCTTCGCCCATGCATCGACAACTGTTGCCTCAATAAAGTCAGAGTGAAAGACAGTTACCCATTGCCTTTCATCACTGAACTTTTTGATGGACTTCAGGGTGCAAAGGTTTTCACCAAACTGGATCTGCGAGGGGCATAAAACTGCACCCGCATCCGTGAAGGTGATGAGTGGAAGATGGCCTTCAAGACTCGTGACGAACATTTTGAGCTTCTTGTAATGCCTTTTGAACACTGCAATGCACCAGCAGTGTTCCAGGAATTTGTCAACGATATCTTCTGAGACTTGCTCTACACTTGTGTCATCTGGTGTTTTCTCCTGACCTACAGTCTCATCTGGTCCACGTCCGGCAAGTTCTTAGGCGCCTAAGGGCCAATCACTTGTATGAAATGCCAGGTTCATCAAAGTGGCCTTTCGTTCCCGTAATACATTATTTCTGACAAGGGTCTACAGATGGATCCTGCCAAGCTGTCTGCTGTGCTTCAGTGGCCTCGCCCAGTGGGTCTATGTGCTATACAGTGATTTCTGGGCTTCGCCAACTATTACCGGCAATTTATTCCACATTTCTCCTTTCGTGTATCTCCTATTGTGGCGCTGACCAAGAAGAACGCCAATCCAAGACTCTGGCTTCCGGTGGCTGAAGAAGCTTTCTCTAAGCTGAAGTTTGCCTTTGTCTCTGCTCCAGTTGTCATACAGCCTGATACTGAGAGACCGTTCCTGCTAGAGGTCGATGACATATCCATTGGTACTGGAGCCGTTCTCACCCAGAAAGGGCCCAAGGGTCGAACCCTCACCTGCAGCTTCTTCTCTAAAACCTTTTCCCCTGCAGAGAGGAATTAATCAATAGGTGATTGCTCATCATCCGGTCTGTATCTATACTGACCACAAGAATCTCCTGTTCCACCAGACCGCTCAGCATATCAATCCTCGACAAGCTAGCTGGTCTTTTTTCTTTTCCCGGTTCAACTTCTTGATTCATTTCCATCCAGCTGAGAAGAACATCAAAGCGGATGCCCTCTCTCGTGGCTCTGATTTTGTTGGGGAAGAACCGGCTCCTCATCATATCATCTCCGGAACTTCTGGTTGTTGCGGCTCTTGCGGACCTACGGCAGCTTCCTCCTGCCAAGATCTATGTCACACCAGCTCTTTGGAAGAAGATACTAACTTGGGGACACTGCTCGTGTGGCTGGGCACCCTGAGGTGCTCTCTTATCTCGTTACTACTGGTGGCCAGATCTAGTCAAAGACATTCAAGATTTTGTGAGTTCCTGTACTTCCTGTGCCCCTAAAAAGTCTTCTGGTTCTCAGCCAGCCTCTCTGCTCCTGCCGTTGCAGATACCCAGTTGCCAGTGGATTCACATAGCCATGGACTTTATTACAGATCTCCCATCTTTCTCCGGTAATACAGTCATCTGGGTGGTAACGGATAGGCTCTCCAAGATGTCCCACTTTGTGCCTCTGTCTGGTCTGCCGTCAGCTCCATGTCTTGCCAGCTTGTTCTTTCCTCCACATCTTTTGGCTTTGGTTTATTTCCAAATTCTGGTGTTCCTTGTGCAGCCAGCAAGTTAAGCTGGACATCTCTTCTGCCTATTATCCACAGTATAACAGGCAAGTGGAGAGGGTCAACCAGACTCTGGGCTGCTATCTTTGACACTTTGTCTCTGCTCATCAGGATGATTGGTCTACCCTATAACCTTTGGCAGAATTTTAATAAAATTCTCTGGACTCTGAATCCCCCTTCTTTGCCGCTCCCTTCTTTGTTGTCTTCAGGCAACATCCAATCGCTACTTCGGGCGTCCGCTTGCACCAAGACCCAGGCCGGCAAGAGACGCAGGCCTCCTCCAGTGTGGCTGTCTTCAAAATATGTCCGGCTGAAGATTCCCAGCTACAAGCTTGGTCCTCGCTATCTGGGTCCATTTGAGGTGCTGAAATGCATCAACCCTGTGGCCTACAAACCGCCCCACCAGGCGCATCCCGAACTCCTTCCTTGTTGAAGCCTGTCATCCTGAACTGCTTCTCCCGGCAAGTACCACCTCCAGCTCCTGAGGCAGACTCCTCTGATGAAAAAAAAAGTTAGTACTCACCCTCCGGCACTGACCCCTGATGTCCTCTTCGGTTTCCCTGCCAGGCCGGCAGATGCACAAACTATGACGTCAGCAGGTGGCAACACTGCGACGTCATAGTTTCTGTGCAGACAGCTTGCATACACAAGCATCTGAATGCCCGGTCGGGACCCAAAGGGAGAAGAGGGAACCAGGGTTCAGTGCCGGAGGGTGAGTACTAACTTTATTTATTTTATATAGCCGAGTTCTACTTGAGTATGTATAGCAGCTCTTTAAATGCCGCTAGCAAAGTCTGCAGCAGCGTTTAAACCTCAGTGGATGCCTGTGGCAGCACTAACTGATAGCATCAGACCCATAACCTTCCTCAGCACTGGCACATGGGAGACCACCATTATTGAAATGCAGGTTTTTAAAATACAGGTTCAGCAGAACTTGAATTTTAACAGGTATGCTAATCACAAGTTATGGCGATTGGAAAATAATGATGGATTTCTGTTTTCCCCCAAAAGGATCTAATTATGCAAATGAAGTTCATTTAAAAAATTTAAATGACCCAGAGCAAAAAGATTTATATGTTATTAAAGTTCTACAATGTTTTTAAATTTACTGCACAGATAGGCTTAATAAAAGTTCAACAGAAGTATATAGGAAAAACTATTAAAAAAAGAGACCTCATATAGCTTTGGTGACCAGAAACTAAGAAAAGTTATAGCTTTTAGAAAGCTTTGATTTAAAAATACTGAAAAAAAGCCAAGGAAATACTGTTGAACATCAGTGTGGAGATAAGGGGCCCATTTTCACTTTTTTAGATAATTCACTACACTTCACTTTCAAAAACCCATGGAAACCCATTTTACAATGTATGGGCACATATATCATAAGTCTGGCTTTGTCCATCTGTTTTATCACATAAAAAATTGGTAGAAATTTGGGAAATTGGGAAATATGTCAGAGAGCAGAAATGTTCTACTTGCCCATGGCAACCAATCAGAGCTGAGCTATCATTTTCCCACACCAGTTTATTAAACTAAAGCTGAGCTCTTATTGGTTGCCATTAGCAACTAGAACAGTTCCGCTCTCAGACACTTCTAATAACTCACCAGTGTTTGAATATACTGTATGTATAGTCACCCTTACAATAGAAGTGCAATGTAGAAAAGTGTAAATACAGTACTTTAAAAAAGACCTGTTATTATCTTGAGTAAACTAAGTTGATATTTTATATAATAAAAGTATGTAAACTTCTACAGTCTGTTTTTCCCCCATAATGGAAATTTTAAATGTGAATGAAAAATGGTGAGAGAATGCAAGATCTTTATTGTGAAGGACTTTTTCATTCAGTTTAAACCAGAAATAAATGAAGCAGATAATAACTCTGAGCAGTTTCTCTCAATTCAGCAAACAGGCACAATCAGAAACAGTTAAAGCTTACCCTAGAAGAACTATCATTAGTTGATTTTAGATTAGTCAGCTACCCAGCTATGAGATGGCTTAAATTGCTAGAACTGTCAGTTCAGATACATTTAATCAGTGAAATCAAGGGAGGAAAATCAATGCCATTTCCCTCTAAGGTTAAAAGTTGCATCAGAAGCTACAGAGAGTAAAGAAAATAAAGAGAGAAATAATTTTTGTACCATTGTTTGAGATGTTCTCACATTGGCTATTGATCATGGACATGGCATTTGTTGTGCTTTCAATGTGCAGGTAACAAGCCAGGCACAGTAGGTCAGTTTCAATGTCATGGGCTTCACTTTACACAAGAGTGATGCATTAAACACACAAAGATGTAAAAGTTAATGGCAGGACCCAGGCGGAAAAGGTTAGAGCCAGATAATAAAAGGGTTATGAAGGCAAGGATAACTGAAACAACCTTGGATAATCATCCAGAAGATTGAGCAGTTTAAACCCATTTATCTTGGTAAAAAACAAACTAACTTTCTTTTAGCCACATACTATATAGCTTTTTCATTTTTATGTCTCTTAGGAAATAAAGTTTGTAATGCATAAACTCTTTATTCCTCTTTGTGTACTGTACAGCAGTGTGCTGTGTGAGGGCAGTGTAACCTATATGTACAGGAAAACAGACTGCAGATAGCTGTGTACTGCCTGTGCTGGAAATGTTGTGTAACCAAAACCACTATTAAAATCCCACAATAGGCTTTGTCTTACACTTTTTGTAGCAAAGAGGTGGTCTACATGTGCATTCACCAACATCTTTGTTGTTTCTTTAACTTTTACAGGTTATACTGGAAAATGATTGTAGCAAGTATAATTAATACTAGTAAGGATGCATTCACACGGCTGTCTGTGGGTATGTATATGCGGCTGCAAATTATATGTCCACATAGACTGCAATGGCACATGTGTGGCACCATTCCAAGCCTTACAATGGGAAAAGATAGAGCATGCTCTATCATTTCCCGTGTGCGGCTGTGTGCTGCTGTTTTCTATGGAGGGCCACACAGACGTGTGTATATACCCTAAATTGCATAGAAAGCCACTAGAAAGACCTACGTAGACCAAAAAAGCCACAACGTAGATGCATAGAATGGGAGAGAAATGAAACCCCCTTATATGACTGAATCCCCCTTGTTGTCCTTTTACAGTAACTCACTATTTGTCAGTGATTTTAATGCCAGTTTACCCCTGTACAGAAAATATCACTCTCTACAATTTCTTTTTCCATAAATAACCATACCTTTGATCTTGAAAATCCAAAGACTAAATATTCATTTCAAAGAATTTTTGTCTTTGGGGCTAGTTTAAACTGTCTTTACTAAACACCCAAAATTTATAATTTTGATAGAAAATCAATCAATCAAATTGTGTCAGTAATAATGTTATATTGAAAAGGGAAATCACTTAGCCTATTGCGTTTTTACTTTTATACACAGTAAAAGTTATATATTGTGCATGCAATGAGATTAAAACTTAGAATTTATTTTATCATCTCCCTTCGACTTTGTCCCTGAAAGCATTAAAGAAGCCAAGTACTTCATTATTTATAATTTACATTAAAGTGACCTACATAACATTAAAGCTCCGATTCTTATACTGTATACTTATATTTCTTCTAATCGTTGAAATAGTAAGTGGCCACTCAACAGAAACCTTCCTGCAGCTTAACTGACCAAAGCCCCCTTTTGATGTCATATTAGATTACCTCACTGAAATCCTCCTATTTGATTGAAACCCTCTTGTGATATTACAGTTGCATATCAAACTGAAATTAGGCTACATTCACATGACATTGTGCCTTCCGTACCATAGTATGGCTGGCACGTGGTGGCGCACGGGAAAAGACGAGGGCTGCTCACCCCCGCCCCTCTCTGTAGCGACATATGGTGCGCTATATTACGAGAAAAGATAGGACATGTCCTATCTTTCTCTCGTACAGCAATCTGCGCCCATTGCCATCTATGAGGGTTGTATATACGCGTATATACCGAGGCCGCATATACATCCCTCATACGGCAGTGTCAATGTAGAAATCTTCTAGTGAAATCACAGAAATGTACCTAGCTACAACTTCCCTATTTGACCGCTTTAATCATGTAAAATAATTTCAGTCATCAGTAATAATCAGAAGAAATGGCCAATCCATGTGAAAGGGTTAATGAAGTACAGTGTATTTAGGGGAGTTAAGTTGAAGGCCAATGAAAATAAATGCAGAGGCAATGTGGAATTGGTAGATCCACAACAGAAGGACCATAAAAGAGGACAACCTTAGGAAGTAAAACCTTTCCCTCTATTGTTAAGATTGGGTAACACAAAAGACAGGGGATAATGTGCCCTGAGCTAGCCCCAACCTCTGTCCCTTCCTATAGCACCCCCACGCTAAACCGTGGGGCGACTACTTGAAGACTCGAAATACACTGATAAGTGTGAAAGGGAAACACAAACAGACTGACAAACATAAAACACAAAAGAATAGTAAACTAGCCGGATTCACAACGAGAGGGTACGTCAATAGCAAAATCAGTAGGCAAAGAGTCAATGTCAAAAACGAGCCGAGGTCAACAACGATACAGATACAGAGCAAGTCAAACCTAATGCTGAGCGAGTGGAGAAGGGATTTCAAACACTGGCACAGGTGACTAGTGAAGCTGCAATTTATGCAGCCAGAACTCCACCTCCAGACCCTGATAGGAGCTGGACAGCTTCTGGGAATTAACCCCTCATGGTGCAGAACAACCAGGCACCAAGCAGAGGTAGCACAAGTCCCAGCAGTTCCGAACACAACTCCTAGACAGCGCGAGATCTTAGCAGCCGCTGCCCAGGACGAGAGGTGGAGTTTGCGCGGATACGCGCCGGGGTTCGGAGAACGCTGCTGGCACCACCAGAAGAACCAGAAGTCCCAGCATTTTCCCTAGCGAACCTGACAACTATTATATTTTATTTCTACCTTATGGATACACGATGAGATTATTATTATTGCTCCAGACAATCAGTGCCCCATTGCTATGTATAAAATAGTGGAGATTCTATCATACTATTCAATGTGTACTATGAATTTACCACGAATCACAGAACATGAATGATTATGTATAGCTGACAAAATAAGTATAAATAGAACCTGAATACTGAAGAAAAACAAGTCGACAAGTCCTCATCTCAGTAATAAATGATACCCTTAAATGTAATGAATTAAAGGCTGGATAGCGCATGATTTATGGTGACCTGATTGTTTATGTCTGTCGAATATTAATGAGATTATCATAACAATTCATCTTTATCTCACTATTATTATTGGATGTCAACAAAGATAATCTTCCCTCCTGTGTGCTGCATAATGATATGTGAATACGAGTTTGGAATACTGTAAATAAAGCCAGTCTTTTAGAACCTACCTGTGGATTTTTAAAAGTTATAGATGCTGTTTGACTTCCTTTTCCGAGGGATGATGGACAGAATTGAACGGGGACTTCACTGGTGGAATTAGATGACATCAAAAGCTATAGAAAAAAAGAATCACATAGAATAATACAATATTGTTGCAGTGCATGTCATTAGTAGTGTAATATTTATTCAGATCACATTCAGATTACAGATTATAGTAAAATAACACATACTAGCATTATGTTTTTTATGCGTAACCTGTGTGCACTATATAAATAACAAAATTATTATTATTATATTTCTGTTACGTTTTCTCTACTAACTGAATATTTATCGGAATTAAAGTGTGTATTGATAAATCAATAGTCACCACAAGGTCAACTGATACCATATGACATATCTGCAACCATTATTTTTAGAAAAGTTAAATATAGCTTGTTACAGTATTTGAATCCTACTGCTGAATATCTATAAAATTATTTAGCAAGAATGCTATCAACCAACCTGGTTAATATAGTAGGTTAAAGGGGTTGGCCACTTTACCTCATGTTTTTTGTAATGTGTTTGTAAGTGTCCGATCGCTAAAAATATAATACTAGTTATTCCCAGTGTTTAACTGAAAATAGCACTAAAAAGTCCAAAAGGACCCTTTTTGCCAATTTGCAACATCTAAAAAAATGCCTTTTCCCACCAATTTCACTGCATTCGGAATGTTTTTCTTGCTTCCCGGTACACGGCACGTGATATTAAATACTGTCACTATGAAGTGCAATTTGTTATGCAGAAAACAAGCCCTCACACAGCTGTTTACATGAAAAAATAAAAAAGTTATAGATTTTTGAAGATAGGAGTGAAAAATGAAAACGCAAAAACAAAAAAGGACCTGGTTGCTAATATCCTGCCTCCCACACTTACACACACATTACAAAAAAACATGAGGTAAAGAGGCCAACCCCTTCTGAATTTTAAGCATCTATAATAGCCTAAGTTACAGTGGAAATTACCCCCTGTGAAGGCAGATGTTTGATCAGAGCTGGACTGAGTCTGATCAGACCCAGTAGTGCTAATTAACCCCTACAGAAGTGACCACTGGGTCTGTAATGTAATGGGTCTGTAATGCTGGCGGCAGTGATGCCCTACTCCTCTCTTTATTACGCTACTTCAGGGTAGTGCTGTGAGGATCGGAGAAGTAGGAAGTGGTAATATACTACTTCTCACTAGGGTTTCCAGCTGTCTCTGACCGCTAGAGACCCGGCCCTGCTCCCATGATAAGCAAGGGAGCAAAAGAAAACTGCAGCAATGTCAAAAGATGTTGCTGCAGACTCGGGACCCATGCTCGCTGATGTCTAATGTCAGTTGCCAGTCAGGACAAGGTAAAAGATTATTCTGGGAATTTGAACTTATGAAACCCATTAGATATAAATAAATTAATACAACAAAACTTAATGGGGGGCATTTATCATTTTAATTGGGTCTTTGACTATTTTTGGGGGGGGGGGTTGTCTCATAACATTGTTCTTTTTTTTTTTTTGCATTTTTCACAAAATATTCTTTTTTTTGGTGCACATGTCCCACTAAGGAGAAATGGATCTTAATAAATTTGGTAGTGTTTTTTGTCGTATTTCTACACCAGATGCGAATGGAGTCATTTTGCTAAAAAAAACATGTGTGCAAAAACAATGTCTAACATAGACAAAAAACCCAATGATAAATTCCATCGATCACAAAATGGAGCTTAACAGCATTGTCATTTTTCGATCTGTAGCTTGTTTATTTTTCCATGTAAAGAGCTGTGCATGGGCTTGTTTTCTGCGTAATAAATTGCAATTCATAGTAACGATATTTAATATTCCATGCCATGTAGTGGGAAGCAGGAAAAAAATTCTGAATGCAGTGAAAATGATGAAAAAAACGCATTTGCGCCATATTCATGTGGGCTTGTATTTTATGGCTTTCCCTGTGCACCCCAAATTACATGTCTACTTCATTCTTTGGATCAGTATGATCAGGGAGATAAATTTGTATAGGTTTTATAATGTTTTCATACATTTACAAAAATTAAAACCTCCTGTACAAAAAAAACATTCTTCATTTTGCTGTTTTCTGGCGCCAATAACTTTTTCATACTTTGGTGTACAGACCTATGGGTGGTGTCATTTTTTGTGACTTTTGATTATATTTTCAATGCTATCATTTTTAGGACTGTGTGACCTTTTAATCACTTTTTATAGAATTCTTTATATTTTTCAAAATGGCAAAAAAGTGCCATTTCCAACTTTGGGTGATATTTTCCATTACAGGGTTAAACAGTGAAAAACCGTTATTATATTTTGATAGATCAGGCATTTTTGCGGCAATACCTAATGTGTTTATGATTTTTCCTGTTTATTTCCAGACTTCTAAGGAAAGGGGGGTGATTTTAATATTTAGTTTTTTTATATATAATTTTTTTAAACTTTTTTTATTTTTACTATTTTTCATACCCCCTAGGGTACTTTAACCCTTGGTTGTCTGATTGATCCTACCACATACTGCCATACTACAGTATGGCACAATATTTTGCAAACCATCTATTACAATGTGCAAATCACACATTGTAATAGATAGCTTAAAACATGATAGCCTCGGATCTTTGTGTAACCCGAAGCTGTCATGGCAATGGATCGCTGCTCCCTGATTACCTCATAGGGAGCGACAATCCGAGCCAAGATGATCCTACACGCCGGCAGCTCGTTAATGCCGCCGGCAGCTTTCCCAGCTGTGATCAAAGGGTTAACACCCGCGATCAGTGCTAGCACTGATCGCGAGTGTTAGCAACAGGTGTTTGCTCCATTGTGAACCAAACACCTGATGAGTGTGAAGAGGACTCCCCCCTAAGCAACATGACGTACCAAAACGTTTTTTTGCGTTAAGGGGTTAAATAGTTTGCTTTTATGATTAACGAAATGTTATTGTCTTTCTAAAGTATGCGCTTCAGAAAGGTGAGCAGACGCGGCACATCCTTAAAACAATGTTGATCTTTATTCAGGTTTCATTAAAACATCACGGGTGGTAGAGATATCGCCTACGCGTTTCGAGCACGTTGAATATGAATTAAAGGGGTATTCTCGTCTGGGCGTTCACATTCTGTTTTCATTAATCTGCCATATATAAACATTTTTTCAATAAGTTGTTATTTAAAAAAATGTTCTTGAGTGAAGATAATTTCTCATAAATGTAGTGGTTTTGTCCCTTAGAAACGAGATGGCTTCCTCGGTTACGGCCACCACTGCTGGAGGGATTGTACAAAGGAACAAAAGGTTTTTGTATATGAAATGTCTGGGGGTTACTGAAATGTCCCACAACCGTCCTGTGGTAATGATTGCTGAATCCTAGTGGTCTGGCAGGGCTCAATAGCGCAAGTCTGACCACTGCTGCCAAAATCTGACGTGGTCGTATCCGAGGAAGCTATCTCGTTTCTAAGGGACAACATGACTACATTTATGAGAAATTATCTTCACACGGGAACATTTTTTTTAATAACATCCAATTAAAGAAATGTTTACAAATGGCAAATGAATTAAATTAAATGTAAATGCCCAGATGGGAATACCCCTTTAAGCTTTTTCCTGGAATACCCCTTTAATGCTTACTACTTTTTCCTGAAAACAAACTCCTTTGAGATAGCAAATTTGAATAAAATTTCATATCACACATTATATTATCTATCTGCATTAAAATAATAATTTATACATTTCTAAAGAAAATTAAACATCAGCTAATTGTTCTAGAAATACAATTCCCAGTTTCACACTAGAACTAAGTCATGAAAAAATAAAGTCAATGGAATGGGCTTTTCAAAGGGTCTTTCCATTTTATAGCAATTCAATGCCTGATGACATTTAAGCCAGTGTTAATGAATCAGACACACTGGAGATATTTTTAACTCTCTGGACAGTTCACTTGCAATATGCAGAAGTTAAAAGTCATGATAATTTATTCCAATTCATTTCTATGTAAATGATTTGTGTTACATAAAGTAAACCTAAAGCAGTATTCAGAGAACTATTCAAAAAGATAATAAATATGATGAATCTCGTTCATGTGAAGCGAAGTTATAGATAACCAATAACAAACAGTTGCCTATTAACTATGGGTTAGTAGATTCTACAATTCTGTTATAACAAATAAGACATGTAATGTGCATTTCTTCTTTACAATTATGTAAATATAGTAAAAGTGAAAGAGAGAACACTTCAAAAACTGCTTTATATAGTGTATCATATTCCTGTTGAATGCATTAAAGGGGTTTTGCGTTTTTACTTTTATACACAGTAAAAGTTATATATTGTGCATGCACTTAATAAGTATTGCAATGAGATTAAAACTTAGAATTTATTTTATCATCTCCCTTCGACTTTGTCCCTGAAAGCATTAAAGAACCCAAGTACTTCATTATTTATAATTTACATTAAAGTGACCTACATAACATTAAAGCTCCGATTCTTATACTATATACTTATATTTCTTCTAATCGTTGAAATAGTAAGTGGCCACTCAACAGAAACCTTTTGATGTCATATTAGATTACCTCACTGAAATCCTTCTATTTGATTGAAACCCTCTTGTGATATTGCAGTTGCATATCAAACTGAAATTAGGCTACATTCACATGACATTGTGCCTTCCGTACCGTAGTATGGCTGGCACACGGTGGCGCACGGGAGAAGATGAGGGCTGCTCACCCCCGCCCCTCTCCGTAGTGACATATGGTGCGCTATATTACGAGAAAAGATAGGACATATCCTATCTTTCTCTCGTACAGCAATCTGCGCCCATTGCCGTCAATGAGGGTTGTATATACGAGTACATTCCGAGGCCGCATATACATCGCTCATAAGGCAGTGTCAATGTAGAAATCTTCTAGTGAAATCATAGAAATGTACCTAGCTACAACTTCCCTGTTTGACCGCTTTAATCATGTAAAATAATTTCAGTCATCAGTAATTTAGGGGAGTTAAGTTGAAGGCCAATGAAAATAAATGCAGAGGCAATGTGGAATTGGTAGATCCACAACAGAAGGACCATAAAAGAGGACAACCTTAGGAAGTAAAACCTGTCCCACTATTATATTTTATTTCTACCTTATGGATACACGATGAGATTATTAGAACTTTGTACTCCTTGTTAGTTGATGTAGTTTAGATTTTAAAACAGCATCATAATGTTGGCCCATTTGCATACTTTTTGGCCAACTGACTTTTTCTTGCAAAGCCAGCCCCATTGTCATCTTACTCGTTGGAGAAGTGTCTAAACCCCATGATAAAAACTGAATTCTTTTTTCTTAATGATTCTTAAATGGGATTGCCCACAAAAGAAAATTCTAAAATTTCAAACCCCTAGGGATGTTTACACAATAAAGATTTTAACCCCATTTTTAATCCCTTACAGCTGTTTTAGATCCTATTACTCAGTGACGGTCAGTGTGGGATGGGGACTCTCTAAGCAGACACATCATGATTCCTCTGTGCTATGAGATGCTGTGTGCTGACAATGTGCTTAGATTAACAGGGTACAAGGTTTATCTAAACTTTCATTTACCATCTGAACATTGTACTAGTATCTGACACAGAGAGATGAGACAGATCAAAGATGAGATGAGTATCAGACAAGATGGCTGCCGGCCCCATAAGTCAGCAGATACAGGGTCGGAAACCAGTGGCAACTGAAATTGTGTACACCAAGACTGATAGACAACTTGGAATTATTTCTGGGAAATGTTGTATTTTTGTTAAGGACATGGAATTGGAAAAGTGTTATTTTGTTATCCAGAGTATATTTAACCCCTTCCCGACATGTGCCTCAATAGTATGCATACGTCAGGTCCGGATGCATGGAGAGGGCTCACGGGCCAAAACAGCCTTTGGTTTTTCGAAGACCCAAGACTGTCTCGTTTTAACCCATTCATTACAATGTGCGATTTGCACATTTTAATAAATGAGGTGGAAAATTCCCATATACTGCTATACTGTAGCATGGCAGTACATGGTAGAATTAATCAGAGATCCTAGGGTTAAAGCACCCTTGGGGGTCTGAAAAATAGCGAAAGTAAAAATGTAAAAAAGTAAAAAAAAATTATAATAAAAAAATAAAAATTCAAATCACTCCCTTTCATGATAAACATAAAATATATTTATAAAAAATCTTTTAAAATATAATAGCGGTTTTCACTGTGTTTAACCCCATAGTGGAAAATAGTGCCCAAAGCTGAAAATGGCACTTTTTTGCCATTTTGAAAAATATTAAAAAACTATAAAAAGTGATCAAAAATCCTAAATATCAAAAAGTCCTAAACATGGTAGCATTGAAAACATCATCAAAAGTCGCACAAAATGACACCACCCACAGCTCCATACACCAAAGTATGAAAATGCTATTAGCGCCAGAAGATGGCAAAATTAAAAAAAAAAAACATTTTTGTACTGGAGGTTTTAATTTTTGTAAATGTATGAAAACATTATAAAACCTTTACAAATTTGGTATCCCCGTGATCATACCGAGCCAATGAATAAAGTAGACATGTCATTTGAGGCGCATAGTGAAAGCCGTAAAATCCAAGCCCACAAGAAAAATGCGCAGATGCGTTTTTTCACCATTTTGACTGCATTTGGACTTTTTTCCGCTTACTAGTACACGGCATGCAATATTCAATACCATTACTATGAATTGCAATTTGTTACGCAGAAAACAAGCCCGCACAGAGCTCTTTATGTGTAAAAATAAAAAAAAGTTATAGATTTTTGAAGGTGGTATGTGAAAAATGGAAATGAAAAAACAAAAAAGGGTCAGGTCGTTAAAAACTTGTCTTTGTGCGAATACCCCTTTCATAAATCTGCTGCGATGCGTATTAGGCTTTGTAACAACATTTTATTCAAGTATCAAATCCTTTTTTAAACTACCTGTGCAGCACTGTGGTATCAGGAGTTACCGTATATACTCGTGTATAAGCCGAGTTTTTCAGCACAAAAAATGTGCTGAAAAACGTCCCCTCAAACTCCAAAAAGAGTATAGGAAGAACTTTTTCTGTAAAATATATAGTTTTTATTTTTCAGTGGCGGACGACGCGTTTCGAGGACGTATTGTCCTCTTCATCAGGTCCATAAGCATATAACACTAAAAAGACATCGAACAAAATAGGGGGTGGGGGAAGTGGTATAAATAAATAGAGTAAATAAGTAATTATATGTACAAAGAATTAATACATGCGTGCAAATGGAATATATTGATATGTACAAAGAAACAGGAATATATGTAAAAATGCTTAAATTACATAAAATACATCAAAGTGCATATAGCTTTATAAAATTCCTATAAAATACATACAGACTTTGTAATATGTATGTCTAATTTAACATAAGTGGTAAAATACATGGTAATGATACTAAACAGAACTGGAAGAGATATATATATATATATATATATAGAGGCTTACCTGAACATAATGCTTAAGGGTGTATCAAAGAAGGGTACGAGGCTTACCTGAACATAATGCTTAAGGGTGTATCAAAGAAGGGTACTGGTTTGGAAAGTGTTGTAGTCCTGCATGGGATAAGGGGAATGGAAACATGAGTGTGGTGGGGAAGGGGAAGGGGGGGGGGGGAGGGCTAGGTGGACGCAATGGGTATTAACGTACCTGCAGGGTGATGGAGCAGGGTACAGGGGCAGCGCCACTGGGGGGGGGCTAGGTGGACGCAATGGGTGTTGACGTACCTGCTGGGTAATGGAGCAGGGTACAGGGGCAGCGTCACTGTGGTTTTGGTGGCAGATTTCGTACGGAGTCTGGAAGGTGCTAGAAGGTTTTTTAGCGTACGCGCTCTTCTGAAGGTGATCTGAGGTTTGGCCACGCTCTGACGCAGAAGGAGTGCCTACTACCTCCCCGACATATCGAAACCACCCATAAAAATAGGAGCACCAACTTCATCACTAAATACACTACTGACCATAAGATTATTAGGGAAATTCTCAATGAGCATTGGCATATCCTGCAGAAGGATCCCCATATTTCCAACATTCTCCCGGCCAAACCTCAGATCACCTTCAGAAGAGCGCGTACGCTAAAAAACCTTCTAGCACCTTCCAGACTCCGTACGAAATCTGCCACCAAAACCACAACCAGCCTTTTCCCCGAACTAAAAGGGTCCTTCAAGTGCGGGGTGCCAAAATGTAAAACCTGTGATATCCTACTACACAGATCCACTACCTTTACTTCCAAGACTACTAAAGAAACCTTCCCTATCAAATCATTCATCAATTGCAACTCTGACTTTGTCATATATCTCCTGGAATGCTCCTGCACCTTACAGTATGTAGGCAGGACATCCCAAACACTTAGGGAACGCATGAACACCCACCGCAGCAAGGCTAAGGCGGGCTTTCTACTTCATAGTGTCTCCAGACACTGTCTCACTCATCACGATAGGGACTTCTGCAGCCTATCTCTGATCCCCATTGAAAGAATCCCGAAGAACCACCCTGATAGATTGGATCAAGGCTGATCAAACGAGAAAATTTTTGGATCTTCAAACTGAATACCCTGTCCCCCAACGGCCTCAACGAATCTCTGGAACGAGTCTGATGACAACCACGGATAAGCATATCATCTACATTCGCGAACTCTACATCTGCTTACCGGACCCAGAATCTGACCCAGGAATTGTGATCATGGACTTCTCACGATATACATTCAGCTATACAGATATGTTTATTATATGTATTGTACCTTTTTATTGGATTGTGATTTTTATTGGATTGTGATTATGTACCTTTTTATTGGATTGTGATTATGACATTCATTTATATATATATTTATTACATCTAATAAATTCGCTATTTGCCTGTACACTGTTCCATATGTCTCCCCCCCCCCTCCCCCTGTCACTGTTTATTGGCCATCTCTCAAGATATTAATATGCTGCTTTTGCTATGAATTTTCAATGTCTCCACTGTCCTCAACATACCCAATTTATCATATCTATGTGTACAGATTAACTATATTTATACTGCTGCTCCAACTATCCTTTCCATCTACACCTTAACCCTATTGTCTACTCTCCCCTCCACCATTCGGCTAAGCTCTGTTCCACTAAGAATACTGCGCATGCGCCAAGAATTCGGGCACTCCGCTCTGCGCATGCGCCATTTTCAGGCGCCATCTTTATAAACCCGCCGTACTCCCTGCACTGTCATTATGCTATAGCAAGCAGCGCACACGAACCACTGGTTAATTGTGAGTACCGGTCCACCCGGACCCCCATCCCCTAGCCCCCCCCTCTCCTCCCCCCTCACACCTAAACTCATTTCCACCATATCTTATTACCCACAGTGGTATCTCCTGCCAGAAACCAGTGACGCTGCCCCTGTACCCTGCTCATCACCCAGCAGGTACGTCAACACCCATTGCGTCCACCTAGCCCCCCCCCCTCCCCTTCCCCACCACATTTCATGTTTCCATTTCCCTTATCCCACGCAGGACTACAACACTTTCCAAACCAATACCCTTCTTTGATACACCCTTAAGCATTATGTTCAGGTAAGCCTCACTATATACATTTATATATCTTCCAGTTCTGTCTATTATTATTAACATGTATTTTACCATTTATGCTAAATTAGACATACATATTTCAAAGGTTGTATGTATTTTATAGAAATTTATAAAGCTATATGTATTTTCATGTATTTTATGTAAATTAAGCATTTTTACATATATTCCTGTATCTTTGTACGTATCAAATTTTGTACGCATGTATTAACTCTGTATTAATTCTTTGTACATATAATTACTTATTTACTCTATTTATTTATACCACTTCCCCCACTCCATATTTTGTTCGATGTCTTTTTAGTGTAATATGCTTATGGACCTGATGAAGAGGACAATACGTCCTCGAAACGCGTCGTCCACCACTGAAAAATAAACACTATATATTTTACAGAAAAAGTTCTTCCTATACTCTTTTTGGAGTTTTTTACCTCTCTACCACAATTCTAGCCGTAGGGGCAGCGCACACACACCTACCTGTGCTTTTCTTTGGACTTTACTGTCTTATCGCTATCTCCTTTAAAACTGAGACAGCTTAGTCAGGCCTTAAAAACACGGAATTGTTTGTTTTTCCCCAAATTCCAATAGCTGTAGCTTTAAAACTGGTTTCATCATGTAGCCATGAGAGCTTTTTTGTGATGTACTTAAGTTTTACTTAGAACGTAAAAGTTATAAGTACAATATAATAGACAAAATGAGGTTTAAGTGTTTTGAAAAGCATAATATATTTCTTGGGATGAATATGAATTTTTGGTGATGCTTGATGTTATAATTGCCCCTTCCGCTGCACCAGATATATCCAGAGGCTCTGGCCGGACAATTCTACACCACATTCCACATCCTTCCATGCCCACTTGATGTGGGGGTGTTGTAAGGATAAAAATAGGTTGGGAAATGTGATTTTTATCAAGGCTCATATACCAAATGATAAATGCCCCCTTTGTGTACTTTTTATACATGCTTAGTATGCTTTTTTAGGGTAATGGTCTGTGAAGACAGAGCAGGGGAGCCTCTGGTAGAGCCCTACTGGCTCATTAGAATAATTTTAAAAGTTGATTTTAATAGGAAGGAGGCCATGGATAACAAATATAAGATTACCACTGGCTACAGACCTCTAGATTTTTTGTAGGTGGGAAAACTTATTAAATCAGCCATGTATCAAATTCCTATTTTCCCCACTATATTGTCATTTATCATCAAAAGGATCATTGTTTATATATTATATGCTTTAAAATGAAAAACAGTTTTTGACTATTTGAACAGCAGGGTGAGATTAAGTGTAATAACTTGTTTAGAAGCCTGGCTGAATTGCCATAGCAAGAGTATGATTTTATGAAAACATCACTCGGCTTAACTTTTACTTACTGGTTTAGTGTTGTCCAGTTCCACTAAGAAATGTTCAGGATTACTGTTAACAGCATGCAGCTCAAAAGTTTCCTGTGTAGGATTAATAAGAGGAAGAGAGATACGGGTCCACCTGTAGGGTAGCAAAAGTGGAAATCTCACATTTCATGAGTAGTAAATAAGGGATCATGTATGGAGATATAAAAGTCTATTTTTTTATATAAAATATATAAAAAGTACAAACTAGAAACCGGTCAGAGTTAGAAATCTATTCCAAAATAGTAATTTTTGCTGTATTTTCTCTAAGTAGTTTGTTTGCAATGCATATGAATAAAGATAATATGAATAACTTTCTGATAATACAAATAATTTTACAACTTTTTGTTTCAATTTCTTAATGTTCTTACTAATCTAATGTAGTATTACTATTCCAAGTTCACTTACTTTCCAAGTTCACAGAATATTTCAGGAATTTTAACAGAATCAGGCTTCTCTGATGTTAGCACTAAATTGTACCAGAATTCGCCAAAAGTTTCACACTGGAAAACCACACTGGAAAAATATGGAATTTACAAGTTAAACAAAGGAACGGATTAGTCCAAAAATATTTAGCTCTCATGTTGAAATTTATTATAAATTTTAAGTAATCAAAAATGATTGCTCAAAGAATACTCTAGTTAGAGCAATGATAAAAAAATATATAGTTAAAGGGGTTGGCCCCTTTATCTCATGTTTTTGGAATGTGTGTGTAACTGTTAGGGGCAGGATATTAGGTAATTTACTAATATACATATATTAAAAGTTCTGTTCTTCTTTCTTGATATGTAAATTGAAGCCTCCTGTCTTGTACTCATCAGCCAGACAAGACAGGAGAAATTTATTATAGTATTCCAGAATATAAGATCAGGGTTCTGGCAGGGCAATTGTTTATGGACAGATAGAGAACACATGACCCTCCAAAAGGTGTCATAAAAAGGCGATTAACAAACATTTAGCCTTCCTCAAGTCATTATAGGCCAGGAGTGGGATGATGGTGTAAGGGGATGTTGTAATTTTTTCTAGGTAGCAGTGTTACTCCAGATCCTTAGGTGGATTGATTGCTTATTTTGACTTCCCCAGGCACTACCAACGTCACATAATGTACTAAGCTCTGTTTTTATACCTTTTATTTTATATTCCTTTTTTATTTAAAAAAATGCTGTTTGTTCACATTGTGGATTAAATTATTAACAAAAAACTGTCTAGAATGCCTTGTGCCAAATTTATAATGGCTTTTGGGCCTTTTTTAACACTTTTCTGGCTTGTTCCGACAAAGGAAGCATGGCCTCTGGAAAGGGGGAATGGCCTCTATAAGCAGGTTGTCTCCTCATTCATTCTTCTTCTACTTCGGACTATCTCACTCACTCTCTGAATTCATACGACAGGGAGTGCAGAGGGAGCCGGATGAGTGTGGAGAAAACTAACACAAGGTGCAGCTGCCACCTCCCTGGGGAATCACCACACACTGCAAGGAGGGTATCATGTAATGTAAAATAAACTATTAAAACTGCAGAAATGATTCAGAATGCTGACAAAGGTATTTTTTTAATCAGCATAGCATAGGTTATTGTAACCTGTCATTCACCATAAATGACATTCCTGGTGACAGGTTCACTTTAAAGGCAGTATCAATTCAGTGCCACCCCCTATTGCATTGCACATAGTTTTAACATTATTGTTATTATTATTATTATTATTACAGCAAATCTAGCAAAATATGACTACTAGATGTTGTTACATGTGGAAATTAAAAAATACACTTTTTATATAAATTCCATGGGTAAAATAGAATTTATTTTCCTAATATTACTTACCTCCCATTAGAAATCCCTGTTTTAGTTGGGGAAAACTTTGCTACATAGGAGAAAGTTTCCCTTGGATGAAGACTGAAAACATTATCCCCAATGACTCCATCACCATTCACTAGTACGTGGAAATGAAGAGTATCCATTGAGGGGTTAGTAATTGGTATATTTATCCCAACAATTTTCTGCAGAAAAAAAAATCAATCATTTAAACCATTGTACTTGAAAATATCTATATTTATGAAAAATAACTATTTTTTTTAAACTTTTGTTTGTATTCTGAGGAAACTAAGTGTTGTTATTGTCTAGGCTCTCAGTGTTTCTAAGTTTAGAGTTGAATAACTTGGGGGCTAGCCAGCATCTAGAGGCTAGACAAATTGCTAATGCTCAGTTCACATAGGGCTGGTTATTGTTTTTTCTGTTACTTGTGGTACTCCTCTCAGTTTTCCTGACCATGTGTATCCCAGCCTAAGCCAGAATTTAGTTTAACCCCAGTCTGAGCCAAAACCCTTTGAAACCCTATCCTGAGTTCGATCCTTGTGTACCACCAATCTGAGCCAGAACCCTGTGTATCCACAGTCTGAGCAGAAACCCCATGAACCCACATCTTAAGCCAGAACCCTGTGTACCTTCAGTCCGAGCAGGAACCCTGTAAACCCCCATCCTGAGGCAGAACCCTGTGTTACCTGTACCTGGCCATTAATCCTTTTTGTGCTCCTTTCTGTTTTTGGAACCCTCTACCTGACTTAAACCCTTTCTGAAGTCACCTTCATTCTCTGTCTGTACTCCAAAGTTAGTTTAGGAAATGCCGACCAGAAGTTGTATTAGGGTTTCCAAGGCTTGTTAGGTAGGTGACAGGGGTTGAGAGTAAGTTTAAGGCAAGCCCCCCTTGCTCTACAGTAACATTTATGATTAAAAGTTCTCTTATTTTAAAAAAAAAAATCTGTTCCAACATACATCCCAGCCATTAAATGGTAAGCAAAGACATTATTTTGAAGTAGAATACATCACAAAAAGGGGAAAATACATTGATAACTGTAATCTTATCTGAAACCGAGAAATGGTAGGGCCGATTCTTCGGTATTTTTTCGGTATTCCATTTTAATCAAGACAGTCCAAGCAAGACAAAATTGTAGAAGAGCATGAACCACACATCTAAGAGGGTCTATGGTTTATAGAGTAAAACAGCACATTTAATGCTTCCTACTGTTCATTGTGGATAATTAACTGGTCTTTGCCACGTTGTAAATAATGCATTTGTAAACAGGAAATCTCAATATTATTTTCTAGGAAGTATTGTTTTTCATTAAATATTTTGCAACTCATTACAGTTCATTTCTTATGCATTTGACACTTTAATGAAATAGTGATTTAATTGCACATTAGTCTCAAGAGAAAGTGTTAACATCAGGAGAAGCAGAAAGTACAGAATGACACTGCTTTGTTATCTGTATAGTTGTCTGAATAATGAACATCTACCTGTATCTCTAAAAGTGTTCAAGGGAAATCAATGGTAGAAAGGGTAAAAAGAATAATGTACCAGCCACTAAATAAACAGTACAAACTATCTTCTCTAAAGAGACCTTATGGAATAACATTAGTAGTTTAACTTAAAGAGCCAAAGAAGCATTTGTATAACACAGAGTAGCAGAAACCAATATCATGTATTGATAAAACATATCAATAGGAGCTTATCTTTCTTAAACAGAAAGAGATAATATTTCAGATAGTGTTAAAGAATAAATGTAAGGATTTTTTCCCCACAAATCAATAGCTCTTGGGATGTAAAACAACTTTGCCTATTATCTTTGTTACCTATAGCCAGCAGTTTCTTTGCTATACCCAAGAGAAAAATAGGTGGGCACTCCAGCGAGGACAAAAATAAGGTGCTTATCAAAAAATATAGGGAAAAGACATATTAAAACCTAACATTTAATCAAACGATTAAAAGGCCATGTGCACATGGAGGAGAGAGAGCCATTGACGCGTTTCGGAAGTTACTCCTTAGTCATAGTGGCGTACACACATGTGAGAACAATCGACATTTAACAGGTAAGGTAACACCTACAGGGGAGGGATTAAGGAAATGACGTAAGTTAGCATTATTCCATATGAAAACACAGCGTAAAAAATGAGAAAAAGCATGTAAGAGAACAGGATACACAATGTTAATAAAAATGCATGAGATCAGATCTGAGGTTTAGACCGTGGGGGTGACTGGTATTTAGGGTTAATATCCAAAAAGCTTCTCTAGTGAGCAAAATCTTGCGCCAGTCTCCGCCCCTCTTCGGTGCAAAAACTTTTTCTATGATGGTAGCTGTCATATGTGCAAAAGAACTATTATGGATGGTTTTAAAATGTTTGGCAACATTGGAAACATTACGAAAAGATGTTTTGTTCACATCATTTATGTGTTCGTATAGACGTATTTTGAATTTTCTGGTGGTGCAACCTATGTATTGTAGGTGACAGTGGTTGCAACTAATGAGATAAACTACATGATGACTATTGCAATTGACATATTTGTTAATGTGGTATATTTTGGAATCCGGATGGCTGAAACTATGAAAAGTAGTGGTTTTAGACATAAAGTTGCAAGTATTGCATCTGTTTTGACCACATTTATAATTTCCCTTCAAGTTCAGCCAAGTGGATGTGTTATGAGTGTGTGAACTAGAAAACATGTTAGGGGACACTATGTTGCCAATGGTGGTGGCTCGCTTGGCAACAAAATCTACTCCTCCGGACAGTAGTTGTTTGACTATGGGGTCCTGGTACAGTAGTGGCAAATTTTTGTAAATGATATGACGAATCCTAGAGAAATCTTCACTGTAAGTAGTACTGAATACCAGAAGTCTCGTGTGCGATTTCTGCTGGAAAACAGATGTTCCATGCGGGGTTTGGAGGCTACTATGTGTTTTGCTCGTTCCAGGGTATGGGTTTTATATCCTCTGTTTTTAAAACGTTCGTCCATAATGTGAGTTTCTGCTACGTACTGGTCATGTGTAGAACAGGACCTAAACGCCCTGATGTATTCACCCACTGGTAAGTTTCTAATGGTATGTTGAGGGTGACAAGATTGAGCATGTAAGGTTGTATTACCCGAAGTGGGTTTTCTATACAGACAGGAAGAAACAGAATGTGAGGAAGTATGCCCTGTTAGTGTGATATCTAAAAAATCAATAGACACAGTATTGTAATGGTGAGTAAATTTAAGATTTAGACTATTGTCATTGATGTAACTAACAAAATCAGAGATGTTAGATGTATTGCCCGTCCAAACAAGGATGCAATTGTCTATATACCTTGCGTACCATTGGATTGAGGCAGCAAAGGGATTAGAGTCAGAAAAGATATAAGATTCCTCCCACCATGCCATAAAAAGATTGGCTAAGGAGGGGGAAAATTTGGCCCCCATGGGGCATCCTTGAACCTGTAAATAAAAATTACTGTCAAAAGAGAAAAAATTGTGAATGAGTAGAAAATGCAAAACATCCAAAATAAAACCTTGTAACACCTCAGAGTAATTGCTATAGTTTTTCATATGGTGGGCAACAGCTGTGATAGCCAGATTGTGTGGTATCGCAGTGTATAGGGAACATACATCACATGTGACCCAGACAGATTTGTCATTCCATGGAAAATTAGACATGCTTTTTAAGACTTCTCTACTATCCTTAATGTACCCAGGGGTACGTAATACCAGGGGTTGTAACATAGAGTCTAACCACTTGCCCAGTTGTTCTGTAAGGGAACCCACTCCAGATATTATTGGTCGCATGGGGGGAGGAAAAACCGCTTTGTGTGTTTTGGGTAGAGTATATAAGATGGGAATCATAGGATGTGCTGGTAATAACATTTCCATTGTTTTGTCGTCAAAAACTCTAAGATAAAACCTGTAATGCCTCAGATAATTGCTATAGTTTTCATATGGTGGGCACAGCTGTGTAGCCAGATTGTGTGGATCGCAGTGTATAGGGACATACATCATGTGACCCAGACAGATTTGTCATTCCATGGAAAATTAGACATGCTTTTTAAGACTTCTTTACTACCTAATGTACCCAGGGGTACCTAAATACCAGGGGTTGTAACATAGAGTCTACCACTTGCCCAGTTGTCTTGTAAGGGAACCCACTCCAGATATTATTGGTCGCATGGGGGGAGGAAAAACCGCTTGGTGTTTTGGGTAGAGTATATAAGATGGGAATCATAGGATGTGCTGGTAATAACATTTCCATTGTTTTGTCGTCAAAATATTCAGGGTTTTGCCCTCTTGTATAACATAGACATTTTTTTGCGGATGCAATTGTCGGATTCTGTCCAATTTTCTATAGGTAGAGGAATCTTGTAACATGTGATAATTTCGGGCATAGAGACCAGAGTCCAAAACTACAACTGAGCCGCCTTTGTCGGCATTTCTAACCACTATATGTGGATTGTGTTTTAGTTCACGTAAGGCTCGTGTTCTCCAGGGGTAATTTTGTATGTGCATCTTTTGTATCTGCCAACTCTTTAACTCTTGTTCTACAGCTGTTTGAAAGCTATCCATGGCTGAAGTTCGGTTGTATGGGATAAAAAGATGGGTTAGACTTCGGTACTTTGTGACAAGTATTATGTACTGGATGTAGATATTGGTTGTCAGTCCTGAGAGTGTTTAAATGACATCAGAATTTGGTCACTGAGATTAAAGTCCAAAGGAAAAATTGTGGCCCCACATTCATTTAAGCTGATAGCATATTGTTGGTAAGAGTTAGTGGAGTGTCTGATTCAAAAAATGACGTTTGACAGTGATAGTCTGATGATCTGTTCACATCCCGTATGTGTGTTTGTATAAATTCATGCGGCAGGTTGGAGCAAAATTTAAGGCCTTTGGCTAAATGTTTGTTGTTTAGTGAGAATACTTGCGACTGTTAACACATGGTATCCGGGTGTTGCCCTCTTGTAATAACATAGACATTTTTTTGCGAATGCAATCTGTCGGATTCTCGTCCAATTTTCTATAGGTAGAGGAATCTTGTAACATGATAATAATTTCTTGGGCTAGAGACCAGAGTCCAAAACTACAATGAGCCGCCTTTGTCGGCATTTCTAACCACTATATGTGGATTGTGTTTAGTTCACGTAAGGCGTTGTTCTCCAGGGGTAAGATTTTTGTTATGTGCATCTTTTGTATTGCCAATCTTTTTAACTCTTGTTCTACGCTGTTTGAAAGCTATCCATGGCTGAAGTTCTGGTTTGTATGGGATAAAAAAGAGGGTTAGACTTCGGTACTTGTGACAAGTATTATGTACTTGGATAGTAGGTATGGTTGTCAGTCTGAGAGTGTTTAAATTTGACCTCAGAATTTGGTCACTGAGATTAAAGTCCAAAGGAAAAATTGTGGGCCCACATTCATTTAAGTCTGAAGCATATTGTTGGTAAGTTAGTGGAAGTGTTGATTCAAAAAAATGACGTTTGACAGTGATAAGTCTGATGAACTGTTCACATCCCGTATGGTGTTGTATAAATTCATGCGGCAGGTTGGAGCAAAATTAAGGCTTTGGCTAAGACTTGTATTTGTGTTTAGTGGAATACTTGCCGACATGTTAACAACACGTTATCCTTTAATATATTAATGTTGTGACGTGATTTCTGATGTTGTGCCCTGTTTTATGTTTGGGACCTGCTCTCTCCTGTATCTTTTGTTTTTGTAGAGGTCCCCTGTTTTTTGATTTTGTGGATGGGATTTTGTGTGCATAGATGGGTGTAGCAGTTTCGGGTCCGACATATCGTGGCCACATCTGGTCCATCCAGACGATGAGAAAGTAACATGCGGGTTGATTCCTCTTTTCTTTAGAATTGATTTGCGGTAATTCCTACGTTTTTGTTTCCAGGTGTACACAGTGTCTGAGGCATAATCATGAGTGTTCTAGAAATTTGTTTTTCTTAGTTTCCATAATTTGATTTTCTATGTTTGCCAGTTTTCTTGCATTTTGTTTGTTAAACGTTGTGACCTCTGAAGCGGAGCTTGTTTGTATGGAAGAATAGCATCTTGAAGTGAAATTTGGATTGAAGAATTTTTTCTTCTTCTTTTTAATGATAAGTTCCATGAGTTGGGTAGAACCGGCTGACAGAATGGAGAACCACTTGTTTTAAAATCATCATCATAGATGGTAGTGTGGTAATTTATATAATCGTAGTCCTCTAGGAATCATTTGTTTTGGACATATGTGTTAAGGTGGTGCATCCACCAGGTGCGCAACCACGTAGTCTCCAATTTTTCATATCATGGAAGGCATTTGTAGTGTTGGTAGCTGTAGTACTCCAGCATTGAAAATAATTGATTGGCTTTGTGCAAACGATCTTCCGTGGAGAGGAGATCGAGTTTGGGAGAATGTACCTTGTTCCGTTGTGTATTATCCATGTTGTTTGCAAAAAGGAAAAAATATTATATGATATTGATAAGTAAAAGAATAGTCTTTTTTTGAAGAAAGGCCGGCAAGGCTATTGGTATAATACACTTGAAAAGTCGGTGGAGCACGGAAATTTAAAAAACGGCAGTATGAATATTGACAAAGAAAAAGAAAAGTTTTCAGCTCACCAACATTAGAAGCGTTGCCGTTTCTAGCCAGTCGGCGGAGTAAAGGAGTCGGGCCGCTCCGAGTAAATCCAAGGAAAAATAGGTGGGCACTCCAGCGAGGACAAAAATAAGGTGCTTATCAAAAAATATAGGAAAAGAATATTAAAACCTAAATTTAATCAAACGATAAAAGGCCATGTGCACATGGAGGAGAGAGAGCCATTGACGCGTTTCGGAAGTTACCCTTTTCATAGTGGCGTACACACATGTGAGAACAATCGACATTTAACGGTAAGGTAACAACACTACAGGGGAGGGATTAAGGAAATGAACGTAAGTTTAGCATTATTCCATATGAAAACACAGCGTAAAAATGAGAAAAAGCATGTAAGAGAACAGGATACACAAGTATAAAAATGCCTGAGATCAGATCTGAGGTTAGACCGTGGGGGTGACGGTATTAGGGTTAAATCAAAAAGCTTCTCAGTGAGCAAAATCTTGCGCCAGTCTCCGCCCTCTTCGGTGCAAAAACTTTTTCTATGATGGTAGCTGTCATATGTGCAAAGAACTATTATGGATGGTTTTAAAGTTTGGCAACATTGGACAATTCGAAAAGATGTTTTGTTCACATCATTATATGTTCGTATAGAGTGTTTTAAATTTCTGGTGGTGCAACCTATGTATTGTAGATGGCAGTGGTTGCAACTGATGAGATAAACTACATGATGACTGTTACATTGACATATTTGTTGATGTGGTTATTTTGGGATCCGGATGGCTGAAACTATGAAAAAGTAGTGGTTTTGGACATAAAATTGCAAGTATTGCATCGTTTTGGCCACATTTAAAATACCCTTCAAGTTCAGCCAAGTGGATGTATTATGAGTGTGTGAACTAGAAAACATGTTAGGGGACACTATGTGCACTGGTGGTGGTCGCTTGGCAACAAAATTACTCCTCCGGACAGTATTGTTGACTATAGGGTCCTGGTACAGTAGTGGCAAGTTTTTGGAAATGATGTGGCGAATTCTAGAGAAATCTTCACTGTAAGTGGTACTGAATACCAATTTGTTTTTAGTCTCGTGTGCGGTTTCTGCTGGAAAACAGATGTTCCATGCGGGGTTTGGAGGCTACTAATGTTTTGCTCGTTCCAGGGTATGGGTTTATACCTCTGTTTTAAACCGTTCGTCCATAATGTGGGTTTCTGCTCGTACTGGTCATGTGTAGAACAGGACCTAAAAGCCCTGATAATTACCCACTGGTAAGTTTCTAATGGTATGTTGAGGGTGACAAGATTGAGCATGTAGGTTGTATTACCCGAAGTGGGTTTTCTATACAGACAGGAAGAACAGAATGTGAGGAAGTATGCCCTGTTAGTGTGATATCTAAAAAATCAATAGACACAGTATTGTAATGGTGAGTAAATTTGAGATTTAGACTATTGTCATTGAGTAACTAACAAAATCAGAGATGTTGGACGTATCGCCGTCCAAACAAGGATGCATCGTCTATTACCTTGCGTACCATTGGATTGAGGAGCGAAGGGATTGAATCAGAAAAAATATAAGATTCCTCCCACCATGCCATTAAAGATGGTAAGGAGGGGGAAATTTGGCCCCCATGGGGCATCCTTGAACCTGTAAATAAAAGTTACTGTCAAAGGAGAAAAAATTGTGAATGAGTAGAAAGCAAAACATCCAAAATAAAACCTTGTAATGCCTCGAATAATTGCTATAGTTTTTCAATGGTGGGCAACAGCTGTGATAGCCAGATTGTGTGGTATCGCAGTGTATAGGAACAAACATCACATGTGACCCAGACAGATTTGTCATTCCATGGAAATTAGACAGCTTTTTAAGACTTCTCTACTATCCTTAATGTACCAGGGGTACGTAATACCAGGGTTGTAACATGAGTCTAACCACTTGCCCAGTTGTTTGTAAGGGAACCCACTCCAGATATTATTGGTCGCATGGGGGGAGGAAAACCGCTTTGTGTGTTTTGGGTAGAGTATATAAATGGGTCATAGGATGTGCTGGTAATAACATTTCCATGTTTTGTCGTCAAAAATATTCAGGGTTTTGCCCTCTGTAATAACATAGACATTTTTTTGCGAATGCAATCTGTCGGATTCTCGTCCAATTTTTCTATAGGTAGAGGAATCTTGTAACATGATAATAATTTTGGCATAGAGACCAGAGTCCAAAACTACAACTGAGCCGCCTTTGTCGGCATTTTAACCACTATATGTGGATTGTGTTTTAGTTCACGTAAGGCTCGTTGTTCTCCAGGGAAGATTTTGTTATGTGCATCTTTTGTATCTGCAACTCTTTAACTCTTGTTCTACAGCTGTTGAAAGCTATCCATGGCTGAGTTCTGGTTTGTATGGGATAAAAATGGGTTAGACTCTGTGTACTTTGTGACAGTATATGTACTGGATTAGGATATTGGTTGTCAGTCTGAGAGTGTTTAAATTTGACATCAGAATTTGGTCACTGAGATTAAAGTCCAAAGGAAATTGTGGCCCCACATTCATTGTCTGATAGCATATTGTTGGTAAAGTTAGTGGAAGTGTCTGATTCAAAAAATGACGTTTGACATGATAAGTCTGATGAATCTGTTCACATCGTATGGTGTTGTATAAATTCATGCGGCAGGTTGGGCAGCAATAGGCCTTTGGCTAAGACTTGTATTGTTTGTTGTTTAGTGAGAATACTTGCCGACATTGTAACAACACTGTATCCTTTACATATTTAATTGTTGTGACGTGATTTCTGATGTTTTTTGACGACAAAACAATGGAATGTTATTACCAGCACATCTATGATTCCCATCTTTTACTCTACCAAAAACACACAAAGCGGTTTTTCCTCCCCCCATGACCAATAATATCTGGAGTGGGTTCCCTACAGAACAACTGGGCAAGTGGTTAGACTCTATGTTACAACCCCTGGTATTACGTACCCCTGGGTACATTAGGATAGTAGAGAAGTTAAAAAAGCCTGTCTAATTTTCCATGGAATGGCAAATCTGTCTGGGTCACATGTGATGTATGTTCCCTATACACTGCGATACCACACAATCTGGCTATTCACAGCTGTTGCCCACCATATGAAAAAATATAGCAATTATTCTGAGGCATTACAAGGTTTATTTTGGATGTTTTGCATTTTCTACTCATTCACAATTTTTTCTCCTTGACAGTAACTTTATTTACAGGTTCAAGGATGCCCCATGGGGGCCAAATTTTCCCCCCCTTAGCCAACTCTTATATGGCATGGTGGGAGGAATCTTATATTTTTTCTGATTCTAATCCCTTGCTGCCTCAATCCAAGGGTACGCCAGGTTATAAGCGATTGCACTGTTTGGACGGGCGATAATCCAACATCTCTGATTTTGTTAGTTACATCAATGAACTAGTCTAAATCTCAAATTATCACCATTACAATACGTGTCTATTGATTTTTGATATCACACTAACGGCATACTTCCTCACATTCTGTTTCTTCTGTCTGTATAGAAAACCCACTTCGGGTAATACAACTTCATGCTAATCTTGTCACCCTCAATACCATTAGAAACTTACCAGTGGGTGAATATATCAGGGCTTTAGTCCTGTTCACACATGACCAGTACGTAGCGAGAACCCCCATTATGGCGAAAGGTTTAAAAACAGAGGTTATAAAACCCATACCCTGGAACGAAGCAAAACATATAGTAGCCTCCAAACCCGCATGGAACATCTGTTTTCCAGCAGAAACCGCACACGAGACTCTACTAAAACAAATGGTATTCAGTACCACTTAAAGTGAAGATTCTCTAGAATTCGCCACATCATTTCCAAAACTTGCCACTACTGTACCAGGACCCTATAGTCAACAATTACTGTCGGAGGAGTAGATTTTGTTGCTGTTATCCTTTACATTATTTAATTGTTGTGACGTGATTTCTGATGTTGTGCCCTTGTTTTTATGTTTGCGACCTGCTCTCCTCCTGTATCTTTTGTTTTTGTAGAGGTCCCCTCGTTTTTTGATTTTTGTGGATGGGATTTTGTGTGCATAGATGGATGTGTAGCAGTTTCGGTGTCCGACATATCCGTGGCCACATCTGAGTCCCATTCAGACGATGAGAAAGTAACATGCGGTTGATTCCTCTTTTTCTTTAGAATTGATTTGCGGTAATTCCTACGTTTTTGTTTCCAGGTGTACACAGTGTCTGAGGCATAATCATGAGTGTCTCTAGTAAATTTGTTTTTCTTAGTTTCCATAATTTGATTTTCTATGTTTGCCAGTTTTTCTTGCATTTTGTTGTTAAACGTTGTGTATTCCTCTGAAGCGGAGCTTGTTTGTATGGAAGAATATGCATCTTGAAGTGAAATTTGGATTGAAGAAATTTTTTCTTCTTCTTTTTTAATGATAAGTTCCATGAGTTGGGTAGAACAGGCTGACAGAATGGAGAACCACGTTGTTTTAAAATCATCATCATAGATGGTAGTGGGTAATTTATATAATCGTAGTCCTCTAGGAATCATTTGTTTTTGGACATAGTTGTTTAAGGTGGTAGCATCCCACCAGGTGCGCAACAACGTAGTCTCCAATTTTTCAATATCATGGAAGGCATTTTGTAGTGTTGGATTAGCTGTAGTACTCCCAGCATTTGAAAATAATTGATTGGCTTTGTGCAAACGATCTTCAGTGGAGAGAGATCGAGTTTGGGAGAATGTACCTTGTTCCGTTGTGTTATTATCCATGTTGTTTGCAAAAAGGAAAAAATATTATAATGATATTGATAAGTAAAAGAATAGTCTTTTTTTGAAGAAAGGCCGGCAAGGCTATTGGTATAATACACTTGAAAAGTCGGTGGAGCACGAAAATTTAAAAAACGGCAGTATGAATATTGACAAAGAAAAAGAAAAAGTTTTCAGCTCACCAACATTAGAAGCGTTGCCGTTTCTAGCCAGTCGCGCGGAGTAAAGGAGTCGGGCCGCTCCGAGTAAATCCAAGAGAAAAATAGGTGGGCACTCCAGCGAGGACAAAAATAAGGTGTCTCTATGTGCGAAAGAAGTAATAATGTACAAGATAAAGAGAGAGCGGAGGGGGAAGCCAGACATCATTCATCAGGGGAAATATCTCATATATTGCAACGTAGAAACTACTATAATACTGTCCTCTATGTACAGGAATATAACTACTATAATACTGCCCCCTATGTACAAGAATATAACTACTATAATACTGCCCCCTATGTACAGGAATATAACTACTATAATACTGCCCCCTATGTACAGGGATATAACTACTATAATACTGCTTCCTATGTACAGGAATATAACTGCTATAATACTGCCCCCTATGTACAGGAATATAACTGCTATAATACTGCCCCCTATGTACAAGAATATAACTACTATAATACTGCCTCCTATGTACAAGAATATAACTACTATAATACTGCCCCCTATGTACAAGAATATAACTACTATAATACTGCCCCCTATGTACAAGAATATAACTACTATAATACTGCCCCTATGTACAAGAATATAACTACTATAATACTGCCCCCTATGTACAAGAATATAACTACTATAATACTGTCCCCTATGTACAGGAGTATAACTACTATAATACTGCCCCCTATGTACAGGAATATAACTACTATAATACTGCCCCCTATGTACAAGAATATAACTACTATAATACTGCATTGACAAAAAAGAAAAGAAAAATTTTCAGCTCACCAACAATAGAAGCGATGCCGTTTCTAGCCAGTCGCACGGAGTAAAGGAGTCGGGCCGCTCCGAGTAAATCCAAGAAGAAAATTGATGGCCACTCCAGCGAGGGCAAAAATGAAGTGTTTATCAAAAAATATTGGGAAAAAACATATTAAAACCTAACGTTTATTCAAACGATTAAAAGGCCATGTGCACATGGAGGAGAGAAAGCCATTGACGCGTTTCGGAAGTTACTCCTTAGTCATAGTGGCGCCACTATGACTAAGGAGTAACTCATAGGATGTGCTGGTAATAACATTTCCATTGTTTTGTCGTCAAAAATATTCAGGGTTTTGCCCTCTTGTAATAACATAGACATTTTTTTGCGAATGCAATCTGTCGGATTCTCGTCCAATTTTCTATAGGTAGAGGAATCTTGTAACATGATAATAATTTCTTGGGCATAGAGACCAGAGTCCAAAACTACAACTGAGCCGCCTTTGTCGGCATTTCTAACCACTATATGTGGATTGTGTTTTAGTTCACGTAAGGCTCGTTGTTCTCCAGGGGTAAGATTTTTGTTATGTGCATCTTTTGTATCTGCCAACTCTTTTAACTCTTGTTCTACAGCTGTTTGAAAGCTATCCATGGCTGAAGTTCTGGTTTGTATGGGATAAAAAGATGGGTTAGACTTCGGTACTTTGTGACAAGTATTATGTACTTGGATAGTAGGATATTGGTTGTCAGTCATGAGAGTGTTTAAATTTGACATCAGAATTTGGTCACTGAGATTAAAGTCCAAAGGAAAAATTGTGGCCCCACATTCATTTAAGTCTGATAGCATATTGTTGGTAAAGTTAGTGGAAGTGTCTGATTCAAAAAAATGACGTTTGACAGTGATAAGTCTGATGAATCTGTTCACATCCCGTATGGTGTTGTATAAATTCATGCGGCAGGTTGGAGCAAAATTAAGGCCTTTGGCTAAGACTTGTATTTGTTGTTTAGTGAGAATACTTGCCGACATGTTAACAACACTGTTATCCTTTACATTATTTAATTGTTGTGACGTGATTTCTGATGTTTTTTGACGACAAAACAATGGAAATGTTATTACCAGCACATCCTATGATTCCCATCTTATATACTCTACCCAAAACACACAAAGCGGTTTTTCCTCCCCCCATGCGACCAATAATATCTGGAGTGGGTTCCCTTACAGAACAACTGGGCAAGTGGTTAGACTCTATGTTACAACCCCTGGTATTACGTACCCCTGGGTACATTAAGGATAGTAGAGAAGTCTTAAAAAGCATGTCTAATTTTCCATGGAATGACAAATCTGTCTGGGTCACATGTGATGTATGTCCCTAACACTGCGATACACCACAATCTGGCTATCACAGCTGTTGCCCACCATATGAAAAACTATAGCAATTATTCTGAGGCATTACAAGGTTTTATTTTGGATGTTTTGCATTTTCTACTCATTCACAATTTTTTCTCCTTTGACAGTAACTTTTATTTACAGGTTCAAGGATGCCCCATGGGGGCCAAATTTTCCCCCTCCTTAGCCAATCTTTATATGGCATGGTGGGAGGAATCTTATATTTTTTCTGATTCTAATCCCTTCGCTGCCTCAATCCAATGGTACGCAAGGTATATAGACGATTGCATCCTGTTTGGACGGGCGATTACGTCCAACATCTCTGATTGTTAGTTTTACATCAATGACAATAGTCTAAATCTCAAATTACTCACCATTACAATACTGTGTCTATGATTTTTTAGATATCACTAACAGGGCTACTTCCTCACATTCTGTTTCTTCCTGTCTGTATAGAAAACCCACTTCGGGTAATACAACCTTACATGCTCAATCTTGTCACCCTCAACATACCATTAGAAACTTACCAGTGGGTGAATATATCAGGGCTTTTAGGTCCTGTTCTACACATGACCAGTACGTAGCAGAAACCCACATTATGGACGAACGGTTTAAAAACAGAGGTTATAAAACCCATACCCTGGAACGAGCAAAACATATAGTAGCCTCCAAACCCCGCATGGAACATCTGTTTTCCAGCAGAAACCGCACACGAGACTCTACTAAAAACAAATTGGTATTCAGTACCACTTACAGTGAAGATTTCTCTAGAATTCGCCACATCATTTCCAAAAACTTGCCACTACTGTACCAGGACCCTATAGTCAAACAATTACTGTCCGGAGGAGTAGATTTTGTTGCCAAGCGAGCCACCACCATTGGCAACATAGTGTCCCCTAACATGTTTTCTAGTTCACACACTCATAATACATCCACTTGGCTGAACTTGAAGGGTAATTTTAAATGTGGCCAAAACAGATGCAATACTTGCAATTTTATGTCCAAAACCACTACTTTTCATAGTTTCAGCCATCCGGATCCCAAAATATACCACATCAACAAATATGTCAATTGTAACAGTCATCATGTAGTTTATCTCATCAGTTGCAACCACTGCCATCTACAATACATAGGTTGCACCACCAGAAAATTTAAAACACGTCTATACGAACATATAAATGATGTGAACAAAACATCTTTTCGTAATGTTTCCAATGTTGCCAAACATTTTAAAACCATCCATAATAGTTCTTTTGCACATATGACAGCTACCATCATAGAAAAAGTTTTTGCACCGAAGAGGGGCGGAGACTGCGCAGAAGTTTGCTCACTAGAGAAGCTTTTTGGTATTAACCCTAAATACCAGTCACCCCCACCGTCTTAAACCTCAGATCTGATTCATGCATTTTTATTAACATTGTGTATCTGTTCTCTTACATGCTTTTTTCCATTTTTCGCTGTGTTTTTCATATGGAATAATGCTAACTTACGTCATTTCCTTTAATCCTCCCCTGTAGGTGTTACCTTACCTGTAATGTCGATTGTTCTCACATGTGTGTACGCACTATGACTAAGGAGTAACTTCCGAAACGCGTCAATGGCTCTCTCCCTCATGTGACATGGCCTTTTAATCGTTTGTATAAATGTTAGGTTTTAATATGTCTTTTCCCTATATTTTTTGATAAGCACCTTATTTTTGTCCTCGCTGGAGTGCCCACCTATTTTTCTCTTGGATTTACTCGGAGCGGCCCGACTCCTTTACTCCGCGCGACTGGCTAGAAACGGCAACGCTTCTAATGTTGGTGAGCTGAAAACTTTTTCTTTTTCTTGTTCAATATTCATACTGCCGTTTTTTAAATTTTCGTGCCACCGACTTTTCAAGTGTATTATACCAATAGCCTTGCCGGCCCTTTCTTCAAAAAAAGACTTATTTTTACTTATCAATATCATTATAATATTTTTTCCTTTTTGCAAACAACATGGATAATAACACAACGGAACAAGGTACATTCTCCCAAACTCGATCTCTCTCCACTGAAGATCGTTTGCACAAAGCCAATCAATTATTTTTCAAATGCTGGGGAGTACTACAGCTAATCCAACACTACAAAAAGCCTTCCATGATATTGAAAAATTGGAGACTACGTTGTTGCGCACCTGGTGGGATGCTACCACCTTAAACAACTATGTCCAAAAACAAATGATTCCTAGAGGACTACGATTATAAAATTACCACTACCATCATGATGATGATTTTAAAACAACGTGGTTCTCCATTCTGTCAGCCTGTTCTACCCAACTCATGAACTTATCATTAAAAAAGAAGAAGAAAAAATTTCTTCAATCCAAATTTCACTTCAAGATGCATATTCTTCCATACAAACAAGCTCGCTTCAGAGGAATACACCAACGTTTTACAACAAAAATGCAAGAAAAAACTGGCCAAACATAGAAAAATCAAATTTGGAAACTAAGAAAAACAAATTTACTAGAGACCTCATGATTATGCCTCCAGACACTGTGTACACCTGGAAACAAAAACGTAGGAATTACCGCAAATCAATTCTAAAGAAAAAGAGGAATCAACCGCATGTTACTTTCTCATCGTTCTGAATGGGACTCAGATGTGGCCACGGATATGTCGGACACCGAAACTGCTACACATCCATCTATGCACACAAATCCATCCACAACAAATCAAAAAACGAGGGGACCTCTACAAAAACAAAAGATACAGGAGGAGAGCAGGTCGCAAAACATAAAAACAAAGGCACAAACATCAGAAATCACTCACAACAATTAAATAATGTAAAGGATAACAGTGTTTGTTAACATGTCGGCAAGTATTCTCACTAAACAACAAATACAAGTCTTAGCCAAAGGCCTTAATTTTGCTCCAACCTGCCGCTGATGAATTTATACAACACCATAAGGATGTGAACAGATCTTTCAGACTTATCACTGTCAAACGTCATTTTTTGAATCAGACACTTCCACTACTTTACCAACAATATGCTATCAGACTTAAATGAATGTGGGGCCACAATTTTCCTTGGACTTTAATCTCAGTGACCAAATTCTGATGTCAAATTTAAACACTCTCATGATGACAACCAATATCCTACTATCCAAGTACATAAACTTGTCACAAAGTACCGAAGTCTAACCCATCTTTTTATCCCATACAAACCAGAACTTCAGCCATGGATAGCTTTCAAACAGCTGTAGAACAAGAGTTAAAAGAGTTGGCAGATACAAAAGATGCCATAACAAAAATCTTACCCCTGGAGAACAACGAGCCTTACGTGAACAAAACACAATCCACATATTAGTTTTAGAAATGCCGACAAAGGCGGCTCAGTTGTAGTTTTGGACCTTGGTCTCTATGCCCAAGAATTTATATATCATGTTACAAGATTCCTCTACCTATAGAAAAATTGGACGAGAATCCGACAGATTGCATTCGCAAAAAAATGTTATGTTATTACAAGAGGGCAAAACCCTGATATTTTGACGACAAAACAATGGAAATGTTATTACCAGCACATCCTATGATTCCCATCTTATATACCTTACCCAAACACACAAAGCGGTTTTTTTTTCCTCCCCCATGCGACCAATAATATCTGGAGTGGGTTCCCTTACAGAACAACTGGGCAAGTGGTTAGACTCTATGTTACAACCCTGGTATTACGTACCCCTGGGTACATTAAGGTAGTAGAGAAGTCTTAAAAAGCATGTCTAATTTTCCATGGAATGACAAATCTGTCTGGGTCACATGTGATGTATGTTCCCTATACACTGCGATACCACACAATCTGGCTATCACAGCTGTTGCCCACCATATGAAAAACTATAGCAATTATTCTGAGGCATTACAAGGTTTTATTTTGGATGTTTTGCATTTTCTACTCATTCACAATTTTTTCTCCTTTGACAGTAACTTTTATTTACAGGTTCAAGGATGCCCCATGGGGGCCAAATTTTCCCCCTAGCAATCTTTATATGGCATGGTGGGAGGAATCTTATATTTTTTCTGATTCTAATCCCTTCGCTGCCTCAATCCAATGGTACGCAAGGTATATAGACGATTGCATCCTTGTTTGGACGGGCGATACGTCCAACATCTCTGATTTTGTTAGTTACATCAATGACAATAGTCTAAATCTCAAATTTACTCACCATTACAATACTGTGTCTATTGATTTTTTAGATATCACACTAACAGGGCATACTTCCTCACATTCTGTTTCTTCCTGTCTGTATAGAAAACCCACTTCGGGTAATACAACCTTACATGCTCAATCTTGTCACCCTCAACATACCATTAGAAACTTACCAGTGGGTGAATATATCAGGGCTTTTAGGTCCTGTTCTACACATGACCAGTACGTAGCAGAAACCCACATTATGGACGAACGGTTTAAAAACAGAGGTTATAAAACCCATACCCTGACAGAGCAAAACATATAGTAGCCTCAAAAACCCGCCATGGAACATCTGTTTTCCAGCAGAAACCGCACACGAGACTCTACTAAAAAAACAAATTGGTATTCAGTACCACTTACAGTGAAGATTTCTCTAGAATTCGCCACATCATTCCAAAAACTTGCCACTACTGACCAGGACCCTATAGTCAAACAATTACTGTCCGGAGGAGTAGATTTTGTTGCCAAGCGAGCCACCACCATTGGCAACATAGTGTCCCCTAACATGTTTTCTAGTTCACACACTCATAATACATCCACTTGGCTGAACTTGAAGGGTAATTTTAAATGTGGCCAAAACAGATGCATACTTGCAATTTTATGTCCAAAACCACTACTTTTCATAGATAGTTTCAGCATCCGATCCCAAAATATAACCACATCAACAAATATGTCAATTGTAACAGTCATCATGTAGTTATCTCATCAGTTGCAACCACTGCCATCTACAATACATAGGTTGCACCACCAGAAAATTTAAAAACACGTCTATACGAACATATAAAAGATGTGAACAAAACATCTTTTCGTAAGTTTCCAATGTTGCAAACATTTTAAAACCATCCATAATAGTTCTTTGCACATATGACAGCTACCATCATAGAAAAAGTTTTTGCACCGAAGAGGGGCGGAGACTGGCGCAAGATTTTGCTCACGTAGAGAAGCTTTTTGGATATAACCCTAAATACCAGTCACCCCACGGTCTAACATCAGATCTGATCTCATGCATTTTATTAACATTGTGTATCCTGTTCTCTTACATGCTTTTTCTCATTTTTTACGCTGGGTTTTCATATGGAATAATGTAACTTACGTCATTTCCTTAATCCCTCCCCTGTAGGTGTTACCTTACCTGTTAAATGTCGATTGTTCTACATGTGTGTACGCCACTATGACTAAGGAGTAACTTCGAAACGCGTCAATGGCTCTCTCTCCTCCATGTGCACATGGCCTTTTAAGTTTGATTAAATGTGGTTTTAATATGTCTTTTCCCTATATTTTATTAAGCACCTTATTTTGTCTCGCTGGAGTGCCCACCTATTTTTCTCTTGGATTACTCGGAGCGGCCCGACTCCTTTACTCCGCGCGACTGGCTAGAAACGGCAACGCTTCTAATGTTGGTGAGCTGAAAACTTTTTCTTTTTCTTTGTCAATATTCTTTGCTATACCCCTCAGATTATCTCATTGCTGCAATAGCTGCTTCCTCTGCCTGTGCTGACAAGCCCTGGAATCCGTAGTATAAACAAACTCTAGGGACTCCTGGAGGGGCTGCTGCTTCCTGCTCACAGAAAAGGAGGTCATGTGACAGAGCTCTCTCTGTGTATGTAGCATACCTGGATGTGTTCAAGACTGTGGATACAGTCTCCTGCACAGAACAGTGAGGTACAAGATCTCCCCTGTTCCTTAGCAGTCTCTCCATCCCAGTCTGTGATTCTAAAGAACTTTCTCTCTCTCTGCACCTCTTGCTGCATCCCTTGTCATCGGCAGTATCAGCTCTGTGCAGATAAATCATTAACGCTTAATGCTCACACAGCACAGGATTTAGACTTCATGTAACTGGTTTACTTATGATTTCTTTCACTTATTGCATGTTCCCTGCTCCTCCATGGGATTGAAGCTGCCAGGTCAGTCACCTTATAACCCTTTATGTGCACTGTGCAGTGTTCAGTGGATTTATTTATGAAAAACTAAATGGATGTAATGCTAAATTACTTTGAGAGAGAACACAAGGCATTATGGTATCTGTGGGCAAGCTAACTGGCGTCCGCTTGAGGGCATAGAGAGACAGACTTTAGTCTCCGCCCACTACACCTCCGGTAGTGGTAAAAGTGCTAAAAATCCAAAATAAAAATTGATGATTTTGTTTGTGTTCCCCTTGAAATAGTTAATAAAATCTCATGAATAAGCTTTAGACTCCCAAAATTAATTATCTATACATTATATCTCATTCCGCCCTCATATGTTTGCATTACCAAAAAAATTTACATTTATAGCTTGTACAATGTGCCAATACAAATCTACTGTGAATAGCGCTGTTTTCATTCTATGCCCAGCCATGTGCCCATACAGCAGTTTACCACCACATATGGGGTATCAGTACATGAAGGAGAAATTGGGTATCAAATGTTGCAGAGTGTTTCATCATTTAATTTATTCTGAAACTGTCAGTTTTGACCTAAATGAATTTATTTTTAAAAAAATTCAAAAGTTTCTAAATTGCAGGTCCATATTGTTTTAACCCACTGAAACACTTAAAGGGTTAATAGACTTAATAGAAGTTGTTTTACAAACGTTGAGGGGTGAAGTTTCTATAGTGGGGTCATTTATGGGGTGTTACTATTATTTAGGCCTTTCAAAGTCACTTGGAAGCTGAGTTGTCCTTCAAAATGTAAGTTTTGAGGATTTTCATTAAATGAGAAATATCGCACCTAAAGTTCTGCACCTCATAACATTCTAGAAAACTGACTTGATGCATAAAATATCTCAACATAAAGTAGACATTCCGTAAATGTTCATTATCAAGCTTTTTGGGTAGTTTTACTTCCTGTCTGGAAAGCAGAACATTTCAAACTTGGAAAATGAAGAATTTTTACAAACTTTTGCCAAATTTTCACTTTTTTTCAGACCAAAACGCAAAACTTATCACTTAAATTTTACAACTAACATAAAGTACAATGTATCATGACAAAACATTCTCAAAATCACCTGGATATGTTAAAGTGTTCCGAAGTTATAACCAATTATCATGACACAGGGTAGATTTGAAAAATCGAGTCTGGTCATTAAGCTGAAAACTAGTGTCGGTGATAAGGGGTTAATACATCTCATAACAAACATCACAGTTCACAGTCATCACATCATCAGACAGTGAATTTAAATTGCTTATTTAGTAAATGCTTCTGTGTATTAATAGAAAACATTGACTGGGAAAATCATGTCTAGCTTCCTTTACGAAGAGCTTTTTACACTCCTTATTCAGTAAGCCAAGCAGTCTCAAGGGTGACAGTGTAAGATCGAAGTGGAAGGTTGTCAGTATGAAAACCCCTGGGCTCATATACTGTAACAGATTATTTCATAAACATAGGTCTAGTTAGAAATCTACAAACAGATCATGTTGAAAAGACAAACTAATATAAACTTCTTTTTACAACAGAACATTTTGCTAATTTACGATTTATATAGAAAGACTATGCGAAATGTGAGATGATAATGGTCTGATGTTATGTGATTGACACAGTGAATACAGGTCATGGTGACACAATTACTACTTCCCAGAGTAACTGGAGCAGCAGAAACTGCAGCGTTATATTTTCTATTTGATTTTTAAACCCAGAAGAAAACAATGCCAACTACTAAGTAATTCAGTTTCTGACTTTTTACATGATAAACATTATGATGAGCAAGAATAGTCTATTATCTACCAATAAGTGGTGGCACAAAATGACACTATGAGGGAGATTTATCAAAAGTCTCTTAGAGCAGAAGTGTTCTAGTTGCCCATGGCAACCAATCAGAGTCCAGTTTCATTTTCCCACAGTCGTTTATAAAATTAAAGCTTAGCTCTGATTTGTTTCCATGGGCAACTAAACCACTTTTACCTCAGAAACTTGATGATAAATGTCCTATATTATATCCATTGTATACAAAGGAAATTTGCCATAAAGATTTGCAGTGGTGAGCAATAGGTGTCCTGTAACACCCTTCCTTTGAGTACTCGAGTCTGTCAGCTTTAACATAGTTTTCAAGGTTATAGGTAATGAAGATCGACTCAAAGGAATCTCCAAGCAATTTGTTCAAGCACCAGTATGATTTGGAGGAAAGTCCTCAGACTACTGTGTTGATTGATGTCTGTATTCAAACTGTTCGCCAACCCCCCCTTCCCACACACACATGCTGTAATATCTAACCAGAAGCCCGATACTGCTCTTATTCAGAGATGGTAAAAGGACTGTTGAGAAGAACAGTGAAGAGATCTCACACACATGTCTAACCCAGTGCACATAGTCCTGTCATAATCCTGGATTGTAAATGCATTTTAATTACAGTTCTGTGTATGATTACACCACGGCTACTGTCTGTGAGTGGTTGAAAGCAATCCATGCAAATGTCACAACCCTTACTCACACTGCAAGGGTTTCCTATGGTTATAATAACAATTTCTAACTGGAGTAGTCATACAGGTAGGTAAAATTTAACTTTTATTAAAGAAATCTTTAAAATAACCCCAGTGTGACATACATAACATATGTATCCAGAATGTGCAATGTGTTAGATGACATTCTGCAGAGCCAAAAATGAGTTATATTTTGCTGCGGATATAGGCAAATTATATTAACTCATTATTAGTGTGGGCAAACTTGTCTGGGTTGAAGCAGCGGCAGTTTGTATTAGGCTGCCATACGATCCCTCCGTGATCTGAGGTCGTATTGCTTCTAACCCAATTGCCCAATTCTCGGCTCAGAATAGCTACAGATAGCTTATAGTCTCATAATCCCTATGCTCAAGCTTTACGCGTTTCGCCCAGGATACGAGGGCTCATCAGGAGACATAGAGCTGGGACGCAAAGCACTGTTGTGTCTAATCTAGCACATACAGACGGAGACAACATAAAACATAGAACGCCGGCTTCCTGATGGTGGGCGCCGGCGTGTATTAGTCGTAGCCACTGGCGCGGCGAATCAACTGTCCTTATATTAAATTATAACCATATTAATCATATTAATCATAACCAACTCATCATGGACCTTCAGGTGTTCATATTAGAACATAACTATTTTTAATTTGACGGATGCTTCTTCCACCAGCTCAGGGGAACTGCAATGGGGAGCCCAGCGGCTCCCACATACGCTAACCTATTCCTGGGCTGGTGGGAGGAGCGTTTCGTCTTCACCGAGGAAATGGATGCATGGACATCTAAGATATGTCTTTGGACAAGATTTATAGACGATGTCCTGCTGCTATGGACACCAGAGAATCATTGTCTGTAGATGGAGGAGGATCAGGTAATCCTAATTGTGCATGACCAATCACCCTTCCAGGAACTTGTGATAGTATTCAGGAATACAATATAAGTTCTTTGAAGGTAGATTGCTTATGGACAATTATAGATCACATGACCCTCCTTCTAGGGTAATTGTAATGTCTAATTATGTAAAAGATATTTCTGAAATAAGAACTGTACATTTGAAGAAAGCGGCACAGAACATGTAATAAATTATATTGATAAGATAACCTTAAATCTGTTCCCCTGCAAAAAAACGTAAGTAAAATGGCCAACCCCTTTAAGCTATGATGATCTTTTTGCATCATTATATAGATACAGAATTTCTATTTTAGTGCTATAAATTTAAAGGATTTACTGAATATGAACATCTAGAATCCAGTACAGGGTACACTAAATTACAAAAAGCCATGCAAAGGGCATATTAGTGCTTCATTTGTCTTGGACAGTTAAATTAAATTATAGGCAAAAAATACACATCTGCCTTAATGAAAAGCATACATCATGATTAAACTATGAAATATAGATAATGTTACAGTCAGGCCACAGTCACAAAGGGTTGTAGTCACAGGAGCAGAAAAATCTTACACGACTGTGTCCGCAGTATGTGGAAGCTATTCATGTAAGGAAAACTGTAATGTTGATAGATTTGTGTTGACCGTATCAGCAGTAAGCCTGTTAACTGTCAAGTCTGAAAAACCAAATCATTAGTTTTGGATTGGCATGCTGGCTTCATCCCTTTTCAGTGACTCTTTCGGGACTGGTTATGAAATGGCAATCATGTCAGTGAATGTTCATGAATAAAATGATTGCTTAAAGCAAGTGGGAACTTGTACATAGCTCAATGTGATTTATAAATGTAACTATCATCTCTACTCAGGGCCAATGGGGTGAGTCATTAGGCTCTTCTCTTTTTCAGCAATTTTATCCTCATTGTGTTATTCACTAGTTAGTAAATGCATAAAGCAATCATAATTTTCTCTGTATTTATAGAACATGAAACCTTTGTTTTGAAAACTGAGAATTCAATGCAAGATCGTGGTTGTGATATAATAAATATATCAAAGGAAAACAACCAGAAGCCTATTTGGGGCTTAAAATTTGATTTTGCACAGTTTTGAATTGAATTGTACTTACTCACTTGCTGTCAGTGCCCTTTTCCCAATGGGTTTATTTTTATTTTATGGTGGTTGGTGTTATTTGAACTTTTTTTTTAGACCCCCTAAGGTACTTGATCCATAGGGTGTCTGATTTCTCATACCATGTACTGCAATATGACTTTTGAAACTTCTGGCCTCATGACCCATTATGTATTAAAAACTCTGTATGTATAAATAGGGCTACTTCCTACATCCTTAACAACACTGTGACATACAATTCTGTTGTATCATTAGTTTTGGATACAATTATAAAATGTTAAAATGAATGACAGCGACCTTTTACTCTGCAAACATAGTTAAAATCTAGTCAAACAAAGACGTTTGGAAACAGAAAACCCTTGTTAATAAATAGCAATCAATTCTCCTGACATTTACTTTAGTAAAAACTTTTCTCACAAATCTATGTTCTACAATACCTCAGCTACTCCTCCTGGAAAGGTTTGAATAACATTATAACTTAGCGTGTCAATTCTGCCTGAGGCATGTCAATAGACCGTGACCTTGAAAACCTTAATACAGATCAATCAGCGCACACAGTGTAAGAAAAACCCTGTTGACAAGCAGAATACTTATGAGCCATTGCCAATGTACTCACACATTTCCAATAAAAACGGAAAGAAGCAGTGGAATGTAATAATCTAGAAATATGCTTAAAAAATTCATTGGGAATACACATACCATATATACTCGAGTATAAGCCTAGTTTTTCAGCACAAAAAATTGTGCTGAAAACCCAAACTCGGCTTATACTCAAGTAAAAAAAATATATAAAAACTCAACTTTCCGGCTTCCCTCGCTGCTGGCTATATACTGGGGAAGGGGGCTGTCTATATACTGGGAGATATGGGCTGACAGGCTATATACTGGGGGGCAGTTGCTGGCTATATACAGTACTAAGTGGCAGGGTCCGCCAGGCTATATACTCGGAAGGCTGTGACCAATGCATTTCCCACCCTCGGCTTATACTCGAGTCAATATGTTTTCCCAGGTTTTTGTGGTAAAATTAGGGGCCTTGGCTTACACATGGGTCGGCTTATATACAGTATATATACAGCATTTACTAAAAATGATGGTAGAATGTCAGGACAGTTGCAATCATACATAAACAGAATAAACAGAAATAAATCGGCATGTATTCGATCAAAAAAAGAAACAAGACCTGCAGTGTCTGCTTCACAATGGATAATAATGTCTGCCCTCAGCTCCATCCAATGTGTAGATGCGCTGAAATCAGCTGATTGGCAACCCCAACAATCTCATACTAATGAATAATCCTATGGATGAACATGTTGGGGGTTGGACAATATTATGAAGGTGTTGTCTTTATCCTTCAGTCCTAACAGATTATAGAGTAAGAATGATAAATCTCAAATTTAATTTTAAAGCTGTGAATTTTTAACATGCCCACCGGGACCTAACAAGGATTAGGGTAGTTATAGCCCCTAATAATCAGCACTCCTGGTTGATACCAGTCCCAGGCTGATGGTATAGGGTAGGCTGGTGATGGTAAATGTGGATAACCTGGGAACACATGTGGAGACAGATGATTCCAAATTACAGCAAAACAGTAGTGCCGGATCTGTCCCAGGTAGCAGGCAGGGCTGAGGTAGAACTGGAGGCTGTAACTGCCCTTTTTGATTACTTGTTTTTTAATCAGTTTTCATTATAAACACTAAAAGAACACAGTTTACACAGATACAAACTTTGATAAGTCAGATCACCTCTTTCCATGGGTAGATTTAAGGATCTTTCTGAGCGATCAATCACCTAAACCTCTCAGGCACATACAATGTAATTCAGAGAACAACGTTACTTCATCTATTAAAATCCATGCAAGCAATAGATAGTTGCCTGAACGACTTCATGAATGACTACATGAAAGCCGTACCATGAGTAAGAGTATATCGAAACGCGTAGGCTTTGCCTGGTAGTTGTTCATGTGCCTTTACAACTATTTATTGCTTGTCATACTCTAAAACAGTTTGCAAAGCACATGCAAAAAAAAACAGAGGTATTTCCCAATATTCAAATGCAAGCTTTCAATATAGCCAGTGTATATGAGCTAGTATATAGAAGTGGTTTCAAGAAAATTACCGTAAACACCTCCAGTCTGCTATACACTAAATGAGCTATTAGTGGAAAGTATTTTTTTTTCTTTTTCAGGCTGTGCATATAATTTTTCCAGTCTTACAAAACAATTCACTGAGAATGAATACACTCAGAGCAGTTGCTTGTGATATTTTAATAATCTTGACATTATACATGGTTTGCCAGAAGGCTACAGGGCTTTATAGCAGAAAAGCCACTTCAAGAACATCACAGAATACTTCCATCATTTTGCTACTTACATCCTTTGGCCAGAAAAAATATAAAATGTCTCCATAAATTCAGAGCAAGGGTTTAATATACTTTGGCATCCTAAGATTTAATATCAAGACATGTCAAAATATATAAGGGATGTTTAAAAGTATATAAAGTATAAACAAAAACACACTGTTGTGATATAGGTGACAAGCTTGTCACACAGCTACTACATTCCTCTTCACCACAAGAAGTGATGGGTACATATTTAGAAGGGGTTTATATAATATTTTCCTTGTTTTTACACCATTATGCTGAGAAAAGAATGTAAAAATCTATAGAAAGTAGTATTTGAATATTTATTTCTATTTATTTATGGTTACACAGTATACAGGCGGACCCCTATTTAAGGACACCCGACTTACAGACGAACCCCTCTGCCCACTGTGCCTCTCGTGAAGTAAGGTGTAAGGTGTCTGTAAAAAAGCTTTATTGATAATCCTTGGTCCCGTTACAGCAAAAAATTTAGAAACTCCAACTGTCACTGGGGCCAAAAAAATTTTTGTCTGGAGCTACAATTATAAAATATACAGTTCCAACTTACATACAAATGCATAATATGTATAGATAATTTAAGGAGTATGTAAATTTGCAACCTTTTAAATGAGATTTTCAAGGGTTATAACTAATTTCATGATTTCCTTTAAAAGTCTTATTATTTTAGACCCAATGTTTGCTTTAATGCTTTATTTCTGATTGAAGGAGTTTCTAGACTTCTTACTACAACTACTGTATTTCCCAAAAGCCCCACAACTCAGCACCTGACTGAACATGTGACACAACAGAATTCTAAGCTATCTGCTGCACTAAAGACAACTGTAACTGCAGTAGAGAGATACTGGGACAGATGCGCTACAAGATAAATGCCATTAAGTCAAGCTAAATGTTAAAGATGGCCTCCCTATGAGGTAGCAACGAGGCTAAGTTTTAATTTTCCTAATATGGGACACATATTTGCTTATTTGTTCCCAAAATCCCCAGCGAAGCATGGATGGTCTTTACAAAGAACTTGTCACCAGGAATGTCATTTTTACCAGGTTAAAATAGCCTATGCTATGCTGATTTTTAAAAATGCCCTTTTCAGCATTCTTAGACATTTCAGTAGTTTATATAAGTTTAACCCCTTCGTGACCAATGGTAATTGGTGCCTGAATGCCCAGGTCAATTTTTGATAATATCTCAGGAAAAGCTTTACATATCATAACAATTTTCACTTTCTTTTTCTCATGACAAGTGAGACTTTAAGTTGATGGGATAGTTTTATTAATTACATATCTTTTTCTTTAAAGAATTTGCCAATAATTGACTAAAATGTAAAAAAATATGCTTTTTTGTCATTTTTTTAAAATAAGCAGTAACTTTTACCAAAATATGGCATAAATGTGCACAGCATTCTTTCATCACCCTTTCCCTGGTTGAGCTACAGGTGCAGAAGGTGCATGTACTTCTGCAGTGAAAGTGAAAGTCTCCTGCTGCTTCTTCGATATTCTTCAGCTGACAGCCGGGAGGGGCTGACAGCCGGGAGGGGCGTACACTTCAAATGCCTACATCTACTGAACCCTTGCACATAGAAACACATACTTATGTCATATTAACCAGGAGAGTTTGACAAAGAGATTGTCTATGAATGCTTAAGAGAACCGGAGATTTTCATTCTTAATGTTACAATCGGGAATAGAAAGCTGTGCATAAAAATATATATTTTTTAGTGCAACTTTAAGGGTAGATATCTCTGGCTATGGTAGACATCCATACACAATAACTCATATTAAAGGAGATATTCTTCTGTTTAAAATGACATAAAAGGGTTCAGGAGATCTAGGCATTTGAAGTAGGTCACTGTCAAGACGTTTATAGATGTCCTTTCTGCAAAGGGCATGTGCAAATAGGAGGTATATAGCCAGATGTAGTCGTGAAGGGCTTAATTTACATTACCTGGCTCCCTGCCAGCAGAATGTGGTGAGTCCCTGGCAGCATGAGAGAGCGAGGTGAAGCCAAGCGAGGGGCGTGAATTCATGCCCCCCATCTGACGTCCCCTCCTTCACCCAACCCAGGTGCGGGGGCAAGCATAATTGGCAGCCCAGAGTGCCAGGCATCTTCTTCTTGAATCTGGCGCCACCTTAACTTCTCTGTGTGCACCATTTTTTTTAGGTGCACATTGTTCATGCTGCAGAATTGTAACACAGACAGAATTGTGGTTCACGTTGGGGAAAGAATTGTGGTGCACTGTTCCACTAAGCAGTAACACGGCCCTTTTGGTGCACATTTTTCCTGTCTTGTCAGGTACAGGGCAGCCGCAACACAAAACTGGCGCAGATACTTATACATGTACAAATACATGTGGAAGCAGTTTGCACGTTCTTTTGAGACACTTTAATAAATGTAGGCCCATGTGTTTTTGGAAACTTTTCAGAAAACACATTTTAATTAATATTCTGGATTGCTACTCTATTGTTACAGCTCCTTTAGGAGTCTTCATGAAATAATAGCGATATTAGTTGCCATTAAGAAAAAAAATATACACTGTGCTGTAATTCAGAAACAAGTTCAATAGAATAGAGCAAAGTTAGAACTAGTGATGAGCGGACACATCAGTATTCGGTCCTGGTGGGTTTCTGAACCCAGAGCCAAGTCCAAACACTGGTGATTGGTGCTTGCTCTGATTGCATGTGTTAAATGGTTCTGCTCCCCCACTGGTAACACCTATGATTGGTGCGGGCACTGATTGTGGTTGTTTTTCTTTACATGACACAGGCGACTTTGCAAAGGATAACACCCACAATTACTGCCAACTCTGATTGTGGATGTTAATACTGAGGGGGTGTTCGGGTCTGCTTATCACTACTTATAACACTGCAGAAAAACCATAGACCAGCCACGTTAAAGACAGAATACAAATCTAAAAACTAATTGACTAAATGAATATTAAGAACCAGTTGTCATGGGGATGATCGTACAAATTTTATGTTCTAGGAAGCAGTCTATGAAAGTTTCGCCAAATTACTGAAAAATACTTTAAAATGGATGAACTGTTTTCTTTAAGAAATATTAAATGTATCTTATGGTAGAACAAGGACACTGTGCTATTCTCATTTATGGGTAGACAAACGTTTTTTATTCATTGTTCTTATTCTGCATTTAATAAATTGTCTCAGAAAACAATAGTAGTATTTAATAGTCGAGTAGATTAGATGAGACTCATTTGTAATATGAGTCAAATAAGCCAACAGGGGCTCCAGCCTAATGATTGAAAAAAGCCACTATCACCTACTGATGAGATTCAATTTGCTGCAAAAGACTAATGAATACAATATCACTACAATTACCCTACTTAAAAAATGTAATTTCTCCAGAAGACTTCTTATTCTAGACAGCATTTAAATAATATTACACAACAGTTAAATAGAAGAGTATAAGGGAAATTTACTGAACAAACAATTCTGTAAAGCAGCACAGCTTTCTACATGACAAGGTCAGCTACGCTGGTGTGTTTAAGAAGTCCTACATCCATTTTCCCTGTAGGAGTTCCATTAAATAAAGATGGATGGGTCCAGACTTCACACACACAGAAATATGTGTTCTTCCTTGTCTTTGATAATACAGCTAGTTACAAAGAAGATCCTTAAAAGGTCACTGGGATTTTTTTTATCTTGAGAGATTTAACATTTTTAAATGTCATAGATAACACAGCACGCTCATATTAGGACATGGGCCTTCTGTAAAAAGGAAAGGTGTCTTATTAACAGCTCACAGTTTTATCATACAAAAGACCCTCAATGCTTTTTATGGGCTTGTAATAAAGTATATGGAAAGGTCAAACTCATTGAAGAGGATTCAAAATTTTAACCTTCACCTTAAATGCTTTACTTAAAGATGGTAGTGTTAAAAAATTAATTCTATTAGTTCAGATTTACAGGCTACTGCTTATGGCAACACTGAACATGACAGCAACATGCTTAATGAGGACCTGTCACCCATAAAAAAGGCAATACGTGCTCCTAGTGCCAACCCATTTTTAGCAGTGATTTTTATCAGTAAGCTAGAAGACACTGCCAGGAAGTACAATAGGAATGCGCTCAAAGTGTTCGGTGTATTCATGAAGAGGTGGGACTAGGAGGTGCATGAAGCTCGGCAGCCACTGCCGGCCTATGGAGTGAGAACGGCGGTCCGGGGTAGAAGCAGCACCTTGGACTGCCCCCTCATGTATACGCCAGACTGCTTTGAGCGCGATTCGGCGTTCCTATAGTACTTTGCGGCAGTGTCTGCTAGCTTTATAAGAATGTTCAGATAAAGCTAGCTTTTTATCACTGCTAAAAATGGACCAGTGCTAGGAGCTGATTACTACTGCTTAGCTTTTTAGATAAAAAAGAAAAGTTAAATAAGTTAATTAAAACTCCCAACTCCCTCATCCCTCCTTTCTCCTCAATTCTCTACCCTCTAGGGCACAACTATGTACCCGACCCTTGCCTCCTGTTTTTCTTGTTTCATGATTGCAGATAGGGGATCTGATAGTTTTGATGTCAGTAATACCTTAATTTCACTTATGGTACAGTTTCCAAACTCCAAGGCTGATAGATCTCTATAGTAATTTCATCTTGTAATCTCCGCTCACATTGCAAGGTGAAATTACTCTAAGGAGCCTATCAATTTGCCACATAAATCCCCTCCATCTATCCTATATGATGGATTTATGCTAGATTTACTCCCCTAGCTTTCTAACATCCTAATGTCTTGATATAGTTTGCAGCCACCTCCTACACTTAACTAGTCAATAGGGTCCTAGCCTTACAAGTTACAGTACAGTTCTGTACAATGCCACTAGCTACTTAACAAGCTCTATATTTCCCTGAAATATATAGGTAATGTTATCTCTTCAGAAGTACAAGTAAGAGACTTGTATTTCAAATTCAACACACAATAGTGTAGTGCTATACAAAAAGAGTAGTCAGAATAAGATAAAAAAGACTATACATACAGTAAAGTGCATTGTAAACAAGCTTAAAAGTAAACTAGATAAAATAACAAATAAAAGCTTACTAGTGCATAAAGTATTATCTGTTATTGTACTGGTGGTGGTCATCATGTGTCAGTATTATATGTCCTTTGTATAGTTGTATGGTTAGTAATATTGGAGTATATAGCAATGTTGGCACCTTGCAATAGATACATGGGTTTTGGTTTGCAGTTTGGACACTCCGTCTCTGAAAGGTTTACATCACAGCCCTAAGGGGTTAAATATAAATAGTAAAAAATAAAAAAAATAAATCTGCCCTGATCTATACAATGATTTTCCCATGTGGTAAACCCTCTGGGAATAATAGTACAAAATATAGCCATAACTTTTTGTTTGAAGTCCTCCTCAGCAAGTAACCCATAATAGGTCTCTACTTTAAGCCTTAAAGAACTCAATTTTCTGAAGAGATAGTGTAACTGATGTCAATTTTAAGTAATCTTATAGCTAATTGGGCAATTTGTAATTTTTATAAATCGATGCATATAGTATTTGTCAGGCTTAGAGGTTGTGGATCCTTTGAACCACTGCGGACGGTGGCACAAGCCACTACCTGGGACCGGAGTCTAAGTGGCACCCGGTTTTCACCAGAGCCCGCCGCAAAGCGGGTTGGACTTGCTGCGGCGTGGTACCGCCAGGTCGTTCCACAGGCGTGACTTGTCCGCAGTGGCAGCCAAGGTCGAGAAAGGGGGAAAGGGGGAAAGACCAGCGCCAATTAGTGGCTCGCTGGCCTTTCAAACTTGCCGCGCGCGTGCCCTAGCTGTCGGGGACGCACGCGCACAGCCGAAGGGGACGGAGCAGCCGCGGACGGAGCTGATGCCGGCGGGACAGGAGCCGGGACCCGTGAGTAGCGCTTGCAGCGCGCTAGCGGGGGACCGAAGGCACGGGTGAGCCCGCGACCCACGCCGGGGATCGCGGGACCACCCGTGACAGTATTGGTGGTGGTAGTGAAATAGTTCAGTGAGTGTCAGGACTAAGAGAGTGCAATTTAGTGTAAAGGCGCCATCTCCATCTTGTTTAGGTTAGAGGGGCTATATGTGCTAAATTGTGGGGTTCTTTAGTGTAAGTACATTCTGTGACGAGACCTGAGAGTGTTGTTTCATTTACAAATGCCATAAAGTAAAAATGTCCAAATCACCACTTTGTCAGTTAGGGATGTCTCATTTGGATAGAAAGTAGGAGCTATATTAACAAGGCCCTTAAAAAGATGAGGCAACTATGTTTTCTTTTTGTCAATTTTATAGCATTTGGAATTTTTTCAAGCTTCTCAGTTCATTGTATGGAATATTTAATCCTTCCAGTTGAAAAAAATAATGTGACCAACAAATAAGCAGTTTTTTGTAAAAACAGAAATGTGCAAACACAAAAGGGTTTTAAAGATAACTTGTCATCAGTATTTGAGATTTCCCCTAATACGATGTTTCTGTAACCATTACTGGACCTACTCATTTTTAAAAGTATATAAAAGTATGCAGACGAAAACTGACTTTGATTTCAGCTGTTGTTTACAGTAAGAAGGGGAGGAGAGAGGGAGAAAAAGAGTTGTTGGAGTAGTGAGAAGATAATGATGATGCCTAAATGTCTCAATGCAGTTTGTTGGCAGGGTGGCAAGTATACGTTTATCAACTTTAAAAGTGACTAGAACCAGTAATGGTAATTATAAAAGCAGATTAGGAATTAGGAAACTGTTATTAAGTGAAAATCTGAAGTCAATATGAAACGTTCCCGTAAAAGATCTGCCGAAGGAAAAGTTGAAATTGGAGACCACAAGTCACCAAATTAACAGCAACACAGACCTGTAGACATTCATCTAGCCTTTAATGTGCTGTTTAATTTTCGCCTTTTGACAAACGCACAACCTGCTCTCTTAACTCCTGAAACTGTGCCAAAAGCCCAATAAGTGAATGGATTATAGCTCAACAGTTTCTGTCAGGGTTTTGCAATACCCTGTACATATTTACTCATGATGTATTTCAATAACCATTAGTCACTTTTTTAGCGTAGTTTTGCTGTTATTTTTAAAATGAATATGCTTTCAGCGCTTTTAAGTCAAAATAGATCTATTTCAAAGATGTGTATTTTGTTGTATTGGCTAGTCGTATTAGAACGTCGCTGATTTACATGAATGCTTGATTGTGTTTCTGTTATATATGTCACCTTATGTCATTGTGCTTTTTATGTACTATTCAACAGATTGGATGTTCATCCAGACATCCATTGTTAGCTTTATGCCCAGATTTTATATCATTGTGCATCTGTTTAACAATATTATGCTCACACTATTCACTTTGCTGCCTTTTTTCAAGAGTTTCACAAAAATGAAAAAAAATATATACATTCTGTAAAAATGTATAATTCATAATTGACTTATCATTTCTTAAAATTGATGTACTTTGTGCTTTATAAAACCACATTATGATGCAGATGATTATTTAGATTTCAACTACGGAATAGAAATATAGATAGGCTAAGTAGGCAATAAAGTGAAAAAGCAAGGGGAATTGGACTAGCACTTGGTTTGTGAGAAACCATTGATCAGAAAAGCATCATAGAAGAAGTCAATATACAGTAGATAAGGGCTTCATTCTACTACTTTTCCTCTGAGGATATTGATTCACTAGTTTAATGATTTTTGAAGTCCCAAGGAAATCAGTAAATCACCTGTAAACATATAGATTCATATATAGATTCTAGATGTGTGAAGTCAACTATTCATGATTTTAGATTCTATAAGTAAAATATACGGAATTCTGTGAACAGCAAGTTTGTGTAGTAATTCATATTTGAAAACTTTTTATAAGAATACAGACACTGCAAACATTCATGAATTTCAATGGGCTCTTAAACAGAGCAAAATATTTCACTTCTCTGATTTACTGGATATATGAATTTTCTGCTCGGGAATCATTTTAAAACAAAGAAAGAAAAACAGTCAATGTAATCTTATTCTGAAATAATTAATGTCTCTGAGGCATAAAAAGGATTTTATTTTCTGAAACTTCTAAAATATGTTATCTCACACAAACATATGCAGTCTTTCTTGTGGAATTGTACTGGAAAGGAAACAAATTAGGCACCTCACAGATTCCTTTCCCTCACTGATCCTAAATATTGCCTTGACTTGCACAGCTCATTACTATAATTTTCCATTTACTAGTAAAGAAAATGAATGATTTAACTTCTGGTATAATGCTGCATATTTCACAGCTACAGTCATATGTGCCCACCTGACACACTTTACATGCCCCATTCTCATTATACAGTAGGTGCAGTTTTCACAGTTTCTACAGCTATTTATGACATATTTTCCCTTTAAGGGAAAATTTTAATAGACTTTTTCACTTCACAGATGAAATTATATTAGACACTTGTTGCTAAAGAGTAATAGAGGGTTCAGATGACACACGGCTTAAAGGAAATCTACCACTTGACTCGGGCTGAAATGACCTGAGCACACCACCCTCCGGGCTCTGTACTACTGATCTCAGCACACAGTTTGATTAGGGACAAAAAAACAATAATTTATTCACAAAAAGGATTATACAATATATTCAAATGAGGCTCATGTCACCAGGCCAATGCTGCGCACCTCCGATAATTAATTATCCATGCATCCATGTTTGTTCCTATCATACTAAAGATGCATCAGGAGAGCATCAGATGGACAGCTATAGACTATCATTTCTGCCTGCTGAAAGGGCAGTGGGATAATTATTTTATAAAAAATTGCATTTTACAGGGGTAACATTTATGATACCTAGAGATGGGTCAGATGGGCATATAAGACCAATTTCTTGTGATCCCTGTGCCTGTGCAGTACTTTGGTGAAATCGCAGCTGTATACCTTGGTTTTATTGCGTGAGAATAGAAAATCAGGAAAGTATTAATGTTCTAATATTGCTGCTTCTATCAGAAATCTGTGAAATGAAGAAATTAGTTAAAGGTGTAATATTTACATTGCAATAAACAACGGATTAAAACAAAACAAGTAAAGTAAAGTGTATCTAAACAAATTCAACCTTTATGTGGAAATATTTTTTAAACATAAATCATGCTTAATCCTTTAAATGATTGTTATCTAAATTTACATGTGGAGTATCTACTTATTTTTCATGTATAACCTTAAAGAGGACCTGTCAAGGGGTCCTTATAGACCTATGGTTTAGTGTCTCAAATCGTCCTTCAGCAAGTCCCTCCACTGGCACTATAAAAAAAAAATTATACTTACTCAGAGATGGGTCCAATCACCATATTGAACCCACCTCTTGTGATCCCCTCGCCTGCGCAGTACTTCAGTGAAGCCGATGCTGTACACCCCAGCTTCATTGCATGAGCACCAAAAACCAGGTAAGTATTCATGTTTTTTATTTTAATAGTGGGCACCTGGGAACTTCTGAAAGGCAATTTGGGACACTATATCAACGGTCCATAAAGACATATGGGTGGTTTGGTGTACAAATCGCCCATACAGGTCCTGTTTAAGATAGGCAAAACCTTTCCCTTCCTAGAATTAATTAGAAATATTAAACAGATCCCTGAAGAAGTAATTCTAGTTACACTTGATGTTTCAAGTCTGTATACATCCATTGAACATCAAAAAAGTATCTTAGCTGTAAGAAAGATGTTAAACAAAACTGAATACCTTCCCCCAGTTATTGAACTACAGTATATATGGAATTATCTTTTATCCTACACAATAACCATTTTTTGTTCCAAGAGTCTCTTTTTAAAGATCAGAGGAATAGCTTTGGTGTCCAAAGTTGCCTCCATATGCTAACTGCTACATGACAGAATGTGAGAAATGATTTGTATATTGCAATGAGACTTTACAGATAAATGCAAACTGTTGAAAAGATACATTGATGATATCTTTTGCATATTGGGAGGGCTTGGTTGACTGCTAAATGGTGTTCCATCAAACCATGAATACTATATGGCCTGGAACGACAATTTGAATTACCATAGTAAAAAAATTGATATCCATGATACCACTGTAATCAAGGATACCACAGGCAAACCTTCCATTTTAACCAGATAGGCAGAGGTGATCTTCTTTCATATTCCAGCTGCCATCCATTACCATGCAGGAAATTACTACCCATCCCCAATATGAGCATACTTAAAGAATATTCACAGATGAAGGACAGAGGGGCATTAGATTGATTACGATTACAATTGTCCGAAACAATTGTCCAGCAAGAGATTTACTTTTGTACATGGGTACCATTACACAAAGCCATATGATTCCATTGGCCACTTCTCCAAAAGGGATTTCCACAGATCCTGGAATTCTAATCACCATTTCCTCCATGTTACAAACAACCACCAAACTTACATGATAAGCTTGTAAGAACAGATAAATGATCACTTATACCCACACCTAAAATGGGTACTTTTCCCTGTTTAAGTTGTGCATAGTGAAATTATGTGCAAAAGGTGACCATATACAGCATCCCCAAACTGGCAAACGAATTCCCATTGAAGGTTATTTCACTTGCTATAGCACATATGTGATGTACCTGATAAAATGTCCATGCAGTCTCATATATGTGGGAGTAACCCTGGCTTCATTGATCATGGAAAATAACCAGAATCCATGTTCTAATCTTTACCAGCCGGCTCATACATACATTAAAGTAAACAAATAACACTCACAGATGTAAAGAGATTGTTTGGGGCATGTTGTAAGCTTTTCAGACATTCTGCACCTTTATTTTAATTTCTAAACCATCTGTTATTTAAGACCTCTTCATGCAAATTAGGTCTCAGTGCACCAGGGGAGTGATTGTATCTGCTTGCCTACTCGTTTTAATTTTACTATGATCCTCTGTACCAACAATTAGTACCTCTTTACACAATGTCTAACACCCCTTGATGGAAGTAGTTATAGAAAGAAAAAAAACAAGTGCACAAGGAACAGCCATGTCCTTTGAATTGAGAAGCTTATTTGGATAAAGATAAAAACACAAATCTCTAATATAACTGTTGGCTTTAAATGACATCTACCATCAGATTCCCTAATGATAGATCATTACTACACAACGCCCGTCCTGACCCCCTTTGCAGTTATCTGATTTCAGTATCAATAGAAACAGCCGCATTTAGAAGAAATTATTCAAGCCATGTCACAGTGCCTGTTCCACAGTAGCCATGTCACAGTGTCTGTTCCATAGTAGCCATGACACAGTGCCTGTTCCACAGTAGCCATGTTACAGTGCCTGCTCCCTAGCATTCATGTCACAGTAAGGTAACAATAAAAAAAACGTAGCTCAACAGATGCAGATTCCGGCTTGTGTGCCTCTGACACTCTTACCCAAACGTTTTGTGGCCTTTTGTGGCTGCACTATTTATTCTGTTATATCTCAGGTTATGACTAAAGCGTTTTTTTTAAAAAGGACTATGTATTCAGAGCACGTTGACTGCTCCCCAGTAGCCATCGATCTTACCTCTTGACCAATGGCTTTCTGTGGCAGCTCCTGCTGTAGTGCGGCACTCACTTTACAGCAGAGCTAAGCTGTACTGTGCACTGGGACTAGCAAATGGGACTCTACAGTGCACTCTGGGCATGCAAGTCAGTGCAGCGTGTAGCTGGAAAGGAGCCGGATCGAATTTGACCCACGAACCTTGTTTTTGACGCCTGTGACCTACAGTGTCCAGGTAGACAATGTTTACACTTTATTAATATAATCTTCTTTATGAAAATGCAAACTCTCATTTATTATCTTCAAAAACATTAGACTGGACTAAATGGATCTTGCTTAGGCATATAATCAGGTTACACTTATATTTTCATTTTATAGTTCTGTATTTTACCCAGGAGCAGAACAAATATCATTCTCTTTTGTTTCAATTCATGCAGTATTTATGGCATTATGATAAAATTTTGCATCCTCAAGCATTTTACATTTGTAGACATAGAGTTAAATGCTGACAAAGATGATAAAAGACTTTAACTTTGTGAAAGCTAACAATCTAGAGAACATCTCGATGTTTGTCTAAATCACTCTGTCCTCTGGGGCCTAAGCATGATGTATAGATATGTGCCATGCTTTTAATATCTTTCCTTTTATATACCTCATGGGTGTGCCTGTTCTATCTATAATACCACTGTGCCCAGCTGGACAGCCATGCTTCACATCCTTGGGGACTACTGGTAAAAGAGCCAATTCCATATAAATTACTCTATATCTAAACAATTGATGATGTGAAAAGAAAAAAGAAAATACAGAGTGGCTTGATAAACAAATTCAAGTGAAATGCCACAATAAGTACTAAAGATTAATTTATAATTCTAACATGGAAAGGGGGGGGGGAGTGACAGACAAGGATTACTTATACACATACAATTCCAAAGCTAAGGCTAAATTCACACTGCCGTGAGCCCGCCGCACCGTAGCACGGCGGGCACACGGCAGCGCGGGGAGAGGAGGAGGAGTGAGCGCAGCTCACCCCCGTCCCTCTCCATAGAAAGTAATGGCGCACGGCGCCGTTTACATTTTAAGATATATTTTTTATTTTTTTTTTTTTTTACTTTTTTTACTATAACAGGGGAAAAATAGGAAAGTCCGATCTTTCCCCGGGTACGGAGCGGTATGGGACAAGCACACGTGCGGGCCGTGAGCCCTAGAAGTGTATGGGGGACGTATATCAGCCGCATATACGTCGGCCGTATATACGTCCCCCATACTGTAGTGTGAATGTAGCCTAACATCCAGGCAAATACACTTACAATCAATCCTGAAAAGACAAGTGTAGTCCTAGGGTACAAAAGAAATTAAACATATCAAGCTGCTTTTGACTTTATATAACTCTATATGTAAAACTTTTTAACACAGAATGGACATCATGTAATGTAAAACATAACACTGAGCTTATTATTAGGTAAATAGCAATAGTGTTATTTAATCAAGTCTGATTCAGCACAACTGAGGAAGAACTGGTTATCGCAGTCATAATACAGATGCTTTACCCTTTCAGGACTCAGCCTATTTTAGCTTCAAGGAGACAGCCCCATTTTTCAAATTTGACATGTGTCACTATAAGTGGTTATAGCTCTGGAATGCTTCAATATATCCAGGGAATATTGTGATTGTTTTCCCACATTTCCACATTAACCCACATTTATTAAAGCTTCAGCAAATGCGTTTTGTCTGATGCTACACGTTCTTTCAAGTGTAAACTGCTTGCATATGTATTTATAAAGTGTTCGGGTATAGTGGCTGCACTATATAATTCACTGGAAGGTGCATTCCAGTTCACAGTCAGACCATGCGCCACATTTATCATGCGGTTTCCAAGAGAATTGTGTCGCACACCCTATGTTAAAAGTGCACCAAAATAAATGGTGCACTCTGCCGGAGCAGTGCGGGGTGCGGCAAATTAAGAACATGCGCCACAATTCATGAATCCGGTGCCCTCTGCAAACTACACAGGCAAACTGCACCTAGTGCAGTTTGTACTATTTTTGATTAATGCAATTGTACTTTAAATGAAAAAAACGGAAATTTGAAAAAAATTATTCTCCATTTTTAAAGTTCTAAATTCTGTACTTTTCAACCAAATAGTCATATCACCCAAATGAATTCAAGTCTTACATTTCCCAAATGTCTTCCTTATGTTGTCATGGATTTTTAGACTAGATTTTTCTAGAATATTAAGAGGCTTAGAATTTGGGTGCAATTTTTCATACTTTTTGGAAAATCGCCAAAACCTTTATTTAGAGGCACCTGCTCAACTTTCAATTGACTGTGAGAGGTCTAAATAATAGAAAAACCCTGTAAACTAGAACTAGATGGATCATAATGTGTCTGCTAAGAGAGGCCACGTCCACACCCCAGGATTTTGCGCTGAGCAGCCAAGAATGTTAAGAGGCCAAAAAAGCATAAGTAAGGGGATAAAATTATCTTTTTTGTGTTAACATCAGTAGGTGATTGAGATGTGGGAATTTTCCTTCATGGGAAAACTCCTTTAAACAGAGGTTATCAAAATGAAAAAAAAGGGAATAGATACACGGACTGTGCAAGTTAATTCAACACAGAATCACAAGATACAACGATTAGTTTCAGGTGCGATGAAAATTACGGATATTATTTATTCAAATAATTCTGTGAAATATTTTGCATGCAAGACATCAATCTCATATATTACTTATTACTTAAAGACAGACAGTACATGTAGCTATAGCTAGTTATAGATGGAAGATAAACACAGTTTTAGTTGATCTCATGTGTTTTGTTTTGTTTTTTACGCTGGGCATTGAATACTTGCAAAGTTTGACAATCCAATTTCAGAAAAAAAGGACTGACTCAAAAAAAAAAACCTAACTCAAGACTAATTTCCATAATTATCGCTGGAAATACAATAGCGGGTAGAAAAGGCTCCATTTTGATTTCTGCTAAGGAACCTTCAAAGTATACCTCTAAGTAGAATGAGAACTATTTCTATGTACAGTAAACACTGCTGTTATATCCTAAAGGAATGTTTGTGACATTTTTGACATCTTTTGTATTGGTGTTACATAGAATAGCCTGTTTGATAGTTAGAATGCAGAATCACAAGTTACTTTAGTGTTAGAAACAATGGCTAAACGAGAACCTAACATATGTATCGCTAATTGGTGAAAATCTACATGAAATGTTATATTTATAACAGCTTTAATATACTTCCCCATTAAACTGATATCAATCAATGAAGGGCTAGTGTATTAAAACCATACACCATTCTCTTGTGTTTTCATGTTTATCATCCCTCAATGCCAATTTTTTTCTGCACAGCTGGAAAAACACATTGTTGCGACAATGCCTACTGTACTGTGAATGGTGAACTAAGCCAAGTGAAGCTGAATGTCTTAGAAGAGTAATTGTTACATTATTTCAGAATAAATACATGTTGAGAAAATTGCTGACATTATTCTTAAAAGGGCAGCAAATACAATAGAAAACATCCCTAAAGCCCACAGAAATGAAATACGGAAAATGGGTAAAAATGAAAGAAAGTAATCAGTTGTGCTCAGTATTAAAAGGTTACTACTTATACTGTAAAGGTGAAACTTAATCACATGTACCTTGCAGCAGATATAGAAGAAAAATACAAAAGCTGCAACAAATCAGTATCTCGGACAATATACGTGTATTCACTACAATATTTCACATTAAGTGCCCAATCAAATATGATATAGTTAATTTAAAAAAATGAATTGAGGGTTAATGACCCGAATATAAAAATGATAACAGTACCAAGTGGAAATAAATTCACATAAAAAGACGACAATATGGTAAGGAACCAAGTACTCTAAAATGTTAATGAACTCATTTCTTAATGGTAAACTAATAAGTTTCTCATAAGAATTAAACATTGATCTACTTCCCCCCTTAACAACTTGGCCATTTTGCACCTTTCTGACATGGCACATTTTTTCAAATCTGACATGTGTCTGTAAGTGGTTATAACTTTGAAAGACTTTGACATATCCATGTGATTTTGAGACGATTTTCTCAGGAGACATTTGTACTTTGGGGGTCATTTACTTACCCGGTCCATTCGCGATCCAGCGGTGGGTTCTCCGATGCTGATTCGTGTCTTCCGGCAATTCACTAAGGTAGTTCCCCCGATGTCCACCAGTTGTCGCTGCTGCGCTGAAGTCTGTCAGAGTTCACTGAAGTTCACCAAGCTAGGCTGGGTGCAGGTAAGTGCGTGTCGAAAAAGGGTCCTAGTACCCGAAACGCTTTAATAGGACTTGTTCCTTAATATTCTTCATGCAAACTGCTTTTATTGTTCTTGTATTTGGTTTTAAACTTTTAATAAATTGGTTTCCTAGACACAATTTTTGTTTCCTTGGAGTATCCACTTAAGCCCCTGTAGTGCTCGTAGCTTTTTCCGATATTTTCTGTATTTATTACCGGTGTCTATATTTGACAACCGGTTCTCTTTGAGCACTGGGAGCTGCTTTATACCTTTCCTGGAAACTAGTGTCACACCAGTGGACCAAAAGTATTGGAACGTGTATTGGACCCCAGGTTGGGCTATTTATGCATTCTACCAAGGATTTCACAAGGTGAGCACATTATACATGTTAACTAGGATTATCCATTTCCCAGACGATATTATGCGAGACGCCATCCTCTGTACCTTTTTTCTTGTTTCCTTGTTAATACGTGGTAAAAGAACAGATAAAAGAAAGTGGTAATGTGTGGTGTTTGCTTAATTTTTTTTATCTTAAAGAGGTTCGTCACTCTTTTACATAAGCTGTCCATGTGTCTTTACTGCCTTAATACTACCTTAATGATCCATGAATGTTCATCAAATGATTTAGCTTCCTGCTACTTACTTTAGTGCTGCCTGCAGACTCTCCATGTAGGAGGGGCTGAAGGAGGAGATTTATGACTCGTCTTACTCTCCACCCGCCCCTCACTATCTGTCTGTAAATGAGACAGACTGTGAGAGAAAGAGACACAGTGGATGAAACCATAAGGACTGACTAAAGGAGGCAGAAACAGGAAGTTGTGTATATATGTAGAGTGCAGCATTGGGAGAACAAGAATAAGTTTAAGCTTTCGAAGGAGGCAAACTTATAGATACATATATACCCAGAGACATGTCTAATAGAACAGATTTATTATTAAAAGTATCCAACCCTTTAAAACTTAAAATCTATTATATAAATATGTGAAAAGTGTCTTATTGGTAGAGTCTGACTACTGGGATCCCCATTGACCACTTGGATTGAGGTTGGCTTCTCTTCAGTCTTCCTATAGAGATAAATGAATTGGGCTTGCACATGCTTGACTATCGTTTCATTCATCATGGGACCTCACAGCATCATTTACCAGTTAGCACCAATAATATTACAAGAGAATATCTATGCTTGTAATGGAAAATACCAAATGCCATACTTCAATTGATTATTATAATATATCAAAAATTACCAAATATAACTCATATAACATACAACTCATTCTTTACTAGTTTGAGTTATGACCAATGTCAATAATGCTTAAAAAATGCATCAAACATGCAATGCAGTCGTTCAGTATAGTTTTTTTTGTAACCAGATGAGGTCTTCTCACATTGATCTGACTCTAAGAACATCAATCATCATCATATCAGCTATGTATTAATCATAAAACAAGCTAAAGTAAAGATACCTAGAAGGTAAGCAGACTCCATCATAGGAACAAAAAAACCCTAAATTTAAAGCTAGCACAGCAGTGCTCAGTTGAAAGTTATGGTTTCTTCACTTACTACCAAGCACATACTGTACACTGGCATTGCAACTCAGCCCCATTCATTGAGACAAATTTAAGTTTAAATTTGCATTCATGAAGCAATCTGCAACCTAAATCTTAACATTATCTGAACACAGTGACAATGAACACAGTGACAATGGTCATATTTGTCAGGGCCCCTGCACCACGTCTGCGCCGCACAATGAAAGAATCAGAAATGCTGGCTTATTGCTAGCACTAGCGATTATTTGCCCTGATCCACCAGTGGGGTGTGAAGGGGATGAAGCGGCGTAGCCGGCCAAGAAGAGGGCGTGGGCGGCCGGGACAGTGACGCCCTGCGCCGGCTCACTTGTTGCTGCTGGCAACTTTTCATATGTGAAAAGTCCCTGGCTGCATTTAAAATAAACACTGTGCGGCAGCCTGCCCTGTACATCAAGAGGCAGAAGCCTCCAATGTATCCCCCAATGTTTTTCTGTTAATTTTAAAAGTTAAAAAAAGCATGCATCAAAAACTAATGTCATGTCCTCTTATCTATCTAATACCTTAATGGGGCCAGTATTAACATGTGCTATTTTTTTAATTGGAACCTAACTATTAAATAAAGCAGTAGGAGACCAACATGAAAATGTGATCATTGCTGTAAATCCACAGCACGCACCTTCCTAATTATAATGTAATATGTCACCTTTACATCTAGCACTGTGGGTTGAACATGAAATATGACTATAGTTACATATGCAAATCTGGTCAGAATAAATGTAGGACAAAATGCCATACTCCAATGTGTGAGATGTGATAGGTGTTAGAAGAAAATAATCACTTGCAAAGAGAAGTCAATGTTCTCAGTTATTTAGACGCAGAGCAGAAAAGTCTGATAAGAAAAAAAATACAAGCAATAACATTAAACCCGCTGGGAAATTTGAAGTGATATTATAAAAAATACACAAAGTTAAGCAAGGTCAGTAGCAGAGGAAAAAAGAAAACATGAAAAGTAAAGCATGACAGCATAAAATATATCCTGTATGTAGGTCAATTCAAGCAGAAGACATTAAATGCTTTGTGTATCTCATGGTCTAGGAGAAAAAGTAGCCAGGGTGTTTATAGCTACCAATGAGAGTCTATGTTGGATTTATTTCAGTACAATTTAGGAACCACAACCTAATCCTGATTGGATGCTTTTGACAAAAAGGTCAATTTTTCTCTGAGACATTTTGATTCATGATGCTCATAGTGTAATGGGGGATGCTGGAGGCTTGCCTGTTTTCTAAGAAACTGTGCTCACATAACTGACATAAAAATTCCAATTTTTGCGTGACAGTAATACTACGTCTTAGCCTTTTAAGAACACAGCAAATGTAGAAAATCTAACTCAACCTATACAGCACATGTACTGGAGCACTTTCATAGCAAATCTACCATCAGCTACGAACATTCAAAGCTCAAGACAGTGTTAAAGGGGTGCTCCCATTTCGGCAAATTAATGTTATTGTTTGTATTATAAAAAGTTATACAATTTTCCACTATCCTTTCTGTATCAATTCCTGAGAGTTTTCTAGATCTCTGCTTGCTGTGATACTATAGAAATCTTCTATGATTACATCCAGTGGACAGAAATCTGTCCATGGTCACGCAGATGCACGGCTCATTATAACCCGCAGCTCTGATTACTCTTATGATACTAACGATCTGCGCACCTGCGTGACCATGGTCAGATTTCTGTCCACTGGTAGTAAAAATAAAAGCTTTCTATAGAAGGACAGCAAGCAGAGATCTGGAAATCCATTAGGAATTGATACAGAACGTATATTGGAAAATTGTATAACTTTTTATAATACAAACAATAACACTAATTTGTTGAAATGGGAATTCCCCTTTAAGCACTGTCCTCTGAGAGCTGAGTAACTATACATTTATGTGTATGGATTGCAAAAAATGTATGTGTGGTAGCTGAATTTGGTTCATTCCTGTATGAGAATTATTTGCTAAACAAAGCATAGACCCTTCTGCATTAAGTAAAAGCTGTAATAGGATTCTGTTTCGAAATTACAGCAAAGGGGAATGGATGGGGGGAGTTTGAATGTAGAGATCAAAGAACACAGCAGTTGAAGGAGAAAATAATCACATATAGGTTTTGTGTGTCAACCTCAGTCAAAGCTTCCTTCTTTACTCACTGTCCTGTGTCTGGCTGACCATAAAGCAACTGGCTACAGCAAGTACCTCTTTTAGTACCTCTATCTACAGTCAGACACCATCACATTCTCTGTGTTTTCTGCTGGATCTTCTAGAAATCCTTCAGGCCGCGTCCATACAGTCCCAGAAAATAATTTTCATTCATTCATAATATGGTACACAGTGTAGAATGCAGAATACTATAGAATGATGATGCTGGACAAAGACTACTTTGTAGAAAAACATTGCCGTGTGGTAAATAAACACTGTTTAACTTCATCTTGTGCTGTGCTGCAATCCTTTTTCTAGCTATTGTATTACATTTGGACCATCTAACATCTGATGAAACTCTGAAGGGTATTTTCCTTCTTGTGACATAAACTGTTAGCACTGTGTAATGTTCAATGATGCAGAATACTGCATCAACTGGGTCAGCTGTAGAGAGGGTTTTCTTCTGCTTTGCTTCGGGTCCATGTTAACAGAAAAATAAGTGCCTTTATAAATTAGCTGCCCAGGTTATCTGCCCAGGTAAGGGTATTACCCACTTCCCATACCATGACTCAACTATATATCGTGGTGTGGTTAAGGTTATATGAGCTATACAGCGCAGGTGTATGAAGTATTACACAGTATGTCAAAAGACTTGGAACTCTTAAGTAATGCAAAATGTACATTCTTTTTCTACGTAGAGAGTATAGCAATTCAAATAACATTTGCAACGTTTAGGTCAGCCCTCCATCAGGCTTGGATTGCTGAAGACTGCTGAAGAAGATGGCACATTGCTTGTGCCTCCTATGCCTTAAAGGGGTATTTTCGTCTGGGCATTTACATTTATATTCATTAATCTGCCATATATAATCATTTCTTCAATTAGATGTTATTAAAAAAAAAATTTCTCATAAATGTAGTCATATGGTCCTTTAGAAACAAGACTGTGTGCATGGATACGGCCCCCTCTGCTGTAGTGATTTCACAAAGAAACAAAAGTTTTTTTGTATATGAAATGTCTGAGGAGTTACTGCATGACACAATAACATATTTGTTGGCCTCTGGTGCCAAAATGTGGGGTGGTCATATCCGAGGAAGCTATCTTGTTTCTAAGGAACAACATGGCACTACATTTATAAGAAATTATCATCACATGGGAACATTTTTTTAATAACATCCAATAGAAGAAATGTTTACATATGGCAAATGAATTAGATTAAAAGGGAATGCCTGGATGGTAATACCCCTTTAAGCAATCCATGCCTGATGGAGGTCAGACTAAAGACCAAAACGTTGCACATATTTTTTAGATTGCTGTCACAGTTCTGGGTCTGTGGACCCTCTGGACCACCGCGGGAGATGATGGTTGTAGCCGACACCCAGGACCAGAGTCTAAGTGGCACCTGGTCTTCACCAGAGCTCGCGGCAAAGCGGGATGGTCTTGCTGCAGTGGTGTGCCACCAGGTCCTTCCACGGGTGGGACTAGGCCCGCGGTGGCAGCCAAGGTAACAGGGAGCAGGAGGAGATGCAGGCCACAGTCCAAGCCTGGGGGTGACAACAGGAGAACGGCTTGGAATCAGGAACTGGCACACGACACAGGCAGACAGGAACGGACAGGCCCACGGAAGCGTGCTGGTGGCTTGGAGGACACAGGAGCCACCAGGGAACACAAGAGCCACCAGCAGTGACTGGGAACACATGGAAGTTCCTCAGGACACAGAAGATAGGGCTTTCACTTACAGGAAACAATGCTGAAAATATGGCGGGGCAGGAAGGGAGGTGCCAGATTATAAGGGCTGGGCTGGATTAGCCAGCTCCAATCAGGAGGACGCTGGCCCTTTAAGGCTGGGAGAGCCAGCGTGTGCGCCTTAGTGATCGGGTATGTGCGCGGCCTAGTCGGAAAGCAGGAGCATTGGAGAGGTGAGTCCGGGCTGGGGAGTTGCTGCGACACATGGAAGGGAACTGGTGCAAATCCGAACCGAGGATCGCGGGTGCGGCCATGGCAATTGCTATACTGTGTACTTAATAAAAATAATCTAGATTTTTCTTCAGTAAGGAGTGACAAGTATTAGGATATACTCTATTAGAATGGATTGCTTGTGCACCCAAAATACCCCATATGCAGTAAAGTGTACTATATCTACATATGCAGCATTATACAGCAGACATCTGCTGTTAACTGCTGTAATCACTAATTGGATACAGTATATTACTAAGCTGGGAGGCTGTATATTGGATATGGTATATTACTAAGCTGGGTGGCTGTATATGGGATACAGTATATTAGTAAGATGGGAGGGCTGTATATGGGATACAGTATATTTCTAAGCTGGGAGGCTGTATATTGGATACAGTATATTATAAAGCTGGGGGGGCTGCATATAAGATACAGTATATTACTAAGCTGGGGGTCTGTATATGGGGTACAGTGTATTAATAAGCTGGGGACTGTATATGGGATACAGTACATTACAAAGCTTGGAGGCTGTATATGGGATACAGTATATTACTAAGCTGGGAGGCTGTATATGGGATACAGTATATTACTAAGCTGGGGGGCTGTGTATGCAGTGATATGTAATGGATTGGAGAATACGGAATAAAGTCCTACTGATGGAAGAGATTGTCATCTATAAGGTACTAGATGCCACTAATGACTCTCAGAACATGTAGTCGGTCACATGTGAGCCTGTGGGGATGTTAATTGTTAGTAAAGTTTTCAGCATTACTGAACAGGGAGCTGGCATTGGAGTAGGGGGTGGTGGTTAGTGCAGCATTTTAATATTCGCCTCAGGCAGCAAATATGCTAGAATCGGCTCTGGGTGTTAGGCTTTAGTATAAACTGTAAAAAGTTTTTTTAAAAAAAAAGACTATTACAATTTTTTTAATGAAATCTAGAAATTCTAAATTCACTCCCCGTTCCCTAGAATGCATATTTAAATGAAGAAACAAAATGCTAAATATTTTATGTATCCTCACCTCTCAAAGTGTCCAGTCTATCAAAATAAAAAACTAATCCCATACTGTAAATCCTTAATGAAAAGACTGAAGCCTGTTAAAAGGGAGAATAGTACCCAGGATGGTTTAAAAAAAACTTTCAGGGGTATTCCTATCTGGGTATTGGCATTTATTTGAATTCATCTGCCATATACATACATTTCTAAACTTGCCAATGTCACTGTCCATATGAGAATATCTCTTTAAGCTCCTCCTGCCAAAAAATTACAACTCAAATTGCTTTGTATGCCAATCAGGGACGCATTTGCCATGAGGTGGGATGAAGATTCCGACTTAGGTGGGAGAACATGGACCCATGAGGGGGGGCAGCAGATCATTAGTAGTAGAGATGTACAAAATTCTAGCAAGTCCACACTACTGTAAAATAAATTACATAGGAGTAATTGGCAATGCAATTGATGTGCTGAGCTGTGCAGCATAAACCAATGTTCCTGTTTCTATTTTTAATTATATTCTACCCGTATTTATATATGCTACCTATATAATAATTAGGGGGGCAGCTGTTGCTGTATACTCTTTCTATATATAAATTAGGGAATGGGCTCTGGCTATATATGCTACCTATATATTACTTAGGGAGGGGGCTCTGGCTGTATATGCTACATATATATTAATTAGGCAGGAGGGCTCTGGCTGTATATGCTACCTATATATAAATTATGGAGAGGGCAAAGGCAGTATATGCTACCTATATATTAATAAGGGAGGAGGGCTCAGGCTGTATATGCTAGCTTTATATAAATTAGGTAGGGGATTCTGGCTGTATATGCTACCTATGCATTAACTAACGGGGAGGGTCTGGCAATATATGCTACCTACATATTAATTAGGGAGGGTGATTTGGCTGTATATGAAACATATGTATTAATTAAGGAGGGGTTATGGCTGTGCATGTTATCTATATATTAAATAGAAAGGGGGTCTGGATGTTTATGCTATAAATCAGGGAGGGTCTCTAATACTGTATATATATATGTATATATATATATATATATATAATTTATTATATATATATATATATATATATATATATATATATTTTTTTTTATTATTTTTTTTTATTGGTTCTGTACATATTTTAATTTATTCGGGGGATTATATTCTGTAAACATGATGATTAATTTGTACATTCAGTTGTGTTAGCGGTATACATTATGACACTATACTGTAAGTGAATGTGCCATTTTAAGGTGCACAGTATGGGAGATTTGCTGCATGGAGCTGAAGAAGTCATAATGAAATCCTGTTTCTATCAGAGCTGATCATAACCTGTATGCCACTAATGTCTGTGTCACTGACTGACTCCTAGTGTGTGAAACAGCATCATTTTTGTAGTATCAATCACAGGGTGCTGGTAAACTGGGTCTTTTTGTTGGGGATGTTCTCAACTGTAAGTAATGTTGTCAGCATTTTATCATCAGGTTCTAGATGCTTTTTCTGCTTGCAATTTTTGTTGAGCCAAATACAGAAGGGGATCTGCTATCTGTAGGCTGCCTGGGTGGATACACTTCACTTTTCGCCCCAGGCAGCAAAAAGGCCAGAATCGGCCCTGATGCCGCATTATGAAAACATGAAAACTGAAATATAATACAAATATATATATTGAGGGGACTTGTCGAGGGAACTGTACTCTTAAAGTTGTGAAACAAAGTCTGCAAGAAAAAGGGTAAATTGCATTATGTTTGTCAATTCCATAGCATTTGGAATTCTTTCCAGCTTTCCAGTATATAATATTAAATAAAGCCACTAGGAAGCACAATTTGTCCCACAGATAACAAATACCTCATCTAGATGGGAAAAATGGAAACAACTTTAAATGACGGGTTAAGCATGTATAAAATACACAGATAGGTCAGTTGAAATTAGAATTGCTTCTTCCGAGAGGCCACTTCACTGCTATATGCTGAGGCAGGACCTCACACAATAACACCATATGCATATGTATCAGGCTTTGAAATTAGAATTGCTTCTTCCGAGAGGCCACTTCACTGCTATATGCTGAGGCAGGACCTCACACAATAACACCATATGCATATGTATCAGGCTCTATTACCACATGATTCTTTCTTTTTATGTAATAATTTAATTCGAATTTTAAAAAGTTATATATTAGAAGTGGATATTTCTTTAATACTCACTAAAACAGAACACGTAACATCAATTGTCCCCTCTGATGGTGCGGGCATGCTGTGTATTTCCAAAGAAAACCAGACTTTGTACGGTGCTGATTTCGCACCTAAGAAGAAAACAAACATCATTTCACTATATATATACACAAACACATACACACACACACACAAACACATAGGTAGGGAGACAGAAGAAGTTGAAAAGTTGGTTCCATGTTACTGAATGGGCTGTGAGCCTGCACAATAGTTGCACATTCCAATCTATACAGATGCTTATAGCCAATTGATGTAGGTTCAGTGTACCTGTTTTTACAGGGATAGATGATTAGTGCAGGTATGAATACATCCCATCCTCCATGCTTTCATATAAAGCTGAAGGTCAACAATATACACTCACCGGCCACCTTATTAGGTACACCATGCTAGTAACAGGTTGGACCCCCTTTTGCCTTCAGAACTGCCTCAATTCTGGAAGCATTCCTCAGAGATTTTGGTCCATATTGACATGATGGCATTACACAGTTGCCGCAGATTTGTCGACTGCACATTCATGATGCAAATCTCCCGTCCCACCACATCCCAAAGATGCTCTATTGGATTGAGATCTGGTGACTGTGGAGGCCATTTAAGGGGTACAACTTTGTTTCATGAAACTTAACTTTAACTTTTGCCAGCAGACATAAAGTGTTCCATTGTACAGTCATGGCCAAAAGTTTTGAGAATGATACAAATTTTAATTTTTACAAAATCTACTGCATCAGGTTTTATAATGGCAATATGCATATACTCCAGAATGTTATAAAGAGTGATCAGCTTAATAGCAATTAATTGTCAATATTTGCCTAGAAAATGAACTTTTTCCCCCAAAACACATTTCAACTTCAGGCCCTGGTGTCAAGCAGGGCAGCAAAGAAGCCACTTCTCTCCAGAAAAAAACATCAGGGACAGACTGATATTCTGCAAAAGGTACAGGAAGTGGACTGCTGAGGACTGGGGTAAATTCATTTTCTCTGATGAATCCCCCAGCTTGTTCGGAGAAAACAAGGTGAGCGATACCATCAGTCTCATGCCAACTGTAAAGCATCCTGCAACCATTCATGTGTGGGGTTGCTTCTCAGCCAAGGGAATCGGCTCTCTCACAGTCTTGCCTAAAAACACATCCATGAATAAAGAATGGTACCAGAATGTCCTCCATGAGCAATTTGGTGATCAACAACACCTTTTCCAGCATTGGAGCACCCTTGCCCAAAGGCAAGGTTGTTACTTAATTGGTTCGGGGACCAAACATAGAGATTTTGGGTCCATGGCCTGGAAACTCCCCAAATCGTAATCCCATTGAGAACTTGTGGTCAATCATCAAGAGACGGGTGGAAAAACAACAAATTGTGACAAAATGAAAGCATTGATGTGCAAGAATGGACTGCCATCAATCAGGATTTGGTCCAGAAGTTGATTGAGAGCTGCCAGGGAGAATTGCAGAGGTCCTGAAGAAGAAGGGTCAGCACTGCAAATATTGACTTGCTGCATTAACTCATTCTAACTATCAATTAAAGCTTTTGTTACTCATAATATGATTGCAGAGGGCAACAGATCATGTGAAAATATAATCTTTGTGTCATTCTCAAAACTTGACTGTACCATGACAGTAAAAAGAGTTTGTCTTCTTATTTTAATCCACACCAAAAACAACAGCAGAGAGCAGAAAATCCAGATAGACTCACTTTTTTGACACGTTTCCAGTCAAAATCGACCCCAAGTCATAAATAGTTAGTATACAGCTGAAGGTATTTGAGGAAAAACCCAAAAAGCTCCACTCTCGTTATTCGAGACGAGCACTCGAGCATCGGGAAAAGTTCGTCTCGAATAACGAGTACCCGAGCATTTTAGTGCTCGCTCATCTCTAATCATTACTTTTCCTGTTACTGCTTATAGTTCTAGCTCTTTTTAAACTCGACTGTGGGTATTTCTGAGATTTTAATGTCTGTGAGATATTTCTGACTTCTTCTTTAAATGCTTCCATGGTAGAAAAATGCGTCTGGCATGGAGCATTTCACCCTGGGGGACCTAACTCAACGTTTGTTTGGGATGACAAGAAGAGCCAAAATGAATAGAGTTTCAAAACCGAAAGTGGGGTTTCTTGCATATCCTAAAAATATCAATGGGAATGTATAAATCCAAAAACATGGCACTACCCCTATTCCAAGTATGGGTGAAAAATAAATTTAAAGAGTTATCATTTAGGGGGTGTTACATGGAGTAAGACGTGCCTCACCTTGCTCCATGCACCCAGGCTATCTAACGGCACACAGTGGCAAAGATAGTCAGTACCGTCACCCACAACATCACTATATCCTAGATATTCTATAACCCAGGAAGATGGGAAAAGCTAAGAAAAAAGCGGCACCAGTTAAACTCATCTAGTGTTTCCCCTTGTCTCGGACCCAAGGAGAGACCCGTCAAGAGAACAGCAAGATGTCTCCCAAACCCATCAACATGCTCTTCTCTGGGATCACAGAGCAATTCAAGTATCAGGAATAGATACCATTCTTTCTCCTCCCCAATGGGAAAAGATATAAGAGTGAGTACTCAGGGAGTTTCCCCATTTCACTTACCCACTTTATCAGCATGCAGCCCTCAACAACATGGCACTGGATCATCAGATGTAATTCATGCAATTAGACCCGTATCTGAACAGCTGCTCAAAACATTATTGGGGGGCCCGCACTCTTCCATTCAAAAGGAGATTCAAGGAGCGCTACAAACGTTCCATACTGAGTGTATGATGTTAGGAGAAAGAACTGCACATGGTGAAACCAGGATGGCGGAATTTACAGCAGCCCATAATGATCTAGTAGACGCTTACAACAACCTAGAGGGAAAAGTGAGGGAATTGCGTTGTAGCTGGCGGACATGGAGAACCGTTCACACTGGAAAAAGACACGTTATATACAATGAAGTACAAATGGTAAAGACAGACAGTGTTTCTAAACAAAGACAGCTCCTGATGAGGTTAATAGCACAAACCTTTATGCTAACTGTAGTTAATAACAATGGGTGCAATCTTGTTTCGTGTTTAGCCTGTATGGCTGCATGGTTTCACAAAGTTAAAATCCATTTGGCCTCATAGCTCAATTTTTTTTATTACGATACCTTCCACGTATTGGTCAGATTTGTAAGCCTGATTTGTTTCTAAACCTGAACATGAAAAACCAAGGGGCACATGCATTTTTCTTATCTTTTTCAACAACTTTTTAGAAACTTATGTGACATTTTCCCTTCAAACTTTACCATGGGCAGGTTTTCTGTAGTGTTTCTGAATTATCGTCCAATTCCAGTTGGATACAGCAATGTTTTTTTAAAAAAGTCACACATTTTGGCACAAAATAATAACTGCCTTTTCTAGCAAATAGTTCAGAGCTGTTTGCGACTTTTTTGGGACTATTTTCGACTTTTGTAAAAAAACAACACAAACTCACAAGAATCTTAACAAATATGTATTACAATGCTAGGAAACTTGATGACAAATCTAACCAGCAGAAGAAAAAACGCTGGCACACAAATGCGAAGTTAAGATACAGGTGCCCCCATGTGTATTGGCAGGATGACATTCTCTAAAGTGACAAGAATAGTCAGAAAAATATATTGCTATCAGACTGGTGCTTCCAAATGGCTCAACTAATAACCATCTATTGCTCCTAAATGCTACCATCAATAACATTCAGTATTTTCCTGTACAGCATTTTAATGTGGGTACTAGGTGAGTGAGTGGGTGAATGTGAGTGTAGGAAAAGCTACAATTGGTGTCCACTATACTGGTGAGTGGGTAGTTTAGCTGTGTTCACCCACAAAACCCGGCCCCTGGCGGGTGAATGAGTGCCACAGTGTACTCTACATTTTAAACAATTAGTTGCAAATTTGGTGTCAATATATGTATGCAAAATACAATGGTATTCAATTCTAATTGTTCATAAATAGTATCCAGTGAATTGTACCAGTTCATTATAATAAGCAGAAGCATCTGGGCTGCCAGTGTCCTTTACCTGCCCATCAGTTTTTTTCTGGCCATTGATGCTATATACCCCTAACTACTTGCGAGCCTTAACCTGCAAACAGGCTGCGTCCTTAAGGGGTTAAAAAACGGTTGTTTATTTCTAAAAACAGCTCCACTCCTGACCATGGTAGCAAGTAACCTCTATTAATTTCTAGGCAGCTGAGCTGTAATACCAGCAAAAACCATGACCAGGTGAGGAGCTGTTTTTGAAAGATAGCAGTCATGTTTTCAGACAACCCCTCTAAGCATGACCTGTACTCAGCTCCAGTGTGATGCGTGCCAAAATCTACCTCCCGTTGTTATCATGAGTTGTAAAAATTTAGGTAGATTTTCCAGTGGCTTGAAAAAAAGGTTCTATTGTTGAACTGAAATTTGACAGTGATATTGACTAATACATCGCTATATATTTTTCACAGGTTTTTCTGCAACTATGTATTGGCACCACGTCATATGTAAAATGAACTCAGGGTGCTTTGGCTATCAACAAGGGAATATTCTTCCCCCGTCTCTTGTGACGAGCGCAAAGCTTCCGACTTCATGCTGACCAGAGAGTTTTTCAACAGGCCAAGCAGCGGGATGGTGAGGCTGATGATGGCGGCATCGCCACTGACCATCTGTGTTGACTCCTCAAAGTTACTCAGCACCTGACAGATATCAGACATCCACGTCCACTCCTCATTGTAGACTTGAGGAAGCTGACTGACCTGACTACCAGTTGTGGTGGAAGTTGACATCTGGCAGTCTACAATCGCTCTGCGCTGCTGGTGCCTTTCTATCAGCTGGAACCAGTCTGCCCATTCTCCTCTGACCTCTGGCATCAACAAGGCATTTCCGCCCACAGAACTGCAGCACACTGGATGTTTTTTCTTTTTCGGACCATTCTCTGTAAACCCTAGAGATGGTTGTGCGTGAAAATCCCAGTAGATCAGCAGTTTCTGAAATACTCAGACCAGCCCTTCTGGCACCAACAACCATGCCACGTTCAAAGGCACTCAAATCACCTTTCTTCCCCATACTGATGCTCGGTTTGAACTGCAGGAGATTGTCTTGACCATGTCTACATGCCTAAATGCACTGAGTTGCCGCCATGTGATTGGCTGATTAGAAATTAAGTGTTAACGAGCAGTTGGACTAATAAAGTGGCCGGTGAGTGTATATTCCTGTCCAACCCTGAAATAAAACAAAATTCCTTTAACACCTTAGGGACCAATCTAATTTTTACCTTGAGGACCAAGCCTGCTTCTTCAAATCTGCCATGTGTCCCTTTATGTAGTAATAACTTTAGAACATGGGGTATTGTGGTTGATACATTTGCATTTATTTATAAAAAAAAAAGTTGAAATTTGGTGACATTTTGGAAAAATATACCTTTTTAAGAATTCTAAATATTTAGCATTTCAGACAAAGGTTCCAACCATCCAAATTATTAATACTTAAAATGAACCATATATCTGCTTTATGTTGGTGTAATTTTTTATGTTATTTTATTTTATTTGTAGGTTAGGAAGCTTACAAATCATACAGCAATTTTGCTAGTTTTCAATAAAATTACCTAATAAATTATTTTAGTCAGCTATTTAGTTTTCTAAGAGTTTCTAGAGGCCTATTAATTACAGCCCGATCCAAAATCATCCCATTTTTCAAAACAGTTTTTGGTAAGCAAATTAACTCATTAAGCATCTCAAAAAAAGAAAAACAAGAATTTTCAAAATTTGACAATAAAACTTTTACTAGTCCTAAAAGTTACACAATATGCTGGATAAAAGGAGAAAACATCTTAAAATGCAGTGTGCAGTTTCTTTCGAGTATGGCAATACCCCACATGTGGATGTTACCTGTTGTGTTGGAGCACAGCAGGGTGCAAAATGGTTTTGATGGAATAGTTTTTTAGGTGTCCTGACACATTTAAGTTCCCGTTTGGGATAATAAAGTATTATTATTATTATTATTATTATTATTATTATTAAGATGCCAGAACATTTGAGAACTCCAAATGACACCATTTTGGAAACTATACACCTCAAAGAATCTATCAAGGGGTACAACTTTGTTTCATGAAACTTAACTTTAACTTTTGCCAGCAGACATAAAGTGTTCCATTGTACAGTCATGGCCAAAAGTTTTGAGAATGATACAAATTTTAATTTTTACAAAATCTACTGCATCAGGTTTTATAATGGCAATATGCATATACTCCAGAATGTTATAAAGAGTGATCAGCTTAACAGCAATTAATTGCAAAGTCAATATTTTCCTAGAAAATGAACTTTTTCCCCCAAAACACATTTCAACTTATGGCCTGCCTTAAAAGGAGTAGCTACATTGTTTCCGTGATTGCCTCCATAACCCAGGTGGGGTGTTGATGAGGACAGGGCTGGAGAGAAATCTGTCCGATTAAGTAGATCACACCACTGGACACTTTAAAAGGATGCTGGTGCTTAGCATCACTGTTTCTCTTCTGGTTACCATGATAGACTCTTAAGAAACACTTGTGCAGGTCATCATGGGCAACTTCCCGAACACTTCTAACTGCCCTACCGGGGAGTATCGCACTAAAGGATTGCAATCGCTCGTCAACAATCTATCGCACATCAACATCAGGATTCAGAGAGAGAGGTTTCATGTTTGCCAAAAAGGCGTCTAGGGCTTTCCAAAAGGACCAGCAAGAGCCAGTGTTTAATCTTTGGGATCGTAGCTCGCGTAGCATTTCAGAGCTTACTCATTAATGTCATAGCAGTTAGGAGGTTTTTAGTTCATCTGTCACACACTACTTTGATGTGGTAGTATTCTTGGAGCCTAGGACTTCCTTGTGTTTCATGCCTGGGCCCACTAAGCCACTCTCTCCCAGAAAAACTCAGGGACAGACGATATCTTCTGCAAAAGTTACAGGACATGTACTGCTGAGGTAGCGGTGGTAAATTCATTTTCTCTTCTGCCCTCTATGGAAATCCCCCAGCTTGTTCGTAGAAGACAAGGTTATCGATACAACCATCTCATTCCTAACCGTAAAAGTCATCCGGGCAAACATTCTGTTGCGGTTGCTTCTTCTCTTCTCTCAGCAAGGACGGCTCTCTCACATGTCCTTGCCTAAAACACATCCATAGAATAAAGAATGGGTACCAGTATGTTCCTCCATGATCAGTTTGGGTGGATCAACACACCTTTTCCAGCATATGGAGCACCTTGCCAGAAGGCAAAGGTGATAAACTACATGGCTCAGGGGGAACAAAACATAGAGATTTGGGTCCTGGCCTGGCAGCACAACTACTCTCCCCAGATCGTAATCCCCTTGATAATTGTGGTCAATCATCAAGAGACGGTAGACAAACAAAAAACAACAAATTGTGACAAATGCAAGCATTAAATTGTGGCAGAGAGTGGACTGCTATCAGTCCAGATTTGGTCCAAAGTTGTTGAGGAGCTGCCCGGGAGAATTTTGTACAAGGTCTGAAGAAGAAGGGTCAGTCACTGCGAAATTTGACTGCTGATTAACTCATTTAACTATCAATAAAGCTTTTGGTTACTCTAATATGATTGCAAAACTTGGTTTCTATATTTGTGATAAAAAAACATCTTTAACAAACCACTAAAACCAGCATAGGGCCACAGATCATGTGAAAATATAATAAATACTTGTCATTCTCAAAGACTTATACTGTAACATGACTGTAAAAAGAGTTTTTCTTCTTATTTTAGAAAAAAAAAAGCCAACACCACAAACAACGCATAGAGCAGCAAAATCCGGATAGAATCACTTTGTGACACGTTTCTCCAGTCAAAATCGACCCAAGTCTAAAGGTAGTGATTATACAGCTGAAGGTATTTGAGGAAAAACCCAAAAAGCTCCACTCAACACTATTTCACATTCATGTTGTATACAGTAGATATAAAACATTTGATTTAAATAGTTCAAGATCAAGTCATTACATAAATGTAATCATTTTGGAAGGATGCAATCTATTAACAAAATTCAATACCCCTCCCTATTGAGGAGGAGCCATCTTAGATCTCTTTCATTTCCAATTGAATCTCATGTAGGTTAAATCTCCTGCACGAACATTATGAAAATATTTTGATACATTGGAATTATAAACATTGTTATTGGTCGGGTCAGACCCCCCAATATGTTCTCTAATCCTGTCCTTTAATCATCTCCTGGTGTATCCTACATACAAAAGCTCACAAGCCAATCCTTCAGTTCCGTTTCCTTCTGACCTAGTGTTGCAATTTATAAAACTTTCCAGATTAACATTTTTGTTATCTATTTTGGACAAAACAGATCTTGTTTGATGCAATAGTTTGGACCACAACAAAAAAACCCTTTACTATCTAACCAAGTTCATCCACAAGATATTGGTCGAAATTGTTTATGGGTAGCTCAGAGATAAAAGGGGATCTAATGTTGTTCCAAACATCATCTTCATAAAATAAGGGAAGATATTTTTATATCATCTCCCTTACTTTATGGTATTTCATGCTGTAGGTGGTAATATCAATTTTTAGGGTTATGTTTACATTTTTGAACAAAGAGCAAATCATTACTTTTCCTGTTACTGCTTATAGTTCTAGCTCTTTTTAAACTCGACTGTGAGTACTCAGGGAGTTTCCCCATTTGACTTACCCACTTTATCAGCATGCAGCCCTCAACAACATGGCGCTGGATCACCAGATGTAATTCATGCAGTGAGACCAGTATCTGAACAGCTGCTCAAAACATTATTGGGGGACCCGCACTCTTCCATTCAAAAGGAGATTCAAGGAGCGCTACATACGTTCCGTACTGAGTGTATGATGTTAGGAGAAAGAACTGCACATGTTGAAACCAGGATGGCGGAATTTACAGCAGCCCATAATGATCTAGTAGACGCTTACAACAACCTATAAGAAGAAGTGAGGGAATTGCGTTGTAGCTGGCGGACATGGAGAACCGTTCACACCGAAATAATGTGCGGTTTATGAGGATCCCCAAGTCAGTGAAACCGGAGCAACTGGAAGAGTTTCTTACTGATTTTTTGTTGCATTATTATCAGATACTCCTCAAGCAGATCTACTGATAGATAGGGTGCATAGACTACCCAAAGAGTGGTACAGAGTAAAATCCCATATTTGATAAATAGTGCTAATGAGAAGGTGTTTGACCCTTAATGTATAGCTGACGAAATGGTAAATTTTTATGCCACATTATATAATCTTAAAGAAGACGTCCATACTGTACAACCTGAAGAGGAGGAGATAAATAATTTTAACACGTTAATAAGTTTAACACCAGAACAGTCTGACCAATTGGCAGTGCCCATCACACAGCAAGAAATATCCCTAGCTATTAAATTGCTTAAGCGAAATAAGTCTCCGGGGCCTGATGGACTGTCAAACTAATACTTTAAGGTCTTTTCGGACATATTGACTCCACACCTGGAGGTCATATTTAATGCTATTCAACACACAGGGTATATTCCTCCAGAAATGTTAAAAGCCAAAATTGTCACACTCCCGAAACCAGGTAAGAAACCGGATAGGCCCGGAAACTTTCGCCCTATATCATTATCAAAATCAGATTTAAAACTTTACTCCAAAATTTTAGCTATTCATTTAGTTATTTATTCCTATCTGGTCTAATACATCATGATCAGGTTGGATTTGTAAAAGGTAGATTATCTTCAGATGGCACTAGAAGATTCATTAACATTATAGATTATGTGGGACAGCGTCGAAAGCCTTCTCTGCTTCTCTTATTGGAGGTGGAGAAGGCGTTCAACAGGATTCATTGGGGATACCTAAGAAGAGTATTACATAATTTTGGTTTTAGGGAAGAGGCACTTGCATGCTTTATAGCATTATATACATCTCCATCTGCCTCAGTGGGGTCTGGGGAATGCGTTTCTAAGATGTTTTCGATTACTAATGGAACCCGACAGGGGTGTCCATTATCCCCACTTATTTTTACATTAGTAATGGATCCTTTGGCTCAAGCTACCTGGACCGTATACCTTCCCAGTGTAAAGGGAGGTTTAGGATTACCTCATTTGATAAGCTATTACAACACAGCTATTTTAGAGCAAGCGTGTCAAAAATGGGATTAACCAACAAACATTGTATTCAGATTGAAAATGAGGCATTTGCGCAATCTCTGTTGAAAGCTAGGTTATGGGCTTCAGTATTCAACAAGGGAAGGGACCCCTGTTGTACACTTCTAAAGCTAGTCTAAAAGTTTGGAATGTGTACTCTATGGATTTCCCTTTGATACATTTACATATTATAGATATGCCGGTATTGGTGGGAATAGATCTTATAGAGATACCATTGTGAGACAGAACTATAGTATTTCATGTGACCACTACGGAACTTAATTTAATTGCATTGAAAGACTATAAAAGTATTCGCTTTTGCCGAGATGACTAATAAAGTAAATGTTAATTGTTTGATGGAACAAGCAGTAGCTAGGGATGAAGGCACACAAGATAAGTTTAACAGGAAGTGGGAAAAATGGATAGGTTCAATATACTACCAGGTGTCACCAAGTTGTGATTACAATGAGTAGATATTACCATATAATATAATATATTGGAGAGGAAGAAGATATATCTATAATTATAAGGTGGTGTCAGAGATGTGAACACAAAAAAATGTGTATTCTACGGAGAAATGCGATGTATTCCTTTTGCTGTCCTATATACTGGTTATGTTGTAAAAGTTTTTCATTTGATATGTTCTATGATATCGACTGTGATAGGAGAAAACATAATTGTATGTTATAGAAACAGTTGTTTCTTATATTTCTATATGGTAAAAGATAGTCAAAATGCAAAATGTATATCGAGTGAGAATGTACAACATGATATAAATGTATGACTTGTACTTATATATTTGGACTCAAATAAAAAGAATGTTAAAAAAAGAAAAAAAGAGTTATGATTTAGATATTTAATAAAGTCTGGCAAGGCCGCCTCCTCAGTTGACCATACTATAAGCATGTCGTCCATATAGCGACCGTACAGTGCAGTGAGTTTTCCTGGGCCACTGAACCAACAAAACCACAATGAATAATGTCTCTGTTGATATACCGCACATGTGAAATGAAGATAACACTAATTAGCCTGGGAATTTCACCACTGTAATTTCCTATTATTTAATGTGTAACTAAACTTTTTGACACAATTACAAAAATCCATAGAGCAGATAATAATAGTAAACTTTATAATAAACTTTATTAAAGGAATTAATGTGCACCCCTTTATGCTCCTTTGTGTAAAACATCTGTCCTGTACACTATTGACAGCTGACAGATAAAAGGAACTCGATAAAGATTCTAATGACTCAATTCTTTACAGACAGTCCCTGAATAGTACAATCTTCTTTGAGAGATGAATTATTAAAGGGAATATTCTCTAGGTATGGAAAGAGTTAACTATCCTATCCTTATCTGTCTGAAGTGGACAACATCAGATAGTTTTTTTTAATTACCAATATTAAAAATAAAACAATCATCACCTGATTTATTAATTTCTGAAATAACTTTCTTTAAAGGTTTAGTTATACTCTGAGAAAATCCAGTCAATAGACACTTTATTCTAAAGTTTGCAACAGCTGTTTTTTTACATATTATATTACCTTTACTGGATTATGGTTCTGTTTAATTTTTATTATATAGATTTCATACTAAAATATTTATTAACTTTTCAACCAACTTTAAAATTTGTATGATTTACATCAAACAAACAACAAGACTGAAGCTTACTGGGGTATCAGATTACATTTAAGCTTAATTGAGGAGGAAGGGAGCAGTAATTTACAGGAACAAAAACACCACCCAGCTTCTGCAAGGACAGACAAGGCTACAGAAATTAAATCTACTGGAATATGAACCAGCCACCAACCCACCAGAGCCTTTTAGCTAAAAAACAAGAAAAAAGCTAAAAACTTGTTTTCTATTATGGTACAACAACAGATTCAAGAAAAAAATGTTAAATAAGAAAGCTAAAAGATTTTTAAGTTACAAATTAAGTTCTCATTTTATCCAAATAGCTGCGCTTGACAGCTGGCAGTGACCATATGCAATGTGCCATCTAAATTTAATAGTCTAGAAAGTGAAAGGCTAAAGAAATATTCAATACATAACACCCCTAAAATCTAAACTTGACTCTGCATATATATATTGCCGACAAGGTCAATAAAACCATATGGTTTCCTTTGGCTGCAGAATGATAGATTTGTTCTATATTTTATATTTTATGTATTGCCTTTCATTAATTATAAGTAATGTCCCCAAGTTGCTCTAAACAAACTAACAAGGGAAATAATTGCATTTAATAGTCAATGGTCCAGTGAATTCATGTACTCCCTGACCGGTTTTGTCCATGCGGTAGAAAGTCAGTGGAGAGCTTTGTAATCACATCTTTGCATATAATTTTATAGATTTCTCATTGAAAAAGTTCTTCCCTCCTGAGTAACTGCTGTAGTAATCAAACAGAAGCCAGATACAGCAATGAATAATCTGAGGAGTGGGGCTGTGCTTTCTTTCACACACCAATGCTTCAAATCTTTTGCTTGTGCTGTTGCTACTAAGAGTCCTATGGCTACTTACAATACACACAGAGGTATTGTTCAACTGCTCTCTAGGACACATGCAAACATGGTGTAGACAATTTATATTTATTTGTTCTTAATAAGCAAAAAGTAGATAACCTCTTCCAGTTACCTATGGTAACATCTCACGGTAAAGAAAAGATCCAGCATGTTGAAATAACAGTTGCCCAGTAGTGGGCCTTTCACTACCTCTATCAACTCCAACTCTGTACATCCTTTAAAAGGTGACACTCCCTTATATCAAGTAACTATTTTATGCAAAGTTAATTGAAAATATAACTAGAGAACACACATATGGAATCCAAATAAAAACTGTAACTTCAATAGCCACAGTGAAATGATTTGAACCTTGGTATTTAGAGCTAACAAGAACAAAGTGCTTAAATAATCCAGTATATAGTAGTTACTGGCGTCCTGAACTTTTGAACTTAATATCATGAAAGCAAATGTACTACTATAGCTATGAAGATTTAGGTGTTAGAAATTGAAGAAGAAAATAGTTTAATAATGCATAACCCTTAAACACAACACAAGCAGCCGTAGGCAGCTCGTAATGAATTACTAAAGGCAGTAAGCATGTTAAGGCAATTGTTGTGAAAGTAACAGTTCTCTACTGATATGTGGTAATAAGAAAGGCTTGAATAAGCAATGTTACTTATTTACAATCTCAATGGAACAAAAAGGCCAAAGTAGCTGTAAATGTAGATTCATAGAAGAAAGAAAATGATTGGAAGGGTAATTATTTAATAATGTTATATATTACAGCTATTCTCACAAGCAGTTCCTGAGAACAAAATTTCTCGGCTAAACTATTAAATCACATCTCCATGACATTGTTTATTGGCCAAGTTACATGATTAAACAGCTAATAACAACCCTTCCGCACATCAGACAATATATAAAATGTAGAAACTGAAAAGTGTGCCTTACAAAGAAGAGCAATTAAGCCAAAAGAGAGCTCCAATAAATGTCAAACAAATTATATCCATGTATTATAGCTATGCTTAATGGATCTGTAATTGTATTCCCAACATCCTCTGAAATATTGACACTGAAATCAAAGGTCAAACGTCTTACTCCAGTCATAAGAATGAATGCTGCTTAATATATGGGTAAAGTAACTCATCAGGAAATTGGTAATTATTTGTTCAAAGAAAAGGTGTAAAAATGCTAATCTTACCAATAAAACACTTTGTCGCTTCACAATAATCAAACACAGCGTTCTCACCTACTGGTCATTAAAATAATCAAAAATCATGGTACTTGTAGATATACGTGAACTATTTCTAAACCAAATAAGAATCACATTTTCTGATGCCACAGAATAAACATACAAGTGTATATATAGATGATGTCTACATGATGTACTTCATCATTTTTATGTGGGTAGCACACGACCACATTCACTACAATACAATACAATGGCAATACAGCCATCCATTTACATGACCGTATTGCAAACTGTACTGTACCGTTCCATGAGCGAGATGTAAGAAAATATAGAGCATGTCCTTTTTTCTCCAATATTTCCATTCTGTATGCTCCATAGAAGTCTATGGGAATGTTTCAAATATAATATGTGTATGTACATGTGGCATCCAGGGATTTTGGGGTCAAACCACCACCTATTTTATATGTATATGGTCACGTACACATACAGTACAATCAAAAACCAGCATTTATATACGGCCAATTATGGCAATGAAATGCATGACTGAAAAAAGCATACATTTGTGGGAAAGGGGCCTTAGACTGGCATTTTGTAAACTGGTCTTAGTCCAGAATATGTCAGAGTTAAGTGTGCCAAATTTGTGAAGAGGATCCAAAATAGACCATCTTCCGTTGTTTTTAAAGTTAAAATATTCAAGTTAAAAATTCAAATTCCATGTATATTAGCCATAAGTAATGGAACAGACTGTAGAAACCAGATTAAGACTAGTAACCTAAGTTACAATAGGGCCCAGAAATTCTATACAGCTCTGAACTACAGCTACAACTACAGCTGGATACTGGCTCAGAAACAAGTTCAAGTTCAGAATGGGGTTCATGCTACTGGCTCAGGCTGGATATTGGCTTAGATACAAGTACCAGTTCAGACTAGGGTTCAGGGTACAAGCTCAAGTTGGATATGGGCTCAAGTAAAAGTTCAGGGTTTCAGGTCCAACAAAACAGAAACAGACAGTAGTACTATAGGTCACAGGCATCATTCGATCCACAGCTGAGACCAACATTAAGCTCCAAATTTTCAGAAATCGGATACTGCATGGCATACTGCAAGACAGCCCTTGAAGTGGCTGACAAACTCTAAATTCAGCATCCATTCAGAGGATTCTGAAGGTTGTAGTGAGAACTGAACTCATAGGGCAGGGCATTGTATGTGTGGGATTCCTCTTGCTTAAAGGGGTATTCTCATCTGGGCACTCACATTTAGTTTTGTTACATCTTACATATATAAATATTTCTTCAAATAGACGTTATTAAAAAAAATGTACCTGTGTGAAGATAATTTCTCATAAATGTAGTCATATGGTCCCTTAGAAACAAGACTGTGCCCTTGGATACGGCCACCTCTGCTGGGGTGATTGCACAAGAAACAAAAGTTTTTTTGTATATGAAATGTCTGGGAGTTACTGCATGTCCTACAGCCGTCCTGTGGTAATGAACGCTGAATCCAGGAGGTCAGACAAGACTCAACTGTGCATGTCTGGCCACCGCTGCCAAAATGTGAGGTGGTCATATCCGAGGAAGTTATCTCGTTTCTGAGATACAACATGGCTACATTTATGAGAAATTAACTTTACACAGGAACATTTTCTTTTTATTAACATCCAATTGAAGAAATGTTTACATATGGCAAATGAATTAAATTAAATGTGAATGCCCAGATAAGAATACCCCTTTAAGGTCAAAACTGGGATAAAATATTCAGAGTAGTACTATGCATAATGTGCTGATGTATGTGCATTATTGTTCTGCATTTGTAAGACATTTGTCGGTGGGTGGTTCACCTTTCTCATGTGTGTCTGCTGTTTGCACTTTATGTGTGTACAACATGCTTAGGATAGCTCAGTCATCAATATCTGATCAGACTCCATGCAGCCCTGATTAGTTACAACTGGAATCAAACAGCACCTTATAGTGAATAGAGATCAACAAACATTGTGCAATTGTAGTTCACTCAAGAACATGAGACTGAACTTACTGTATAATTACTGGCTGCTACACAGTATACAAAGCTGTGAAACTCCAATAAATCAGATCCCCGGTATTATGGTTAGGTTTTTCCAGTAATTGATTACTCTTTTTCAATCATTTCCTGCTGCGCACAAGGTGGTGCGCTCATTCCACACCTCAATGTATTCTTACTCAGCGTGTTCATTACATTCATGTTACATTTTCTTTCCGAGACCATAATATATTAATTGTTTCAAAATAAATAAAAGCAATTAAAACAAAGTTTTAAGAGGTCCATTGGCAGAATTGTTCCCTAGAGTATATTTGTGCCTCTATGTGTTTCCCTTGAGTGTATTTTTAAATGCACAAAAGCATCTTATAGTATTGATTTTAGGTCACATTTTGATAAGGTGACAGGCATGAATGTTCACAAAAACCCCAACAAACTGCAACAAACTGAAAAGAAACATTCAAGCCAAATTTTGTATAACATGGGTCACTTTTACCATAAGGTGAATGATCATCTGCAGATGTCTTATAGTCTAACCTTCTGCCCTTATGAAAGTGATTTCCTCTGCCTAAAACAACCCAATTCTAAGAGCCAAACTCTGACAAAGACATGTCCTTTATATTTGTTATCTTCCACCAGAGAAATAATATTATATCAAATGACACGATTCCGAATAGCGATGCATTAGACATTATGACATACTGAATGCAGTTACCATTCATGGCTAAAATTGAGTCTGTTAAGATAACTGCAGGCAAAACACTAAAGAGCATCTGTGCTGCAGGTTAACGGATAATTAAGGGAAAGTAAAGATAGAGAAGTAATTAGAGAACAAAATCTAATCTGTCTAGCAGCTTGGAGCAGGCATTTCATTTAGATGGGATTGCCCCCTAGAACTTTCAAATCCCAAAGTATTTTTTAAAGGGAATTTAGTTTGTTATGCACATTTATTAAAGATGAGAAAATATTGGCATAAATATATGTGTCATTGGAGGCACTTCTGATGTCAAGGAAACATAACTACAGGTATTATATTGCTCATGCATACCCCAGTATGTACAATGTCTGTAAATAGACAGCATACAATTTCCTCCTCACTGCTTTTGCTGTAGACACTAAGCTGAGAACATCTTATGTGAGACAGCATACTAAAAGCTAAGGGCTGATGTGTTCAGGCAAGCGGATTGCCATCACAAAGAAGTGTCACATCCTAAAACAGAGATGTTAAAAGGCAAATCAAGTGTTTTTTCCACTCAAACAAACTATTTCATGTCCGTGACCCAAACAATGCAAAGCTGCAACATATCAATTTCACACATTGCAAGTGCTAGAAAATCTCCAGCAAATAGTTATAAGACTGCACTCAACATATCTCTGTACAAATCGTGCTGGGAATTGGACTTGTTTGGTGAATATATTTGGTTTGCTTAAAAGGGGTTATGCAAAAATTAATATGGAAATACAACAAAAAGATATTTTTGACTAATTATGAACATAATTTGCTGTTCCTTCCATTCTGCTTGCTGTATGACGTAGTTGTCATTCATCACATCAACAGTGGAAAGCGTTTTGCCAATGAATGGGTGTACCGATAGGTCTGGAGATCAAGGACCAATGTGTCAAATGTAGAAGAGAGAAAGACAGCAATCTCAAAATGTTTTAGTGTTAAAAATGTGAAAATCTTCTTAATTTAAGTGCATTATAAGATGTAGGTGTATTTGAGGAACAAAGCCCCAGTGACCTACAAATTTTAGCCATCACACCTTACTCATGGTTTGACCCCACACATGCTAACTGCTTAAATAAGTGAATGCAAATTATATTCAAATAGAGATAAACTCATACAGAAAATACATTAATAGAAACTGGAAAAATACATGTTATATACAATGAAGTACAAATGGTAAAGACGGACAGTGTTTCTAAACGAAGACAGCTCCTGATGAGGTTAATAGCACAAACCTTTATGCTCACTGTAGTTAATAACAATGGGTGAGATCTTGTTTCGTGTTTAGCCTGTATGGCTGCATGGTTTCACAAAGTTAAAATCCATTTGGCCTCATAGCTCAATTTTTTTTATTACGATACCTTCCACGTATTGGTCAGATTTGTAAGCCTGATTTGTTTCTAAACCTGAACATGAAAAACCAAGGGGCACATGTATATTTTTTTTATCTTTTTCAACAACTTTTTAGAAACTTATGTGACATTTTCCCTTCAAACTTTACCATGGGCAGGTTTTCTGTAGTGTTTCTGAATTATCGTCCAATTCCAGTTGGATACAGCAACGTTTTTTTTTTTAAAAGTCACACATTTTGGCACAAAATAATAACTGCCTTTTCTAGCAAATAGTTCAGAGCTGTTGCGACTTTTTTGGGACTATTTTCGACTTTTGTTAAAAAAAACACAAACTCACAAAATCTTAACAAATATGTATTACAATGCAAGGAAACTTGATGACAAATCTAACCAGCAGAAGAAAAAACGCTGGACCAAAACGAAGTTAAGATACAGGTGCCCCAACTTTGAACTGTAAACTCGACTAATGGCTGAACAGTATAGGTGCAATATATGCAATCTAATGTATGTGGGACATACTACCCGTAAATTTAAGGTTAGATTTTCAGAACATTTACGCGATATCTTGAACCCCACAGGCCGTAATCTATCCGGAGCATCACAGCATTTTGTCAGGGTACATAACGGTGATACCCACACACTAAGTGCATACGCTATAGAGAAGGTTCACAGTAACATCAGGGGGGGGAATATTGGAGCCCGTTTGACTAACAGAGAGGCGTATTGGATTTTTACCTTGAGCACGTCCTCCCCACAAGGTTTAAATATTAAAAGGGAATTAATGTACCATTACTAGCCCGGATTATACCTCTCCCTTTGCTATGTATTGATTGCGTGGTCTCGTTCCTCTACTAATACCAAGATTAATATTATATCTTATACTGTTTTGCATGATGTTGACTTAGCCACAGTTTTTTAATTATCTTTGTACATGTACTCTTTTTATTTTTTACGTTACCTACAATTTTTTTATTCCAGACCTGTAACATGATGTGGGGAGGCCTTGTCGGCCACGCCGCGTGGTCCTCTTCGGTGGCCGCCCGGGCTCTCATCCTCGTGCGGTTCTCTATGGGCCTCCGCTGCGATGCCGATAGAAGGCCTCTCCAAGCCCCGTTGTGATGCAACTTCACGATATGCTATCCTGATGCCCGGTACTTGGTGTAGCTGTCCGTTGCTATGCGACTGTCAGCTGGTCACATGACTGTAGACCATGTGATTTGGGATGTGCATGTACATAACTTATAGAGTGTTTTCCGTTTTATTAATGCTACTATTGCTGTACTAATCAGATACCATGGATGTTAACTATTATTATTGTGTATATCATGTTATATGGGTTCCGCTGTATTTGCTGTCTGACCTAGGGGCGGCACCGGATATAACGCAGCTCCACCCGTGGGGCGTTACTGTTGAATACTGAATTGTTTGTATCACTATATATATGTGAGTCTTAACCAGTGCATGTCAGCCATGACTAAGGGCAGGTTGTCTGCCTGAAACGCGTAGGCCTTTGTGACCATCTGTCTGAGTGGATTTTATTTTTGATGCAACCTTGAATAAAGATACCTGGTGTTTGGAGACTGGCTGGATCGTTTCCTTTTTTCGCTTCAACAAAATAATAACTGCCTTTTCTAGCAAATAGTTCAGAGCTGTTTGCGACTTTTTTGGGACTATTTTCGACTTTTGTTAAAAAAAAACACAAACTCACAAGAATCTTACAAAATGATTACCATTCAAGGAAACTTGATGACATCTAACCAGGCAGAATAAAAACTCTGGAATCACAAACGTGAAGTTACGATACTGTGCCTCCAACTTTGAATGTAACTCGACTACTGTCGTTTACATATAAGTGCAATATATGCAATCTAATGTATGTGGGAACATACTACCCGTAAATTTAATTTTTAGATTTTCGAACATTTACGCGAATCTTGAAACCCACAGGCCGTAATCATCCGGAGCACACAGCATTTTTGTCGGGTACAATAACGGTGATACCCACACACTAATGCATAGCTATCGAGAAGGTTCACAGTAACTCAGGGGGGGGGAATCTGGAGCCCGTTTGACTAACAGAGAGGCGATTGGATGTTACCTTGAGCACGTCCTCCCCACAGTTTAATATTAAAAGGGAATTAATGTACCATTACTAGCCCGGATTATACCTCTCCCTCTTGCTATGTATTGATTGCGTAGTTCTCGGTCCTCTACTAATACCAAGATATAATATTATATCTTATACTGTTTTGCATGAATGTTGACTTAGCCACAGTTTTTTTAATTATCTTTGTAATGTACTCTTTTTATTTTTACGTTACCTACAATTTTTTTATTCCAGACCTGTAACATGATGTGGGGAGCCTTGTCGGCACGCCGCGTTGTCCTCTTCGGGGGCCGCCCGGCTCTCATCCTCGTGCGGGGTCTCTATGGGCCTCCGCTGCATGCCGTAGAATGGCCTCTCCAAGCCCCGTTTGGTGATGCACTTCACGATATGCTATCCTTATACCCGGTACTTGGTGTAGCGTCCGTTGCTATGTCGACTGTCAGCTGGGTCACATTACTGTAGACCAGGTGATTTGATGTTCAGTTGACACGCATCACATGACCCAACCGAACGGCAATCTTGGAGACTACACCTAACTTATAGAGTGTTTTCGTTTTTTATGCTACTATTGCTGTACTAATCAGATACACATGATGTGTTATATATTATGTGTATATCATGTTATATGGGTTCGACTGTATTTGCTGTCTGACATAGGGGGAGCACCGGATATAACGCAGCTCCACCCGTGGGGCGGTTACTGTTGAATACTGAATTGTTGTATACATATATATGTGGAGTCCTTAACCAGTGCATGTCAGCATGACTAAGGGCAGGTGTCTGCCTGAAAGCGTAGGCCTTTGTGACCATCTGTCTGAGTGGATTTTATTTTGATGCAACCCTTGATAAAAGATACCATGGTGTTTGTCGACTGGCTGGATCGTTTCCTTTGCGCTTCAACAAAATAATAACGCCTTTTCAGCAAATATTCAGAGCTGTTTGCGAATTTTGGGACTCATTTTCGACTTTGTTAAAAAAAAACACAAACTCACAGAATCTAACACAATATGTATTCATGCAAGGAAACTTGATGACAAATCTAACCAGCAAGAAGTAAAAAACGCTGGAACACAACGTGAAGTTTAAGATACAGGTGCCCCATGTGTATTGGCAGGATGACATTACTCTAAAGGTGACAAGAATAGTCAGAAAAATATTGGCTATCAACAGTGCTTCCAAATGGCTCAACTAGAACCCATCTATTGCGCCTAAATGGCTCAAACTAATAACACCAATACCACAATGGACTTTACTTTATGTGGTGTCCTTACTGAGTAACTGTATATTGTAATATCTGTCACATAACTGGGGTTAATTTATCAATCATGGTGCCAGAGTAAGGTAGAGGTAGCACGAGTTATACACACAGTCTTAGGCTACATTGCACCTGCAACGTACCGGAGCACTGTGGTGCTGCACCGTACCGCTCCCATATGGTGCGTGAGCCCATAACAAGTGTATGGGAGACATATATCGGCCATATATATATATATCGTCCCCAATCATGTTGTGACTGTAGTCTAATACTACATCATATCTACCCTATGACTGATGGCTGATGGAGCTTGATGTATCATGCTTGTTGCTAGCAGTCTAAAACATTGTCCAGTTGTGCTTTGCAATCTATTAGTTAGTCTAGCTTACAATAGAAAACTCATATCTTTAGGCGAATCCTTTTTTTATGTGAAACGTAGTCAGAAAGTGCCTAAAACAGTCTAATACTCTTATGTGTTGCAAGCATTTCATACAGTATTTTGCCGCAATTACACCAGAATTGTGTTACGGACACTTAATAATCTAGCCCTATGTTTAGATTGTCTTTGACATATTTTTTATGGTTTATGTGGTTTGTAGTTTATCTGTGTGTGTGTATTATATATATCTATATATAATATATATTATCTATATATATATATATATATATAATGTCATGCTTTGTTCCCCTGCGTGTTTGAAGAATTTTTCTTTTTGATGATGATCAATGACAAGCTAAGATCTAAATCTGTTGAATATTTTAAACGATTTTATTAAAAACATGATATCAGTAAAATAAAACGTAAAATCAGTAAATCAGTAAAGCTGCATGACGTCACTTTATAGGTAATCCTCAATAACATAAAATAAAGAGGCACAGAAAAGAAGTCTAGTCAGATTCTTATTCCCAGTGCGATACATACCTCTCTCCCCGCATAGCGACTGATTTCCATCTATTGAACAGTTCATATCCATCTGCGAAACTGTGGGCTGCCACAGGTTATAGTTGCTTCGTCTTCATCTTCCTCAACAAATGAGATTATACCCTAAGTAACAAGTGGATACCAGATGCTTGTATTAATAGATATATTATGTTTAGCGAGAAACGTCAACTTCTGCCAAATTTAACTTTTAAGGTTGTAATCTAATAGAACAGAATAAATACATTTTCAGATAGATAGATCGATAGATAGATAGTAGTATAAGCCCAAGCCTTCAAGGACAAATGAAAAAAAATACACACTAAGGGGAGAATTGTGGCCACGTAACTGCAATGTTATTTGTAATGTCTTAGAAAATATAATATTTTTAAGGATTAAAGCCACCTTCAGTGAGCAGGGCAAAGTCCGGTGCAATAGGATGACAAAGGCATTTTACTCCACTGCGACCATCAATACATTCAGTATTTTCCTGTTAGCAGCATTTAATGTGGGTCTGAGCTGTGAGTGTAGAAAACTACAATTGAGTTTCCCACTATTCTGGTGAGTGGGTAGTTGTAAGTGTGTTCACCCACAAACCCGGCCCCTGGCGGGTGAAAGAGTGCCACAGGTACTCTACGTTTAAACATTAGTTGCAAATTTGATGTAATATATGTGTGCAAAATCACTGGTTCAATTCTAATTGTCATAAATGTATCCAGGAATTATATCAGTTCATATTAATAAGCAGAAGCTCTGGGCTTGCCAGTGTCCTTTACCTACCCATCAGTTTTTTTTCTGGATTGATGCTTAACCCCTAACTACTTGTAAGAGTTTACTGGCATATTAAAAATATGCAAATACATTTTCCAGATGGGCAAGTAAAACCACACCTATTTTGATACCTAATATGGGCAGCCCCCTTAACATAACCATGACTTTTAGGAAACCTACCAAGTGTGGAATTAAGCCCAACCCCCTAATCTAGGAAGAGCAAAGGAGGAATATTTTCCTGTCCAATAACGAAAAACTTATTACTATTACCCACGAACCCTTAATGGTACAGAATGGTTGCAAGGCCTCCACTGCCTGCAAGGCGCCCTTAATTAGAAATCTCTGTAATGTGAAATTTTACTCCTGATCTGGTATATAGGAATTCTAAAACATCTACTATCTACCACTCATGTAGAAATGTTGGCACTATTTTAGCAGCTTCTCAACAGAAAGCTACCTGAACAAAGGTTTCTAAGTTTGCTATTGTCTGCAATGTTTATTACTCTGTCTTTTGAATGTTTTTTACCTGTTTTGTAGAACTCAGACTTGTTTTTACATCCAATATGTGCCAAATATCCAGACTTATAGCTTGTTTAACAGGCTAAGGCTACATGTACACGAACATATGCATGCCAAGCCGCACCCGGCAGGCAATGAAAAGGAGGGTGACCCCCCTCTCTGTACAATGCATTTGGTATGGGCAGTAACATGGGGACATGTCCTATCTTTTTTCCGTATTGGAGCAAATACCGGTGCCGCACGGCGCCATTGCCATCTATGGGGGACGTATGTCGTTAAACTATGTCCCCCATACATTAGTGTGAATGAGCCTAAGCAATAGCCTTCCTTTCTGACCTTGGATTGTACTGTGACCACATACCATCCTGTCCCCAGGTAACATATTCAACGTTCCTTTGTCCTTTGAGACACCTCCACTAGCGATGGTAGCCTTACTACGTATCACATAAAGTCCTATCCCTATACAGGGGCCTAGATAGTAAAAACCAATGGGGTGAACTGAATAATGCCAGAGGGAGTAGCCAGCCAAAATGGATATGGAGTAACAGAAGGCCCAAAACTAGCTTTAAAATTAAAGTATTTTTTTAACTTTTTTCTTCTATTTGTCTACTCCCTCTCTCGTGATTTTTAAAAAAAATTCTGCAATATAGATATATATAAAAAAAAAATGTCTATATATTTAGATTCATTGTTTTAACACTTATCTTAATGGAAAAGTAGAGTGATCACATGCTGAGCTTCTCTATGTAGGGCATGTAATTATTTAACTATCCAGCAGACACCTACCATCAATACTACAGCATGCCATCATTGCCACCATCTTGGCTGTGATAGTCCCCCCCCCCCTTCCTCTTATGCCTGGTGACCACTTTTTTGCTTTTACTCACACATAAAATTACCATAGTCCCAATATGATATAAATGAAAATGTCAGCTGTTCCCATAAAAATGACACCTTTCCATCAGTATAATTTGAAAAAAGAAAAAGACAAAAGAATTTACATATTTTAAATGTGTTAAAACCTACTGCATATGCTGTAAATTAGTAATCAAAGAATAAAGGGGATGAATTATTTAAACTGCATAGTACAAAGAAAGTAAGAAAGTTGCACAAATTTTGTTATTGGATCCTTTTCACCGCAATTGGGTTATTTTCAGCTGTCCAGTACATTGCTGTTTTACTAACATTTCTTTTCAGAAAACAATCCTTCACATCTCTTTAAACAGAAAATTAAAGGAGTGAGGAGGGGGGGGGAATAAATGGAAAAGCCACGATAGAAAACAGCTGCAGCGCCAATATGGCAATAGGTAGTTGTGCATGCTTATGTAACAATTCTGACAGAAATCTTTAATACTGCAAATCAGTGGAAATATTCATTTAATGACTATGTTTTCAATATCAACTGGTAACAACCAATATGTTTAATTGTACTTAATGTTGCGCTATGTGTGCCTCATCAACAACAGAAAAAAGTAATAAAATGGCACACCCTACTGCTAAGGTTACGTAAAATACATTTCACCATTCACTGCTGTTATTCTTTTGTATGCATGTGTGGGTATAAATAAACCTAATACTTGTCATTAATTTGATGTCATACTTGTACAGGATCTCATACCTTGAACAATCACGTTTCCATGGTAGACATTCAGAGTATAGGAAGATGATGTACCAGTTTGACTGTTGGTTGGGATCCGCCAATAATTGGAATGTCTACACCACCTTCATATAACAAAATAATAACTGCCTTTTCTAGCAAATAGTTCAGAGCTGTTTGCGACTTTTTTGGGACTATTTTCGACTTTTGTTAAAAAAAAACACAAACTCACAAGAATCTTAACAAATATGTATTACAATGCAAGGAAACTTGATGACAAATCTAACCAGCAGAAGAAAAAACGCTGGAACACAAACGTGAAGTTAAGATACAGGTGCCTCCAACTTTTGAACTGTAACTCGACTAATGTCGTGTACATTATAGAGTGCAATATATGCAATCTAATGTATGTGGGACATACTACCCGTAAATTTAAGGTTAGATTTTCAGAACATTTACGCGATATCTTGAACCCCACAGGCCGTAATCTATCCGGAGCATCACAGCATTTTGTCGGGTACATAACGGTGATACCCACACACTAATGCATACGCTATATGAAGGTTCACAGTAACATCAGGGGGGGGGAATTGGAGCCCGTTTGACTAACAGAGAGGCGATTGGATTTTTACCTTGAGCACGTCCTCCCCACAAGTTTAAATATTAAAAGGGAATTAATGTACCATTACTAGCCCGGATTATACCTCTCCCTTTGCTATGTATTGATTGCGTAGTCTCGTTCCCTTACTAATACCAAGATTAATATTATATCTTATACTGTTTTGCATGATGTTGACTTAGCCACAGTTTTTTTAATTATCTTTGTATATGTACTCTTTTTATTTTTACGTTACCTACAATTTTTTTATTCCAGACCTGTAACATGATGTGGGGAGCCTTGTCGGCCACGCCGCGTGTCCTCTTCGGTGGGCCGCCCGGCTCTCATCCTCGTTCGGGTCTCTATGGGCCTCCTGCTGCGATGCCGATAGAAGCCTCTCCAAGCCCCGTTGTGATGCACTTCACGATATGCTATCCTGATACCCGGTACTTGGTGTAGCGTCCGTTGCTATGCGACTGTCAGCTGGGTCACATACTGTAGACCATGTGATTTGGATGTTCAGTTGACACGCATCACATGACCCAACCGACGGCAATCATTGGAGCTTACACTAACTTATAGAGTGTTTTTCCGTTTTTTAATGCTACTATTGCTGTACTAATCAGATACCATGGATGTTACTATTATTATTGTGTATATAATGTTATATGGGTTCGCTGTATTTGCTGTCTGACCTAGGGGGCACGGATATAACGCAGCTCCACCCGTGGGGCGTTACTGTTTGAATACTGAATTGTTTGTATCACTATATATATGTGAGTCTTAACCAGTGCATGTCAGCCATGACTAAGGCAGGTTTCTGCCTGAAAGCGTAGGCCTTTGTGACCATCTGTCTGAGTGGATTTTATTTTTGATGCACCTTGATAAAGATACCTGGTGTTTGGAACTGGCTGGATCGTTTCCTTTTTCGCTTCAACAAATAATAACTGCCTTTTCTAGCAAATATTTCAGAGCTGTTTTGCGACTTTTTGGGACTATTTTCGACTTTTGTTAAAAAAAAACACAAACTCACAAGAATCTTAACAATATGTATTACAATGCAAGGAAACTTGATGACAAATCTAACCAGCAGAAAAAAAACGCTGGAACACAAACGTGAAGTTAAGATACAGGTGCCTCCATGTGTATTGGCAGGATGACATTCTCTAAAGGTGTAAAGAATAGTCAGAGAATATATTGCTATCAACAGTGCTTCCAAATGGCTCAACTAATAACCATCTATTGCTCCTAAATGGCTCAACTAATAACCAATACACAAACAATGGACTTTACTTTATGTGTGTCCTTACCTGAGGTACTGTATATTGTAATATGCTGTCAATAACTGGGGTAATTTATCAATAATGGTGCAGAGTAAGGGAGCACAGAGTTATACTACACAGTCTTAGGCTACATGCACACTGCCACGTACCGTATGCATGTGTGCTGCACCGTACCGCTCCCATATGGTGCCGTGAGCCCATAAAGGTGTATGGGGGACATATATCGGCCATATATATATATATACGTCCCCCATACATGTGTGTGAATGTAGTCTAATACTACATCATATCTACCACTATGACTGATGCTGTATGTAGCTTGATGTCTCATGCTTGTGTAGCATAACATTGTCCAGTTGTGCTTTGCAATCTATTAGTTAGTCTAGCTTACAATAGAAATCTGCATAATCTTTAGCGAATCCTTTTTTTTTTGTGAACTAGTCAGAAAGTGCCTAAAACAGTCTAATACTCTTATGTGGTGCAAGGCATTTCAGACAGTATTTTGCCGCAAATTACACCAGAATTGTGTTACGGACACTTTAATAAATCTACCCCTATGTTTAGATGGTCTTTGACATTATTTTTTATGTTTATGTGGTTGTAGTTTATCTGTGTGTTGTGTATTATATATATATAATTATATATTATATATATATATATATATATTATATATATATAGTCATGCTTTTTCTCCCTTGTGTTTGAAGAAGTTATTTTCTTCTTTTTGATGATAATACTGACAATGCTAAGATCTAATATCTTGTTGAATATTTAAACGATTTTATTAAAACATGATATCAGTAAAATAAAACAGTAAAATCAGTAAATCAGTAAAAGCTGCAATGACGTCACTTTATAGGATAACCTCAATAACATAAAATAAATAGCACAGAAAAAGAAAGTCTAAAGTCAGATCCTTATTCCCAGTGCGATACATACCTGCTATCCCTGCATTAGCAGACTGATTTCCATCTATTTGAACAGCTTCAGTACCATCTGCAGAAACTGGTGGGCTGCCACATGTATATTGCTCTTCTTCATCTTCCGCAACAAATGAGATTATACCTAATAACAAGTGGATACCAGATGCTGTATTAATAGATATATTTATGTTTAGCGAGAAACTTCACACTTCTGCACAAATTTAACTTTTATGAAGGTTGTAATCTAATAGAACAAGAATAAATACATTTTCAGATAGATAGATAGATAGATAGATAGTAGTATAAAGCCAAAGCCTATCAAGGACAAACTAAAAGAAAATACATCCACTAAAGGGGAGAATTTGTGTCACGTGAACTGCAATGTTATTTGTAATGTTTAGAAAAATATATATATTTTAAGGAATTAAAGCACCTTTCAGTGTAGCAGGGCAAAGTCCGGTGCAATAGGATGACAAAGCATTTTACTCCACTGCTACCATCAATAACATTCAGTATTTTCCTGTACAGCATTTTAATGTGGGTACTGACTGTGAGTGTAGGAAAAGCTACAATTGATGTCCACTATTCTGGTGAGTGGGTAGTTTAGCTGTGTTCACCCACAAAACCCGGCCCCTGGCGGGTGAATGAGTGCCACAGTGTACTCTACGTTTTAAACAATTAGTTGCAAATTTGATGTCAATATATGTGTGCAAAATACAATGGTATTCAATTCTAATTGTTCATAAATAGTATCCAGTGAATTATATCAGTTCATTATAATAAGCAGAAGCATCTGGGCTGCCAGTGTCCTTTACCTACCCATCAGTTTTTTTCTGGCCATTGATGCTATATACCCCTAACTACTTGTAAGAGTTTACTTGCATATAAAATATGCAAATACATTTTCCGGGATGGGACAAGTAAAACCACACCTATTTTGATACCTTGTATGGCAGCCCCCTTAACTTCAAGCATGACTTTCAGGAAACCTACCAATGTGGAATTAAAGCCACACCACTATATCTAGGAAGAGCAAAGGAGGAATAATTTTCCTGTCCCATAAAGAAAACGTATTTACATATTACCCAGAACCCCTTAACGGTACAGCAATGGTTGTAAGGCTCCACATGCCTGCAAGGTGTCCTTAATTGGCAAAATCTCTGTAACGAGAATTCTTACTCCTGATCCTGGTATATTAAGGAATTCTAAAACATGTCTACTATCTGCCACTCATGTAGAATGTTGGCACTATTTTAGGCAGCCTCTTCAACAGAAAGATACCTGAACAAAGGTTTCTAAGTTGCTATTGTTCTGCAAGTGTTTATACAAGTGTTTTGCAAGTGTTTATTGAATGTTTTTTTACCTGTTTTGTAGAACTCAGACTTGTTTGTACATCAGAATATGTGCCAAATATCCAGACTTATAGCTTGTTTAACAGGCTAAGGCTACATGTACACGAACATATGCAGGCCAAGCCGCACCCGGGAAGGCATGCACCCGGCGCCATGGAAAGGAGGAGGGGTGACCCCCTCTCTGTAGCAATGCATTTGGTATGGGCAGTAACATGGGGACATGTCCTATCTTTTTTCCATATACGGAGCATTACGGTGCCGCACATGCGGCCATTGCCATCTATGGGGGACGTATGTCGTATAACATATGTCCCCCATACATTAGTGTGAATGCAGCCTAAGCAATAGCTTCCTTTCCTGACCTTGGATTGTACTGTGACCACATACCATCCTGTCCCCAGGTGACATATTCAACTGTCCTTTGTCCTTTGAGACACCTACACTAGCGATGGTAGCCTTACTACGTTATCACATTAAAGTCCTGATCCCTATACAGGGGCTAGATAGTAAAAACCAATGGGGTGAACTGAATAATGCCAGAGGGAGTAGCCCATAGCCAAAATGGATATGGAGTACAGAAGGCCCAAAACCTGCTTTAAAATTAAAGTATTTTTTTAACTTTTTTCTTCTATTTGTCTACTCCCTCTACGTGATTTTTAAAAAAAATATCTGCAATATAGATATATATAAAATAAAAAAATGTCCTATAATATTTATATTCATTTTTAACACTTAATTCTTAATGGAAAAGTAGAGTGATCACATGCTGAGCTTTCTCTATGTAGGGCAGGTAATTATTTAACTATACAGCAGACACCTACCATCAATACTACGCATGCCATCAGTGCCACCATCTTGGCTGTGATTGTCACCCCCCCCCCCTTCCTCTTATGCCTGGTGACAACTTTTTGGCTTTTAATCACACATAAAAATTAACATAGTCCCAATATGATATAAATGAAAATGTCAGGTGTTCCCATAAAAATTACACCTTATCCATCAGTATAGATTGGAAAAAAAGAAAAAGACAAAAGATTTACATGATTTTAAATGTGTTAAAACCTACTGCATATGCTGTAAATTACGTAATCAAAGAATAAAGGGGATGAATTATTTAAACTGCAAAGTAAAACAAAGAAAGTAAGAAAGTTGCACAAATTTGTTATTGGATCCATTTCACCGCAATTGGATTATTTTCCAGCTGTCCAGTACATTGCATGTTTTACTAACATTTCTTATTCAGAAAACAATCCTTCACACATCTCTTTAAACAGAAAACTTAAAGGAGTGAGGAGGGGGGGGGATAAAATGGAAAAGCAACGATAGAAAACAGCTGCAGCGCCAATATGGCAATATGTAGTATGTGCATTGCTTATGTAACAATTCTGACAGAAATCTTTAATACATGCAAATCAGTGGAAATATTCATTTAATGACATATGTTTTCAATGTTCAATATCAACTGGTAACAACCTAAATATGTTTAATTGTACTTAAATGTTGCGCTATGTGTGCCTCATCAACAACAGAAAAAAATAAATAAAATGGACACACCTACTGCTAAGGTTAGATAAAATACATTTTCCATTCACTGCTGGTTATTCTTTTTGTATGCATTGTGTGGGTATAAATAAACTCTAATACTTGTCAATATAATTGATGTCATACTTGTACAGGATCTCATTACCTTGGAACAATCCACGTTTCCATGGTGATACATTCAGAGTATAGGAAGATGATGTACCAGGTTTGACGGTTATTGTTTGGGATCCGCCAATAATTGGAATGTCTGACACCACCTTCATTTAAATAAATTAAAGCAGGTATAAATACAAGCTATAAAATAAAACTGAATTCTATCTTAAATATCAATATCATTTTATGACATAATGGATAGGAAACAACGCTCACGGACAGAATGGATAAGCTATAAAGAGGCATCCGTGAACTAAACAAACATCATCCATTGTTTAACTCATGGTACTGCATAAAGTAAGAGAGAATAGCATCTGCCTGTGCAAATAAAAAAGGAATAAAAACATTTATGTAGATCATCTTTTATATAAAGTGCACGTAATCAAACAAAATAGCCCTAGTTTAAGAAAAACTGGAGATCTTGGTATCTTTCCAACTACTACATGTACAATACTAACTGGGTTTGAATGAAAAGATACATCAACCCCTGTAGGTAGTTCAATTTTTTTAAAGAATTTCTTAATAATGTAGTTGGTCCATCATTTATTAGCACAATGTCACACACATAGTGCAGAAAGTAGCCCAATCATAGTGCAGTTTATGTTCCTTTGATGGAAGCTGAAACATACATTTGTCAGCACAAAGTGGTGAAGAAATGCATCAAATGCACATGGGTGTGAGCACAATTTTCCATATTTACTTACATCTGTGACACAGACAGGGGCTGGATATGTCAAATATGGCTAATAAGGAGGAATTCTTAGAAGAACTTGGAAATCTGAAAATCTTCCCCACAGCATCATTATTTGTTTGGGTGGAGTTTGGATCTGAAAGATTCCGTGTTGGCTGGGCAAGTTTTATATATTATATCTTTTTTGCAATATGCTTTAACAACTGCCTGGATCCCTAAGCAGGTCAAAGGACCATAAGACCCTTTTAAATATCATACATTGCAGACATTTAGCATGGGTTTGTTCTATGTACCATGTTGGAAGTCCAATGGTCTAGGGACGAAATATGTCCTATTGTCTTTGGCACTTCTTGCTCAATCCATAGGATGAGCTGAAACTAGAGCTGGTGATACAAGCCAGTCCCCAGTTCTTCTGACCAGAACTCATAGGGTCTTGATAGCTTCTTAACGGTATGGGGTCTTATCTTTATATGATGAATTTGTGATTTTATGTATTATTTACCCTACTAACTTTTTGTGGCAAGTATAATGTTTGGTTTTACCATCAAAACTTTGCTGTGGCAAGAAAATAACAAAAACTGTATTCCCTAGGCAATACAATTACCACTAATCTTGTAGACTTGGTTTACATTTTACTAGTTTTGCATATACTACAGAAAAAAAGTTTGGGGCCTTCATTTGTCCCCCAGATAACAGCAGTGCCCCTGTGTGATGTTGATGGGCGAGAGAGAGAGATCCTCCTTTCTATAAAACGTCTTAGCTTACATTTCTAGCAGATGAGCTTCTAAAGGGTTAACCAGAATAGGAACTTTTGAAATCCTGGGTGTTAGAGATTTTTGGCTGGAAGCAGTGCTTGATATCCTACTAAACTTCTTTCGAAGCACTGTAGTAGAAAGTAGCTCATCCATAGAAGCACCTTCATCAGCCGTTGTACAAACATAATATGGAAGTTACTAAGGTGTTAAAGATTATAAAGCAATTAGAATAAACAAGAAAAACAATCAATTTGAACAATAAACACAATGGCTAACTTATTATTTCAAGTATCTGACAAATATTCTAAACCTTACCTTGAAAGTCAATCTGTTGTTGGTATAATTGGGTACCATAAGGACTTTCTGTGTAATTTGTCTTACTTGGCAATCTATCACGATATGATCAAGAGCCAGGGGTTCTTGGCCAATACCTCTGAGGCCAAATATATGTTCAGTACCATCTGTTTCATTTTGAAGAATTAGTTTACCCTGTTAAAATGGGAAGGTGTTAAGCCTTTGGCTGTAAAGTTTCATTTTTTAATTTCCAAACTGCTCCTTATGAACAATTAATTTACCGAACAGAAAGAACTGAATTTTGGATGTTCTTCATGGTTTGGTTTTACATTATTGCCAGTAGCTAAGCAAATAGGAATATACATTCATAAAGCTAGTGAATACTGTATATTTTATTCCGATTTTAATTCATGGATCAAGAATTCAAAGAATTTAAACTATAATCCATTAAGCTGCACAGGTATTTCAAAACATAAATAATTTGGATGCTATTTAAAAATAATTTGTATACTATATTATTTGTATACTGTATATTTTTGGCCTTTGGACAAAATACTCCTAAAATGTACAATGAGAACATTCGGTCTGCAATCCTGCCAGAAGCACTCCAGAGTGCACTCCACTAAAGTTGGCTGGCCAGCATGCCAGTAGGAATCCGCCAGCAGGCATACATATTTCATGCAATAAGCAGATAAATGATAGAAAATGGACAACTAAGGAATTGATTATCCATTAGTAAAAAATCTCTATACATCCATGCGTCCCATTCATGATAACAGGACACCGATTTTATACATATTCATATACATATACACATGGGGAATTGTGCAACATTTTTCAAGCTGGCATAATGCTCCTGTTAAAAGAAAACAGGATATATATTGTAGAACCCTCAGGTAGGTTATGAAATGTTCTTTCTAGAATTACTGTTTTTGAAATCTTGGCCACTTTCAAATTACTTCCAAAGTTATGTAAAAATGGAATTTCCTTTATTTTATGTGGAAATTCCCTATTGTATGTGAAATGTCATCCATTGCAATTGGGTCACTTTTGAGGGCTAAAGGGGGAGCATTATTTTAGTTACCTTTGGGTCTTTAGTATGTAGAAGCATGTCATTGTTGTTACATTAAAGATAAGAATCTCATCTTCAGATAGTAACGGGCATGTGATTCCATTATCTATGGAACCAGGAAGTTAAAGCAATAGTTGGGAACTGGATCTTTATCTGCAGCATATATTTGTATTTAGCTGCCTGTTTCTCTGTAAATAAAAATGTAATCCAATAACTCCTTCAAGATGCAAATAATGTTTCTTGTAGAAAATATTGCAATATAAGTGAATTTGTGATGTTCTTGCTTAGTCACGTCTTTGTCAAACACACTAGCCATATATCAAAGATCGGAGGATCAAAGAAGATAAGCTGGCACAGGATATGGACATCTGCATGTCCGGAAAGTTTGACAAAGGCCTAAATAGGCGAAAGGTCACAAATTCATTTATATTACCATATTGTCTACAATAAAACATTATTCAATATACAATAAAACATTTTTCCAATGCTTGGATTACATTTTGATTTACTACAATTGGGGTGGCTACCCTTATCCAATAGCGCCAATAATTGATTGAGGTGTGGGCGCACACCCTGGAATTTGCCTGTATCTGGTTTTGTAGCTCATATCAAGCCGGGGCCAATCTAACAAAAGTTATCTTTAATGATACCAAAACATGGCTCTTACTCTTAACCAAATATTGAGGTATCTGAAGAGACACACTGCTCATTTGCAACGGATGAAATTTCACATGGAGGACCCTACCTGAAGTTGCTGGTAGTTTTATGGGTTAAATTCTGCCATGCCTTTAAGTATTACACTGCCATTGTCAGTGCAAGTATTTTTATACAATTTTTATAATAAAGATCAATTGAAATAATTGAAATTTCTTATTACATATTAAAAATAAATTTTGGATTATTTTCATCCCACGCTAAAGGTGCATAGTGTTTTTTTGTTCTAAAGAAATGTTAATTGCTAATAAACAGCTAAAAAAATACTTTTTCTCATTGCTTCTTTTCATGGGTCACAATACTTACAGTGCTACTACTTTCAACAATAGGCTTAAACATTAAAGGATAATGAGCTTTTTCTCCTGCTGGGATATGCAAGAATGGAGGACCATAGAATCGATCTCCTTTAAGAATGGCTGTCAGTTTCCAGACTTGATGAGTCATATTGCTCTAAAAATAGAAAAAAAATAATGTTTACTCCTAGGAACCCAAAAACTCAAGAGCATGCTTAGAAAAAGAAAATGTCTAATGATGGCTATGACACCAACCCAGACACACTTTAATTCTTTTACATCTAGCTAATGATGTGGGACAGATCGACAAATCCTCATTAACACTGCTTTAAAACACTTGATACAGTATACAGTGTACCAGTCAATATTATTTTTTTCATCCATATAAAGTCATAAAATGTTAGCTCTAAAAATAATTTAAAAAATAAAAAATGTAACTTCATTACAAACAGACCAAATAAGAGCTAAGTCTTCATGGATGATTATGTAACAACACACAAAAAACATGCTGTATGCATATGGGGGATGCATTCACAGAATGGTTAATAAGTTAATTAAGAATCTTTCAGATCATTTAACTTGCTCTGGGGTTTGAACAAATAGAAACCTTGCATGCACTGTATTACAGAACAGCACAAAATATGGAAAAAGAAAGGAAATGAACCAGAAAATGACCATAATAAATACACACCAAAGTAGAATAATGTAGAGCAAGGTGGCACATAAATGTACAAACAAAGTAATTACAGAAGGGTAAGAAGACCAGAAAATAAGATGAAAACATGTTTAATTTGATGTCTTGCGTCTAAATATGAAAATAGTAAATTTAGCCACATCTAAGATATAAAGCTAAGTGTATGTATGTATGTATGTATGTCGCTAAAGGAATCTGCACCGTTGAGTTTACAATTACCAAATTTTGCACAGTCACTGTCTCTGACTCAGGGAGTGTCATAGTTACAGTTTTGAGCCGAAATTTTCACCCCTCGCTTTCCAAAATCCACTTTTAACCACCATATACAGGAGCCATTGTCTGCTACTGGCAGAAACAGACACTTGAAGAGTGTCAGAGACAGACAGTCACTGAAAGAGACTGCCAGAGATAGACAGTCACTGAAAGAGACTGCCAGAGACAGACAGTGACTGAAAGAGACTGCCAGAGACAGACAATCACTGAAAGAGACTGCCAGAGACAGACAGTCACTGAAAGAGACTGCCAGAGACAGACAGTCACTTTGTGCATGTTGCTCCACATTATTTAATAATGTCACATGCTTAATTAATTAGGTCCGTTTTCAGGATGTGCACACGGTGCACTTGACTTAATGCTGTTGCGACAGAATTGTGTTGCATATGAGTTATAAAATTATGTCTGACAAAATGCAACCACAACATAATTGAGTCACACAGATAAAATAATTACACATTGAAAGGCACTTTTATATACAAACCAGGACAAAAACTGGCATACACACAATAATACAGTATATCTGCACCAATGTCTTTTTGCTGCTGGGAACTAAGACCCCAAACTTGGTAAAATCAGACCTATTCACACATAAAATACATTAACTTTTTCTATTTCAGAGATAAATCCAGGATTTATCTCCTATGCTTTAGTTTCATGGATATTGCATTGCATAAGAGAAAGAGAGAAGGTACGTCTCATTTTACTATACAGGCACTTACTGACATAGGGCTCATTCAGGTGGCAGTGTGCTTTGCGGACCAAATCCCGGGGGGTTAGCGCTCCTCACCACTCCATAGGAAGAAAAGTGGTCATGCCACAAATCTGCCAAAATATGGGACATATTTGGTGACACAATGCACCGACACAGAATGTGTGCACACCGCATTGTGTCCAGAAGTCTTAGGGGGCCATGATCTGGTCGCAATCATGCACCATACCAGCCTTCGGATGAGCTCTTAAAGGAAATCTGTCACCAGGGACCTCATTTTTACTGAAGACAGGTTACAGAAGTCCATTACAGCTGCGTTGCAAATAGGCCTTTCTGCTTTCTCTAAGCATTAGCATTACAAAATAATTGTGTGTAATAACTTACATTACACCCTAACAGAAACCTCTGTGTTGTCCTAAAGGTTGGTCTTTGGTTTGGATGCATTTCAAAAAACAGCATGTAACTTGTGTGTACTGCAGACTGCTCAGCTCTTTGAGCTTAGATTTCTGACAGAGAAGGCATTCAAATTTCCCTATAATCAGAACTCTCCGCCAGGTCAGACCTAGTTTAAACAGGTCTATTCTGGAAGTGATTGTGCCCAGATTTACTAGGAGGATGGATCAAGTCTTAATAAATTACCGTCAATATTTTTATCTGTGATTTTCAAATATTTGATTAGTTCCATAAATGAAAAATTAATGGGATCAGAAATCATCAAAGATTTTATTTAGCTAATTATGCATGTCCACACCACCTCCCTCACAAGGGCTGTGAATTCTCCTGGAGCGTTCTGTGCTGCTAATTATAATTATATTTTATTTTCTAGGTGATCCCGGCATGTCAAGACTAGTGATGGAAAGCACCGGGATTAAGATTAAGAGGAGCAGATCTGAGTATTTATAGGTTTTTATTTGTTTTTTTAAAGAAGGTCTCTACTCCCTGCACTTCCTGCTGCTGTTAGATTACACAGGCAAGGTGGGAGAAAGCAGAGGGTTGGTTGTGACATGTTCTACTCATTTTAACAGCCTGTGAACCTGAGAGCATAATCAGAGCCCCTCAGGCTCATAAGCATAATAAAAGTTGTTTTTAGAATGAAGGGGACAATGGATAACAAATATAAGAAGCTTACCACAGTCATGTTGCCTGAATCTACGAGTAAATGTTTATCAAACTTTTATTTTGATGGTAGATTTTTTTTTAAATGGGTGACATTATTTTAGTTAGAATTAGATGAGAGTAGTCTAAACTTGCATGGTTTGCATGAAAAAACAAACTTAAAATTCATGCAGCACAATGTTTAAACATCTAATATTTTGAAATTAAATACTTCATCAACAGCAACAGATATAAGTCCAGTCTTCAAGATGGATACATTGTAATATAGACACATAATGAAGCCATGTGGTGTAACTTACTATTGGAATATCTTGAATCAGTGCTTCACAGGCTGGGGTAATAAATTCCAATTCTGTTTCAGCGCTGCATGGGTTGACGACACATTCAATCATAAAGACTCGTACATCATGAGAGGAACGTAGCAAAATTTTGCAGGTATAGCAGCCAGGTTTCTCAGGGACAAATTTCATTGGAAGTAAAACTCCTTTTTCTTTATCTGCACCAAAACAATAAATAATTACACAAGATACATTACCCTTCCACATAATATCCAATGCAAATTTGGCAAGAACTATGCAATTTATCTTGGTTTGTCAATGCAGAACAGAAAACTTCATTTAATAAAACTATATACAACACTAAGAAAAATCCTGGTTTTATTCAAGCCAAGTATACTAGTTTTTATCCCTTGTTTATAGAGAACTGTAATAAATTATGTTGACCAGTAAATAATAAATCTTTCGTTGGGTATACAGTCCAAGCCGTGTATGGAAGAAACATTTTTACAAATATAAAGTAACACAACAATAACATTGAGTGAACATTCAAAGTGATATACATCAAAATATCTACTGTATATCATCTATAGCAACTGATCTGAGTTCAGCTTTTAGTTTGTAAACAATACTAAATATACAGCAAATGTACAGCAACAAAGTTCTCACTTAATTCATCTTATCTACATCTAACTTAGTGTATCTTCTGAAGATACTCAACTCTACAATGCTACCAAGATCAGCCAATAATATGTGGTTAAAACATTGAGCAAGAAAGTCAGCTTGGTAATATTTATGTACTGTTTGATATATTTATTGTTATTATACTTTTACACGTAATTCATTTTATTCCTCTATACTGAACTCTGGCAATACTGGGTTTCTGCACTACACAATGGACATAGCTGCTACACCATGGACATGGATCCCAATATCAGCTAATTTATTGGTACCTTTTGTTGGACCTCAACCAATCTGATGAATGATCTGTCTTAGGGATGAGGCATCAAATTCTTTAGTCCAGAAAACCCCCTATAACAGTGGTGCCGAACCTCTGACACAGGTGCCAGAGGTGGCACTCAGAGCCCTCTATATGGGCACCCTTGCCATCACCCCAGGGCAGGGTTCGCCAGATAAAACTCAAGGCCTCTTGCAGTCCCAGGCAGCCCAGGACCCTAGAAGGAAGCTACAATGATAAGCCAAACTTCCTCTCCTTCTTTCTACTGCATTGGTGTCCTCAGGTGCCTATACAATTTAAACCTGTGACAGAGCAAGGAGTAATAAGTTACTGCTTAAATTGTTGCATTGACACTTTGCGAAAAATGCGTGGGTTTTGGTTGTAGTTTGGGCACTCAGTGTCTAAAAGGTTTGCCATCACTGCCCTATAAGCTTTTAGAAATACTGTATATATTCCACTATAATCAAAGATTTTCATAACAATTTTTGCACTGAAAAAGCCCCACTTGACTTATACTTGATAGATAAAAAAATAAAGTTTGTACTAAACCTCGGTGCCCTCTTCTCCCTGCAGTTCCTGGCTGGGCCGGCAGATGCACGTCTATGCAATCTGCTGGCACAGAAACAATGATGGCTGCTGACGTCATAGTTTCTGTGCTGGCAGATCATATAGACGTGTATCTGCCGATCCGGCTGGGAACCCGAAGACGTGCTACAGGGAAAAGAGGACGCAGGGAGTCAGTGTCGGAGGGTGAGTACTAAGTTTTATTTTGAACGGGGCTCCCTGCTGGACATTTTATTAATGGGGGCACTCTGATGGACATTACATTAATGGGGGCACTCTGCCAGACATTACTTTTATGGGGGCACTTTTCAGGCCATTACTTTTATGGGGACATTCTGCTGGACATTTTATTAATGGGGGCACTCTGCTAGACATTATATCAATGGGGGCACTCTGCTAGACATATCAATGGGGGCGCTCTGCTGGACATTATATCAATTGGGGCACTCTGCTGGACATTTTATGAAACAGAGGGGCTGCTGTGGACATTTTATTCATGAGGGGAGACTCCTGGACCTTTTATTGATGATGGGGGCCGACCGGACATTTTATTAGAGAGTAACGGCTGCATTTCCCACCCTCGAGTTAATACGTTTTATCAGTTTTTCAAGGTAAAATGAGGTGTCTCGGTTTATACTCAGGTCGGCTTATACTCGAGTATATAAGATATGTAAGCAAACCAAGTACCTTACTAAAAAGCAGCATCACTAAATATAACTAACTTGTGGTTACGTTCTTGGAGAAAATGACACAGCAAGTAATTTACAGTATACTGCTTGAAAAAGATTACGGGAGAAGTTATATAACTCATTGACAAAATTTCAGTTTATAAAGCATAAATTGTAGTTGTAAATTAGATTCAGGACTACGGAATGTGAGGATCACTTGGAGGCATCAATATCTTTGTCTTCCAGGAACTGGATGTGGCTTGGGCCACATGATGAATTAAATTGTCCTCCATCAGAGAATTTCAGGGACTGGTAGAGAAGTGAAACTCATTTCAATGTGTCTGATTATGACGCTTAAGGATTTTATCCTAAAACTTAACAGAAGTCAAAGTATTGATGATTATTACATGGGATTTTGTACAACCATATAAACATTTGCCTCCGAAGAGCAATACTGAACCATTGCTAAATTGGGAACGCTAGTAGATGTTGAAGGTAGTATAATGTTCACAACTATATAATGGCCATAGTGTCGCTGTATTATTTGGTCCTTGTATAGTGCTATTAAATAGTAACTGTATGACTGTACTTATAAGCTCTGTTGCAGTGCTGCAGACTTTGTTGGTGTGATGACCTTTTTTCTGTGAACACCATCATCCATATACAGTAGACTTTACTGTGCCATCTGCAATAAGTTTAGTTCTGGTTTTGTACCTATGTAATATGCTTTTTTCTGGTGCTGTACCTTTGTCATTAGCTTATTTGTGGCACTGCTTTTATACTATTTTGGCACTGTTTGGATTTTTCTACACATTCATTGGGGATTGAGTCCTGAATATTTTGTGACCCTTTCTATGCCCTTGGTGAGTACCATGATATACACAAACAATTACTATATAAATCGGCTATTTATCTTAACTGTCTTACTGTGCTCACATGTGTGCCACTGTACTGTACCATGCATGGGAAAAAGATAGAGCATGCTCTGTCTTTTTCCGTATTTACGGCCAAAACATGCCTTGTTATGGAGAGCTCTGCTCACCCCTCCGCCTCTCTAGCATGCTGCTGTATGCTCACCCATGCAATGGCTGGACGACCATACGGCAATGTGCAAGAAGCCTTAAAGTAAGACTGGCACTGTTGCCTATTGCACCCAACCACATCTCAGTTTCTGTTGATTTAGTTGAAAAATGAGGCTGGGATCTGATTTTTAATGATAATTGTCTATACTTGGCAGTGTAGATAAATTGGGATTTTTCAACATTTACTTCACCAATAATCATGAGGTTTATCATAATCCATAAGTCCATAAATGTTAAAGCGCCATACTAGGCACAATAGCAGGCTGTTTCACCGAGGGCTCTGCATACCTTGTGACGTTTCGGAGGTAACGCCTCCTTCCTCAGAGGAATGGTCTGAGGAAGGAGGCGTTACCTCCAAAGCATCACACGGTATGCGGATCCCTCGTCCCATTTTTATTCTGAACCCATGAGGACGGAGGTGAGCCCCTGCCTTTCGGAGATCTGATGCACCTTGGTATCCGGTACTTCGGCCACCAGCGTGGACTAGGCAGCACCCAATGCACACTCTCACAGTGTTGTGCCTGATCGCACAACTATTGAAAGTGAGCGCATTACCTTACTAGTAAGGACACTATTGGGTTATCCCAAAATTTATTGCACCAGGAAGCGCTTGTTTTTTCTTCTTTTTAGTAATCTTGAGATTTAAAGGCCACTATCTGACAAACACATTACAATCTTAAATAAAGTATGTAACATAGGCTCATTGTCAATTAATGCTTATATAATAAGCTAAACAGAAAACCAACCATTTCCTGTACATTCTATAATATCTGAATTGTAGAACAGCTTATACCTAAATTCTAAGGCCATGATTAATCCTTCCAATGTATTTAAGTTTAATCCCATGATCAGTAATTTGCACTTAAATTGCTACCATTATCCAATTTAAACTAAATATAATAGAGCATTACACCCTCAAAGTGTAATGTGTAAAATCTTACCTTTGTTACCAGTCTACAATGGCAGAATAACATGTAATCTACTAAATCAATTTCAAAATTACAGTTATTTTCTGAACAATGAAATGTTCACCTGTGTAAATTAAACTTCAGAAAAATAAAATGACAATTTGTATAATATGTCAATGTTATCTAAACCTGAAAATTACACCTACAGCAATATAAACGGCTCTGCACAAAGAAATAGATTAACATTTCAAGGGCAGATTCACAGTGAAAATTTACCATGTGCCATACGTTTTGCCCCCCAGGACTAGTCAGCCAAAATTGCCAACTTTGATGGGACTGACTGACAGCATCTTGTATATACTGGAGTTTGGGGCATTCTTAATTTCATTCTTTGTCTTTGTTTCCGATAAGTTTCCTGTAAATGTGTTTGGAAGGCTTATTCCAGCCTCATCAATGAGGACATATGCACATCTGGCCAAAGCCAACAGTATTTTTATATGGTTGAGCCAGAAGAACAGAAAAGATACTGAAAGTGTGAGGCCATCTTTAAAAAAAATCTCCCTCAAATTTAGAACACTAAGGGGGATTTTGTCATATGTTGGCGCTGATATGATAAAGCCCCCCCTCCCCATGTCCTGGTGGATACATCAAGAAGCGTAGAGCCTGCTCAATCTCTATGACATACGTACATGTTAGGATGCTGTAAAAGACTTTGCACTCACTTATATTATATTTGTTGTACTGCTTTCCCACTCTTTTCTATATTTATACTTTTATATATATACTATACATACACTATACTCTACTAGTTACTCTGTGCTGCAATGACTGCTTTTAACAATACACAATGTAAGTAGTGCAATTTATTATGTAAATGATAAAATTATCAAATAGTGTAGTCCCCAAGGAGGACTAAAATAATAATAAGAAAATAAATAATAAGAAGATACAACATCTATTTCCCCAAAAATTGAAAATTAAAATAAATAAAAAGAATACACATAATGGTATTGCCTCGTCTGTAATCACCCAAGATATAATTGTCACATTATTCAATCAGAGAATAGTAATCCCCATAAAAAGAAAAATATGAAAAGTGGCACCTAAAATTTATTTTAGTTAAACCAACTTAGCCTACAGAAATTTAACATCAACAAATATCATGGTTAAAATAATTCAAGGAATTAGAAGGTCCTTTAAATCCTACAGATTTTAGCATAAATTAATGTAAAACAAAGATGTCTAAAGCAAGGACTGGCCCTTTTATTAACTTGGTTTTTAACTTATCTTCAACTCCTCAATTTCTATGAACAGATTAAAGAGCACTATGATTCCATTAAAAGGATGAAGGAGAGCAAGATGACAAAATGCACATGTTTTTTGTTGTGTGTCAGAGCAAAGTAATAGAATATGAGTGTCCCTGAATAGATGAAATGTTTAAGTGACTTCATCAATTTAAAAACCTTGTCATTTAATAAAAAAAGAGTAAAGGTACGTGTGTGGGGTTTTGATTTTGTTTATGAGCTTAACTTGCTAGCAAACTCTAAACTTTGAGCCTCCTGAATGCATAAAACAAAGCAACCTTTTTGATTATTACTAAAAAAAATACCAACATACATTAGCTAATGTTACAATGTACCTATATTACCTTGCTTTTCAGATAGCTCTCCTTCTTCCACAGATACTGGATTATCAGTAACCTGAATTCCTCCAGAAACTGGAATGCTGATTTTCTTTGGTACCTCAAAATACTGTGGCATGCTTACTTCTACATTATAATCAATTGTCTGGCACTTTTTGGAAGCAGAGGAGAATGAAGAAGACCGTAATGAAACTTTTACCTTAAAAAACATAAAAGAAAACTTAAAATTAAAAAGATATCATATATTTTTTAAAAACTTCTGTAACATAATGAGATGGCACCGAAAGTAACTTATAGCCAGAACTCCAGTTTATTCAATTAATAAAAATCTGGTCTTTATTTAATTCACATAAAACTATGCTATAACACCTAAGATAAATTAGGCTAAGGCCCCTTGCACACAAACATATCCTTGACTGGGCTACCAGCGTGGTCACAGTGCTGTGAGACAGCGCATGCTCACCGCACTATGATTAGGGGAAATACATCAGTGGGGGCCGTGACGTGCCCATATCAATGGGCACTATACATTTGTGTGCATTGGGCCTAAGAACCAAGCCAAAAACAAAACTAGCCTGACAGAAAACCCGAAAGAGAAAACAAAATCTCTCCCATTAGACTGATCAACTGATTTGGCCAACTTGATGACTACCATTGGCTTAAAAATGACAACTCTAGATGACTTTCAGATGGTTGGTTAGTGTTTGTTGACAGCTTCAGGAAGTTACATTCTTTAAGAAGCTGAAGTGATACGAGTTAGTGATTACAGCTGCATTCTGTATATGTTTGCATATTGAAGTTGATGATACTACATCAAAATATGAATACAGTAAGCAATGCATTGCCAAATTACATCACATAGCAGCAAATTTTTACTGCCCCCTCCCAAAAATTGATAACGCATTCTTAGCATGATTTCCTTGACTGAGGGTAATTTTTGTGCAGATAAGGTACACAACCGAAAACAGAATGGTTGTATTGCATATGCATTGTTTCACATTAGCATTTCGTTAACTGAAATACAAATATAATGAATCCATTTGAAGTCTCATAACTCATTTCCATTCAGTCGCCTTTCACATTGTAATTATTTTAAGTCCATTTTGACCTTTAAAACACTTGAAAAATATGGGCAATACAAGACCATGGCCGTACAACAAACAAATAGACAGAAATGAATTAAAAAGGATTTAGCCTTTACCGCAGAATATGTGTCACTGCCCTTTCCAGCTGGCATTCAAATTTATTCTAATATATTCTGATAAAATTTTGAAAAAAAATTGATATATATTAGTGTTTGGATCAGTTTTCAAATATATCTCAAAGGTTGACCATAAATATTAAAAAAACTGACAAGAGGCTAATAGCTCTTTGTCAAAATATATCTAATAGGTATTACCCACTTAACCACTTGCCACTGATGTCCTTTTTGTGTTTCCATTTTTTACTCTCCTCCTTTCAAAAACCATATTTTTTTTATTGAACAGTTCACAGAATTGTATGAGTGCATTATCTAATAGCGCATGCAATGGACTTGAAAGCTGGAAAAAAATTCTAAAAGTATGCATTTTGCGCCATTTACTTTTTTGGGTCAGCCTGATCATGGTGAAACCAAATTTTTAAAAGTATTTATGAAGTATTTATGCATCTTAAAACATTTAAATCTTTTATTGTACTGAGCTATGTAAGGTCTTTTTTTATGGGGTCGAGCTGAGATTTCTATTGATACCATTTTGGAGACAGCTAAATTTTGGTCACATTTAGGCAATTGTTTCCATTACATGGTTCGCTGCAGGGACTAACTGATTTTACATTATAAAAAGCATAAAGCATAAATGATTCACACCCATAACCGATGCCTTAACCAATCATTTCATATTAGATGTGGATATTTGCATGAGGGCTCAGTCCGTAATGGTATACTATGTTCCTTTACATGTCATTAAGATACAATAATAAGGGCCCCCATTGACTTTACTATACTTGGTTGAAGTTAATTTATTAACTTTTTTTTTAAAGAAACATTTGATTGTGGTCCCTGCACACACAGCTATTTTTATTTTTCTGGAAATAGTTCAGGTTATGATAGTACACTTTGTAAAATACTTTATTTATTTTCTTGCTTCTTTATTCTCCTTTAGTGAGCAGTGTGTAATATATAGTGTATATGTGTATATATATATATATATACACATATATATATATATATATGTGTGTATATATATATATATATATATATATACACGCTGGACTGAAGGCTAGATACGAACTTTCATACCATGAGAATATTTAACTTGAAAATTTAGTTATGTTAGGAGATAAAAACAATTCAGGGACTGTCTGTCTAGAGTTAAGTAATAAGAATCTCTCATCTGCAAGTTCTAGACACTTCTAAAAGCAGTAAAAAGAAAAGGGGTAAAAAAACATAAACACGTTTCTCTAACTTGTCTGGGACAACCCGATGACTTTAGACATTAGCGGCGCAGGTCCCGAGTCTGCAGTGACGTCTTTTAGTTTAGTTTTCTACTGCTCTCACGCTAGGACCATAGGGAGAAGGCAGATGCGGTTCATTACCGCTGCTGCCGGCTCTATAGACTCGATGGTACCGTCACGGTCTGAAGGGGTTAAACAGTGCTGCTGGATCTTATTAGACCCAGTACAGCTCTGATCAGAATCCCCAGCCACAGGTGGTATTCTCCTCTGTAACTGAGGCTCTTATAGATGCCTCAGTTACTGGGAAAAACTTGTAAAATAAAAAAAAATAAAGTAAGATAAAAAAAAAGAGGAAATGTCCTCCAGGGGTCTTTTATGACCTCATGGAGGACATATAAAGTAAAAACACACACAAAAATACTACAAAAAGCATCAACATAGTCACCCTGTTTGCCTGAGACTATACATATTGTATATCAAAATACTGAAACAAAATAGAGAATTCATTAATAATGTTCATTTTGAGTTTATTTGAAGATATTTTAAAAAGTACTATAAATAACAAACAAAGCCTTTTTTCCACTTTTAACCTCAAATAAAAATGAAAAATGTTGAAACTTATTACCTTTTTAACTAGCTCGATGTGTCCCAAAAAAAACACAGTATTCCCTAAAAATGCCCGGTAACTAGAGCCTTTTCAGGCTCTTTGTAAATTACAAAGTTTACTGTTATCATCTGCACAATTGATTTATACAACTTGGTTAAAAGTTTAGTTATACCTAAGGTTCCTCATACATTTGAGATGGCATGCCAAATGTCTGGTTCCCGCTAATCTCTGCATACAGATTCTAAAAATTAATTAATATGAAAGCTCAGTGAGCACTTGACAGTCCAGCTAGCAAGACAGAATTCAGCAGAGATTTCAAAATGAAATAGATTAGAAAGGAAAGAGGGAAGCTGATAAGAGCCGAAGTAAGTGGATAAGAAATCACACTGCTTTGATGAGACATATTACAAACATTTCTTCACTTTTACTATTGATTTATGCATAGTCTGTTAAAAAGTTAGTTAACATTCCTGCAATCTAATATAAATACTTTCCATTGACATACCTCTTCAACGCCATCTCCTGCTAAAGCCACAGCAGCTCGCACACTACTACTCTCCAAAGTGCCAGTAACTTTTCTACGTTCATACTCTAATAAAGTCATCTGCATCTGAGCTGCAAGTGCCAGTGCCTTCTCCCTCCTTTCATTCACCAGTGGAATTTTCAGATCTTCCTCCAGGATGCTATTTTCTTTGCATTTAAAGTAACAGATCTTCTGTGCATCTGTATTACAAAAAAATATTGAAAAAATATTACAGCAAAGCTTTACTGATTTACAGTACATGATATTTAGTATTTACAGAGAAATTGAACCACTTAACTCGATCCCAACCACCTACTGACTTTAGAGTCTGCTGCGGCGCCTGTAAACTTTACACTGATTGGTGACTGTTGTAACCTTCAGGAAACTTTATGATAACCTTTCTCTGTGATACAGTTATTTCTGTTATGATCGGCATGTTTTTTTGCAAAAAAGGTATACTCTGGTTATTTTGTAAAACATTGTGACATGGTGTATCCCTTACGAAAAATCCATCAAATGTTGATCAATGGAGAATACATTGTTTCTGAAAAAATAAAAGTCATATTATATTGTTCTCTAATTTATATATCCAATGTGTATAGATACCTACATATATACAGTGGCATAACTTAAAGCTGATGGGCCCCAGTGCAAAGTCTGTGCCAGACCCCCAACTATAATGTATGGTTTATAGTACTAGTCTTCTCATATGGGACAGTGATACTTGGGGCGTTCTTGCCCCTTGCCTGTGCAATCTTTAAAAATCAGCGAACATTTACCAGCAAATGTTCACTGTTTTTTACTGTATTATAACTACATATGGTCAGAACTGGCATATTTTTTTCGAACAATTACCTGAGAGCCTGCTGGTCAAGGCACTTAGGTTATTGTGGGACAATAAGTCTGTGATTCTCAAACCAACCAACAAGGGTGGGGCATTGGTATTCATGGATAAATTAGATTACATCAATGAAGCATACCGTCAACTGTCTGATCAGGAGGTATACATCCCCCATCCCCCATTATCCATTTCTATCATTTAGGTAGAAAATTCAGGCCACACTAAGGGTACACTTACAAACTGGCACCATAGACAACTTTATGATCAAATTTCTCACCAATCCACATCCATTTACCCAAGTGTCCTACATGTTACCTAAGTTTCATAAGACTCTTCAGAGCAAAAAACTTGCTTGACAATACATTTTTACAGACAACCAGATCTATCTCCAATTTACCTTCAGAGGGTTTTTTTTGTCAGTTGGGATGCGACAATCTTGTACATATCCATTCTACATTAGAAAGTATTGGTATTACACAAGAATGAAACACCTACATCTACACAAATGTGCTTTGTGACTGATCATCTTAGGTTGGTTTTACAGGAGAACTACTCCCGGTTTAAAGACCAATTTTACCTTCAGAAACAGGGAAAAGCCATAGGGTCCAGTGGGTCCCCCCATATGCAGATTATATCATGGATTCTTTTGTGAGCCAATTTGTAAACATCTGTGAGCTATTTCAACATCATGCCCTGTTATGGAAACATCTACTGCATATGGAAGGGGGGCTCTGTGAAGCAAACCATGACGTTTCGGATCCCTGAACACAATTTTGGGTCTTCGGTTTGGATTGCATCACTAAAACCGCGTGTAACTTGTGTGTGACTGCATGACGCTCCTGTCCTCTGCCCAGCACCCACAGACTCGAGATTTCTGCCATAGCAGGGCATCTCCAATTTCCCTATAATCAGTAGTCAGAACTCTCCGCCAAGGGTTCAGACCTACGTTTAAAACACAGGTCGATTCTGGCCGTGTATTTTCCCCCAATGTACTAAGGAGGATGATCAGTCTTAATAAATTACCGTCATAGTTTTATTGTGATTTTCAAATATTTGATTATTCCAGAAAATGAAAAATTAATGTGATCAGAAATCATCAACACATTCAAAGATTTTATTTACTATTAACATGTCCACACACCCCAGGCACCGATCACCTCTCCAAGGGCGTTTCATTCTCTGATCGCGTTCTGTGGCTGCTACTTATGCCTGATTTCTATTTTATTTTCTATGTGATCCCGTCATGTCAAGACTAGTGGATGGAAGCACTGGGATTAAGATTAAGAGGAGTCAGATCTTAGTATTTTATAGGTTTTTATTTGTTTTTTTCGAGAAGTTCTCTACTTGTTCTGCCCACTCCTGCCAGACTTCCTGCTGCTGCTAGATTACACAGGCAAGGTGAAGAAGCGAGTGTTTGTTGTGACAAAATGTTCTACTCATATTTAAACCAGCCTGTGAACCGAGAGAGCATAATCAGAGCCCTCAGCTCATAAACATACCTCCACGGTTGTTTTTTTTCATCCTGCAGGTGGCCCTGGCTCCCCCCTATCCGCCGCTTCCCCCCAGTCCTGTTTGCCTGACTCGCTGCGTCCTTTTTTCTCAAACCGTTATTTTGAGGGTAGATTTTTTTGTTAATGTGGTGACATTATTTTATTTAGAATTAACTGCAAGTAGTCTAACTTGCCATGGTTTGCACAAAAAAACAAACTTAAAAAGTCATTTGCAGCACAATGTTTCAACATCTAATAGTTTGAATAAATCCTTCATTCAACACAACAGATATAAGGTCGCAATTCTTCAAGATGGATCACATTGTAATATAGACCATGTAATAGAAGCCATGTGGTGTACCTTACGATTGGAATATCTTGAATCATGCCTTCACAAGGCGGGGTAATAAAGTCCAATTCGGTTTCAAAAATCACAAAGGCGCTGCAATGGGTTGACGGACACTTTCAATACATAAAGACTCTACATCATGAAGTGAGTGCGTCGCAAAATTTTGCAGGTAATATGCACCAGGTTTCTCAGGGACCATTTCCATTGGAAGTAAAACTCCTTTTTCTTTATCCTGCACCCACAACAATAATATTACAACAAGATACCTTACCCTTCCCATAATATATTCCAAATGCAAATTTGGCAAGAACTATCAATTATCCTTGTGGGTTTGTCATGCAGAACAGAATAATTAATTTAATAAACTATATACAACACTAAGAAAAAGCCTGGCTTTAAATATCAAAGCCCCCCCCCCAAGTATACTAAATTTTTTTAAAAAAAAAAAAAAAAAAATTTCCCCCCTGGGTACCAGAGAACTTAATAAAGTATGTTGAACCATAATAATAAATCTTGCATTGGGTATACAGTACAAGGCCGTAGGTATGGAATAAACCTTTTTACAAAGATAAAGTAACACACACATAACATTGATTTAGTTGAAACCTTCAAAGTGACATACCATCAAAATATCTACGTATATCATCTATGCAACTGATCTGAGTTCAAGCTTTTGTTTGTAAAACCATACTAAATAATACGCAAATGCTACACGCAACAGAGGTTCTCACTTAATGCATATATCTCCACTAACTTAGTGAATCTTCTGAAGATACTCCCTCTAACTCTACAATGGCGTACCAAAAGATGCAGACATCCAATAATCTGTGGTTAAAACATTGAGGCAGAAAGTCAGCTTGGTAATATTTATGTCTGTTTGATATATTTAATTGTTATTATACTTTTACCGAATTCCATTTTGATTCCTCTTATTACTGAACGCTGGCAATAACGGGGTTTCTTCTGCACTACACAATGGACATGCTGCTACAAAACAAAACAACCACCATGGACAGTATCCCAATATCAGCTAATTTATAGTACCTTTTTGTTGACCGCCCAATCTGATGAATGATAAGCTTAGGGATGAGGCATCAATTCTTTAGTCGAAAAACCCCTATAACAGTGGTGCCGAACCGCTCTGGCACCTGTGACCACTCAGATACCTCGTAATATGGCAAACCCTTGCCCATCCCCCCCGCCCCGCCATTGCAGGGTTCCCAGATAAAACTCAAGGCCTCTTCAGTCCCATCAGCCGAGGACCCGAGAAGGAAGCTACAATTATAAAGCCAAACTTCCTCTCCTTCTTTCTACTGCATGTTGTCTCGTTCCTATACCATTTAAACCTGTTAACAGAGCAAGGTAGTATATAAGTTCTGCTTTAATTGTTTTGTCAATTGGCCCTTTGCGAAAAATCGTGTTGTTTTGGTTGTGTTTGGGCACTCAGGTCTAAAAGGTTTTGCATCAACTGGCCATAAATTAAAAGCTTTTAGAAATACTGTATAATCCACATAATCAAGATTTTCATAACAAATTTGTAGTACTGAAAAGCCCCACTCGACTATACTTGATAGATAAAAAAATAAAGTTTGTAACTCAACCTTCCTCGGTGCCCTCCGGTCTACCCGTGCATTCCTGGCGTGGGAGCCCGTCCGGCAGATCACGTCTATCAATCTGCGGGCACAGAACAATAATTGCTACTGACGTCATATTTCCTGTGGCCTGGCGAGAGCTCATATAGACTGTTTCTGCCGTCCGGCTGGGAACCCCGAAGACCGTGCTGCAGGGAAAAGGAACGCAGGGAGTCAGTGTCGGAGGGTGAGTACTTTTTATTTTGAATTGGGCTCCCTGCTGGCCATTTTAATTAATAGGGGGCACTCTGATGGACATTAACATTAATGGGGGCACTCTGGCCAGACATTACTTTTATGGGGGCCTTTTCCGGCCATACTTTTATTGGGGGCATTCTGCTGGACATGTTATTAATGGGGCACTCCGGCCTAACATTATATCAGTGTGGGCACTCTGCGAGACATCATTGGGCCTCTGCACATTTTATGAAACCTAGGGGGAGAGAGGGGGGGGGGCTGCTTTGGACATTTAATTCATGAGGGGAGCTACGGACATTATTGATGAATGGGGGCCTACCGGACATGTTATTATAGAGAGTAACGGCTGCATTTCCCCCACCTCAGTTAAGCGTTTATCAGTTTTTTTCGAGGTAAATGATGTGTCTCGTTTATACTCCGGTCGCTTATACTCGAGTATATAAGATTGTAAGCAAACCAATACCCTTACTAAACTAAAAGTCAGCATCAATAAATATAATAACTTGTGGTTGATTCTTGTAGAAAATGACAGCACAGTCAGTAATTACGTATAATAAAGACTGCTTGAAAAAGATTATACGGGAGAAAGTTATAAACTCATTGACACAATTTCAGTTTATAAAAGCATACTTGTAGTTGTAAATTAGATTCAGGCTACGGAATGTGAGGATCACTTGGCGGCATCAATGTCTTTGTCTCTTCCAAGGAACTCGATGTGGCCTTGGGCCACAGGAATAATGAATTGTTCCTCCATCACTCGTAATGTTCAAGGGACTGGAGGAAAGTGAACCTTTCCATTTTTCGGATTATGACTCTTAAAGGATGTTATCCTAAACTACCAGAAGTCAAAGTAATTGATGTTATTAACATGGGAATTTTGTACAACCATTAAACATTTGCTCCGAAACCAATACTGACCCCATTGCGTTATTGGGAACGCTATATATGTTAAGGTATATAGCGTTCACAACTATATAATGGCCACAGTGTCCGCTGTATTATTTGGTCCTGTATAGTGCTTTTAAATAAACTGTATGACTGTACTCATAAGCTCTGTTGCGTGCTGCAGACTTTTGTTGGTGTGATGACCTTTTTTTCTTTGAACACGCATCTCCATAACAGTAGACTTTACGTGGCCATCTGCATAAGTTTAGTTCTGACTTTGTACCTATGTAATCTGCTTTTTTTCTGGTGCTGTACCTTTGTCATAAGGCTTTATTTGTGGCACTGATTTTTATAACTATTTTGGCACTGTTTGGATTTTTCTTTCTACCATTCATGGGGATTGAGTCACTGATATTTGTGGGACCCCTTTCTAGTGCCCTTGGGTGAGTACCATACTACCAACCAATTACATATACCACAATCGGCTATATTTATCTTAACAGTCTTACTGTGCTCACATGTGTGCCACTGTCCGTACCAGGCTCACACCAACAAAAATGCATCGAGCATTTGCTCTGTCTTTTTCCGGTGATTTTACGCCAAGACACTGCCCCTTGTTAGGTAGGCTCTGCTCACCCCTCAGCCTCTCTAGCATCTGCTGTTTCTCACCCATGCAATTGGCAGCGAACGACCCATCAGATAGAACGGCAAATGGGCAGAAGCCGGAAAGTAATACTGGCCTGTTCGCCTATTGCCAACACCCAACCACAGCTCAGTTTTCTGGGTTGATGTGAGTGAAGAACTGAGCTGGATCCGGCTGATGTTAATGATTATTGTCTCTAGATTGGCACGTGTAGAGAAAGGGGATTGTCAGCATTTAATGTCACCAATAATCATGAGTTTATCATATCCATAAGTCCCTACTTTAAAGCGCCAATAAGCACAATAGAGCTGTTTTCACCGATGGCTCTGCTACGCGTGTGACGTTTTCGGAGGTACGCCTCCTTCCTCAGAGGAATGGTCTGAGTAATGATGCGATTACCTCCAAGCATCACACGTATGCGGATCCCTCGTCCATTTTTATTCTTACCCATGAGCCGGAGGGATCCCCTGCCTTTTTCGCAGATCGATGCAGACCCTTGTATCTGGTACTTCGGCCCACCAGCGTGGACTAGGCAGCCCCATGCACATCTCTCACAGTGTTGCCTGATCCGCACAACTATTGAATGTGACGCATTTTTACCTTACTAGTAAGGACACTATTGGGTTATCCCAAATTTTATTGCAACAATTTATCGGTTTTTTCTTCTTTTTATTTAGTAATCTTGGAGAGTTAGGCCACTATCACTACGTACCCATTACAATCCTTAAATAAAGTATGTAACAATAGCTCATTGGTCAATTCATTCTTATAAATAAGCTAAACAGAAACCAACCATCCCTGTACATTCTATAATATCTGAATGTAAACGCTTATACCTAAATTAAGGCCATGAGTACCTTCCAATGTATTTAAGTTAATATCCCATGATCATACTTTGGGGGACAACGGAAATGCGACCATTATCCAATTTAAAAAATACTAAATATAATAGGCATTACACCTCAAAGTGTAATGTTGTAAAATCTTAACCTTTTTACCAGGCACAAATGGCAGATAAAACATGTACTCACTAAATCAATTTCAAAATGAACGTTAGTTTCTGAACATGAAATGTTTCACCTGTGTACATTAAACTTCAGAAAATAATTTGACTATTTTCATAGATTCAATGTTATCTAACCTGAAAATTACACCTACAGCAATATAAAGGCTCTCACAAGAAATAGATTAACATTTCAGGCAATTCCCGGTGAAATTTACCATGTGCCATAGCGTTTTGCCCCCCCGACTAGCTCAGTACCCCAATTGCCAACTTTGATGGGACTGACATTACCTTTGTATATACTGGAGTGTGGGGCATTCTGATTTCATTGTTGTCTTTGTTTTCCGATAAGTTCTGTAAAAGTGTGAGGCCATCCTTAAAAAAAATCTCTCTCAAATTAATTCAGAACACTTTAGGGAATTTGTCATCTGTAGGCCGCTGTACCTATGATAAAGTCCCCCCCCTCCCCGTGTCGCTGGTGGATATCACTCAAGAAGCGTATAGCCTGCTCAAGTCTCTAGTGACAACACATTCCATGATGCCTGTTAAAAGACCTTGGACTTTTGCCTCACTTTATATTATATTGTTTGTAAATGCTTTCCACTCTTTTCTATATTTATACTTATATGGTATAAAGTATATATAATATATTATTTATTATATATTATATATATATATACATATATACCTATACCTACTAGTTACTCTGTGCTTCAATGCACTGCTTGACCAATAAAAACACAATGTAATATTGCAATTATTCTTAAATTAGTAAATTATCAGATAGTGTAGTCCCCAAGGAGGACTAAATTAATAATAGAAATAAATAAGAGAAAATTTACAACTCTATTTCCCCAAAAACTGAAAATAAATAATAATAGATACACATAAGGGTATTGGCCTCGTCTGTCATCACCCAAATATAATGGTCACATTATTCAATTCAGAGAAGCGTAATCCCCATAAAAAAAAAAAAAATATGAAAGTGGCACCTAAAATTCTGTTAGTTAAACCAACTTAGTCAAAGCAGGCTGGCCCTTTTATTAACTTTGTTTATAACTTAATCTTCAACTCCTCATTCTTTCTATGAACATATTAAAGCACTACGATTCCATTAAAAGGATAAGGAGAGCAAGATGACAAAATGCACATGTTTTTGTTGTGTGTCATAGCAAGTATAGAAATGAGTGTCCCTGAATAGATGAAATGTTTAAGTGACGTCAAGTCAGTTTAAACCTTGTCATTTATAAAAAACGACATTAAGGTACGTGTGGTGGGGTTTTGAGTCTTGTTTATAAGCTTACTTGCTAAAACTCTAAACTTCTGAGCCTCATGAAGGCATAAACAAATCCAACTTTTTGATTATTACTAAAAAAATCAACAGATACGGAACGAATGGTTACAATGCTACCTATATTACCCTTGCTTTTTCTAGATAGCATGTCCTTCTGTCCACATATACTGTGGTTATACAGTAACCTGAATTCCTCCAGACAAACAGGGAATGCTGTTTTCATTGTACCAATGGGTTCAAAATAGCTTGGTGGCATGCTTTACTTCTACTTATAATCAATGTCTGGCCCTTTTTGATACAGGAGATGAAGAAGACGTAATGACTTTACCTCTCACAAACATAAAAGCGAAAACTTTAAAATTTAACAGATATCATATATTTTTTAAAACCTTCTGCAACATAATGAGATGGCATCCAGTACAAAAAATAACTTATAAGCCGAACTCCAGTTATAGTTCAGTTAAATAACAATCTGTCTCAACTATACTAATTCACATAAACCTCATGCTATAACACCTACTATAATTAGGACGTAAGCCCCCTTGCACCAAACATATCCACCTTGACTGGGCTCCAGTGTGGTCCACAGTGCTATGAGCATAGCGATTCTCCCGCCTATGATCGGGGACATACATCAGTTGTGCCGTGACGCGCCAATATCCATGGCCCTATACGATTTGGGTGCATTGGTGCCGAAGAACCCAAGCCAAAAACAAACTAGCTGACACGAAAACCCGAAGAGAAAACAAAATCTCTCCGCATTATATGATCAACTGATTTGGCCAACTCGATGACTCCCATTTGCTTTAAAATGACAACTCTAGATGACTTCAGATGTTGGTTAGTGTTTGGCTTTGACAGCTCAGGAGTCTCATTCTTTACGAAGCTGTAAGTGATACGAGTTTATGCTTACAGCTGCATTCTGGATAGTTCACGCATATTGCAGTTGATGATACACATCAAAATATTGAATAATCAGTTAAGATGCATTGGTTCAATTACATTACTAGCGCAAATTTTTACTAACTACACCCACTCCAAAAATTGATAACGCATTCTTAAGCATATTTCCTTGACCGATGGTAATTCGTCTTCATTATAAGGTACAACAACCGAAAAACGAATGGTGTGGTAGTTGCCATATAGCATATGTGTCCACACATTAGATTTTGTTAACCTGAAATATCAAATAGAATGAATCCATTTTGAAGTCTCATAACGTCGGTTCCATTCAGCGCCTCTCACATTTGAATTATTTGAAGTCCATTTGACCTTTAAAAAACACTTTGATAAATATGGGCAATACAGACATGTCAGTACAACAAACAAATTACAGAAAATGAAATTAAATAGGATTTAGGCCTTTACCACCGCAGAATTATGTGTCACTGAGCCCTTCCAGCTGGCCTTAATTTATGCTAAGTATATTCTGATAAATTTTGAAAAAAAATGATATTATTAGTGTTTTGGATCATTTTCCAATATAATCTCAAGTTACCATAAATATTAAAAACTGACAGAGAGGCTATAGCTCTTTTCAAATATCTCTAATAGGTATTACCACTTACCCCTTGCCACTGATGTCCTTTTTGTGTTTTCCATTTTTTACTCCCCTCCTTATCAAAAACCTATTTTTTTATTGACATTTCACAAATGGTATGGGAGTGCATTATCTAATAATAGCGCATGCAATTGACTTGAAAGCTGGAAAAAATTCTAAATGTGGGCGAATCTATTAAAAAGTATGCCTTATGCGCCTTTACTTTTTTGGGTCAAGCCTGGTCACGTTGAAACCAATTTCTAAAAGTATTTATGAAGTATTTATGCATCTTAAAACCATTATAAATCTTTTATTGTACTGAGCTATGTAAGTCTCTTGTTTATGGGGTCGAGCTGTGATTCTATGATAAACAATTTTTGGAGACAGCTCAAATTTGGGTCACATTTAGGCATTTTTTTTCCATTACATTGGTTGCTGCATGACTAAACTTATTAAACATTAAAAAAATAAAAAGCATAAAGCATATGGGTTCAACAATACCCATAACCGATGCCTTAAAACCAGGGGTCCCAAACTTTTACATAGGGGGGCCGTTCACTGCTCCCCCTCAAGACCGTTGGAGGCCGACTTAAGTTTAAAAATAAACGCGGTAACCCATGGTACATAATACATTGGGACCAACCCCCTCAATTAATAATTTAATATACTGCACTCCCTTATGAACTATTTATATAGTGGCCCATTAATTAATATACTAACGGACCTCTCTTCATTAATTGATTGAATATGCCTCCCCCCCATTAATGACTAGATTGCCCCCAGAATTAATTATTTGCCTATACCCCCACCATTATTATTTCCTCATTCTGCCCCTCCCCCATTATGTCCTAACTTCCCCCCACTGTTAATATTTCCTATGCTTGCCTTTCCCACCATTAATAGTTTCCTAAGCTGCCCCTCATAATTAATTATTCCTCCTATACTGCCTCCCCCCCCCTGGTTAATTTATTTCCTATACTTTCCTCCTCATAAATTAATTATTCCCTATACTGTCTGCCCCGCCACCATTAATTATTCCCTATAGTGCCCCCTGTGCCCCGCCACCATTATTCCCTATACTTGCCCCCTCATAAATTAATTATTTCCATGCTGCCCCTCTACTTAATTTCCTGCCTTGCCCCCACCTTAATTATTCCTATGCTGCCCCCCCCTTCATAATTAATTATTTCCAATGCTGCTCTCATAATACATTTCTGCCTTGCCCCCCCACCTTATTTCCTATGCTGCCCCTCATAATTACTTTATTTTTTCGTATGCTGTCCCCCCTATAATTAATTATTTTCCCTATACTGCGCCGCATAATTAATATTTCCCGAAGCTGCCCCCTAAATTAAGTATCATCCATAACTTACTGGCCCTCCACCATTAATTATTCCCAATACTGCCCCTCATATTACTTAATCCCTATACTGCCCCCTCATAATTAATTAATATCCTATAACTGCCATCATAGTATTTTTTCCTAGCTACCCCTCATAATTAATTATACCTATACTGCACCTCCACCATTAATTAATTTCTCCCTCTACTGCCCCTCATAATTAATTAATCCCGATACTTGCCCCTCATAATTAATTATTCCCAATACTACTGCCTAACTAAAAAAAAAACTAGACTACGCCCCTCATAATAATTATTCCACATCTGCCCCTCAAATTAATTAATCCCTATAATACGCCCCTCATAATTATTATATTATACCCTATACTGCCCCCAGATTATTATTTCCTATACTGCCCCTCATAATTATTTCCCTAAGCTGACTTGGCCCCTCTAATAAAGTATTCTATACTGCCCCTCATGCCTAAGTATTGTGTCCCCCGCACGGACAATCTTTTTAACTCTCCCTTTTTTATAAAAAATAAAAACCCTGTACCCACCTAGTCTTTTTCTTCTTCATGCCGCATCCGGCAGGAAGGGGTGCGCGCAGACCTAGTGTTCTAGAGCGTGTGCGCCGTGGCTTTATTCCGCCAAATCGCTCCAGTAATATGCTCTCGAGCGGACCGTTTACGGCCACAACCGAGCACTATACAGGGACGGCAGCAGCTTTCCTTTTTCGAACGGACGGAGGCTCCTGCCTGACTGTCCTCAGGCCACGAGGTTCCCGGCGGCTGCCGGCGCCAAATGTCGGGGCCGGATTCAAACGGTCCGCGTGCCGCATGTGGCCCCAGGGGCCTATTTTGGGGAACCCTGCCTAAACAATCATTTCATATAGATGTGGATATTTGCATGAGGGCTCAGTCCCGTAATGTTATACTATGTTCCTTTACTGTCATTAAGAACAATACTAAGGACCCCCATTGACTTTACTATACTTGGTTGAAGTTAATTTATTTACTTCTTTTTTTAAAGAAACATTGATTGTGGTCCCTGCACACACAGCTTTTTTTATTTTCTGTAAATAGTTCAGGTTATGATAGAAACTAGTACACTTTGTAAATACTTTATAGTTTTCTTGCATTTCTTTATCTCTCTTTAGTTAGCGTGTACTAATATATACAGATATATACACTGGACTGAAGCTATCGAACTTTCATACCATGATAATATTTTAACTTGAAAATATTATTATGTTTGGAGATAAAAACAATTCAGAGGACTGTCTGTCTAGGTTAAGTATAAGAATCTCTCATCTGCAAGTTCTAGACACTCTCCTAAAAGCAGTAAAAGAAAAAGGGGTAAAAAAACTAAACACGTTTCTCCTAACTGTCTGGAGCCTGATGACTTTAGACTTACGGCGCAGGTCCCGACTATCGCATGTTGTCTTTTAGTTTAGTTTCCTACTGCTCCCCACACGCTAGGACCATAGGAAAGGCAGATAGCGGTTTCATTACCGCCGCTGCCGGCTCTATAGACTCATGGTACCGTCACGGTCTGAAGGGTTTAACAGTGCTGCTGGATCTTATTAGACCCAGTACAGCTCTGATCAATTCCCAGCCACAGGTTAGTATTTTTCCTCCTGTAACTGAGGGCTCTGATAGATTCCTTATTTACGGGGAAAACTTGTAAAAGAAAAAAAAATAAAGTAAGATAAAAAAAAAGAGGAATGTCCACAGGTCCTTTTATGACCTCATGGTAAGGACATATAAAGTAAAAACCACACAAAAATACTACAACAAAAGCATCCACATAGTCACCCCCTGTTTCCTGAGACTAGACATATTGTATTCTCAAATACTGAAACAAAATAGAGAATTCATTAATACTGTTCATTTTGAGTTTATTTTGACATATTTTAAAAAGTACTATAAATAACACAAACAAAGCCTTTTTTTTCCCCTTTTAACCTCAAATAAAAATGAAAAATGTTGAAACTTTTATTACCTTTTAACTAGCGTCGATGTGTCCCCCAAAAAAAACACAGCATTCCCAAAAATGCCCGGTCCACTAGAGCCTTTTCAGGCTCTTTTAAATTACACAAAGTTACTGTTATCATCTGCACAATTGATTATACAACTGGTTAAATTTAGTTATACTCAGGTTTCCTCATACATTGAGATGGCATGCCAAATGTCTGGGTCCCTCTAATCGCTGCCTGAATAGATCTCGATTTCTAAAAATTAATTAATATGAAAGTCCAGTGAGCACTTGACAGTCCAGGCTAGCAGACAGAATTCCAGCAGATTTCAGAGTGAAAGTAGATTGAAAGAAGATGGAAGCTGATATAGAGAGCCGAAGTAATGGATAAGAAATCACACTGGCTTTTGATGAGACATATTACAAACATTCTTCACTTTTCTTATTGATTATGCATAGTCTGTTAAAAAGTTAGTTAACATTCCTGTATCTAATAGTAATACTTTCCCATTCATAACCTCTCTTCGACTCCATCTCCTGCTAAGCCACAGCGGCTCGCACACTACTACTCTCCAAAGTGCCAGTAACTTTTCTACGTTCATACTCTATAAGTCCATCTGCATCTAGCTGCAAGTGCCAATGCCTTCTCCCCCTCCTTCATTCACCAACTGGAATTTTTCAGATCTTCCTCCAGGATGGCTATTTTCTTTGCATTTAAAGTAACAATCTCTGTGCAGCTGTTAATTGCAAAAAAAATATTGCACAAAATATTACAGCAAGCTTTACTGATTTACAGTACATTGTATTAAGCTATTGTTCAGGATAGTGGTAATAAAGCAAACAAAGCTATCCATCAAAGAAAGAACTGTCAGAAAGTGGCTGACCCGAAAAAACTATTGAAGAATTCAAATTTTCCTTGAATGTTTATCTAAAAATTAAAAAAACGCAAAATGTTCCAAGCTTTAATAGTCTTACAGAGGAATTGAACCACTTAACTCGATCCCAACCCCTACTGACTTAAGTCTGCTGCGGCGATCTATAAACTTTACACTGATTTGGTGACTGTTGTAACCTTCCGGAAACTTATGATAACCTTCTCTGTGATACGTTTTTCTGTTATGATCGGCATTTTTTTTGGCAAAAAAAGGTTATACTCTGGTTATTTTGTAAAACACTGTGACATGGTGTATCCCTTACTAAAAATCCATCAATGTTGATCAATGGAGATACATTGTTTCTGAAAAAATAAAAGTCCATATTATATGTTCTCTAATTTATATATCCAATTATATAGATACCTACATATTACAGTGGCATAACTAAGCTAAGGAATGGGCCCCCAGTGCAAAGTCTGTGCCAGACCCCCAACTATTATGTATGTTTATATACTAGTCTGTCTCATATGGGACAGTGACACTTGGGGCTTTCTTTGCCCCTGGCCTGGTGCAATCTTTAAAAATCAGCGAACTTTAACACAGCAACTCATTTTTTCTAACAATTACCTGAGAGCCTGCTGGTCAAGGTACTTAGGTAATTGTGGGACATAAGTCGTGTGATTCTCAACCAACCAACAAGGGTGGGGCATTGGTATTCATGATAATTAGTTAATTACATCAATGAAGCATACCGTCAACTGTCTGATCAGGAGGTATACTCCCCCTGATCCATTTTCTACATTAGGTAGAAAATTCAGGCCACACTAAGGGAACACTTACAACTGACCATAGACAACTTTTATGATCAATTTCTCACCAATCCCACTCCATTTACCCCTGTCCTACATGTTTTACCCTAAGTGATCATACGACTCTTCAGAGGTCTACAGAACCAACTGACCTTAACGCAAGACATCATTTAGACAGACCACCAGATCTATCTCCAATTTTACCTTCAGAGGTTTTGTTAGTCAGTTGGATGCGACAATCTTGTACGTATCCATTCTACTTAGAAAGTATGGGTATTACACAAAAGGAACAACCATCTACACAAATGTGCTTTGTGACTGAATCATATTGGTTGGTTGGTTTACAGAGAACTACTTCCCGGTTTAAAGACCAATTTTACCTTCAAAACAGGGAAAACCATAGGGTTTTCAGTGGGTCCCCCCATATGCAAATTGTATCATGGATTCTTTTGTGACTCCCAAGAGCAACACAAACTAAATTGAATTTCCATTCAATAGGACACTAGACAAGCACTACACACAATATATATATATATATATTATATATATATATATATATATATATACAGTTATAAAATTCAAGGGTAGGGCTGCAAGTATGAGCAATTTGTATGTTAGTTAACTTATGTGTGGGCCTAATAAGATCTGAGAGTTCAAATGCACTTGATGGTAAATGGATCCCAGACCAAAGACAAAAGCATCAGGGGTGTTCCGATTATATTAGGTGTAGACACACCCCTGCACTCCCCAATAGGGCTCAAAGTCCAGGACTTTGGTGAAGTCAAAGCTTCTCAAGGGGAAGTTGTAGGTCAGGATTCTGGTATAATTGGATCCAGGTGAATCACTGGATAACATTGATACTAAACTTGGTCCCATCCCAAGATATGTATAGCTCTGGACTCAATGATGCTAGAGCCTTGGCAATTGGGGCACTGTGATCCCCTGACGATAACAATCCAAAAATGTAGTTCCCCTTGGGCTTATATGGACCATAACTCCATAAATAACATATTGTTCTGAAAGTTGTATGACTCATTGGCCCAATTAGTCAATGAGGCTGCGGAAATTTTTGAAGCTACCCTTCCTGGAGTGATAGCTAACACCCTAGCTAGCTCAATTAGGCTAATTAAGCTGAGATTGGGTGAAGTGAGGGACATGGGTGGAGGGTTCACCGATGGCTTGATGAACGGGATAATATCTGTGGATCTCCCTTGTTAATCATATGCTCATTGGACACCCTTCTCTCACTCCACAAACATATTAATTCCATCTTTTCTACGCTGAAATTTACACTACAATATGAAAAGGATTACATCAGTTTTCTGGATACCACAAAACTCTTTCTGGCCAACTTACCACTGATATTTACAGAAAACCTAAAAACCGCAACAGTCTACGACACTATAAGAGCTATCATCCACTAACCACTAAGAAATACATTTCCAGATTGACATTTATGAGATTAAAAGGCTGGTTACTAACCCTACTACACAAACTCTCCGGTTACAGGGGATGGCTAATCGATTCCTTTCTATGAGTTACCCAGAAAGGGTTATCCAACAGGCACTCAATGTAACATCACCAAATCCACCAAGAAATCTCGCTAAGAAACAGGTCCCCTTCGTACACACTTTCCACCCAACTGCCAATAAAGTCCTCAGTATTTTACAAAGTCACTGGTCCATCCTCACAAAAGCATTTCTTGGAGTTGAGGAATTTCAAAATCACATTCTTACCTGCAAACATGACCCTACGAATTTACATAATATCCTTTTCAGAGAAGATATAGGATCCAATAGTGTCAGGTCCAGACAACTATTTTTAGGGTCTATTTGAAAACTTCCTGCCTGCATAGTTCTCAATGCACCAATCTACAAAGGGGTGAATACTTTGTCGGTCCACATACTCAGAGGAAATTCCCGATCAAGGACAATTTTGTTGTGTACTTGATCAAATGCCCATGTGGCCCTGTGTGTGCAGGTGAGACACATAGGACAACATAACCCCTATAACCCCTACCAGCACATTTCCACAGCAAGAGACATAACCTGGCACAATTGAGATATCAGGTCAAAGAGCATGTCCCTCAACTCAAACATGGCGATAACAAGCACAGCTTCTGAAAAACATGAGGCATTTTGGATCAACACACCACAGAGCCTTGAACCAAAAGGTCCGAATCAGGACTATGATATTCAGAGCTTCTTATAAGTGCTATGACTTTTTAGACAATTTATGCCTATACTGGTCACCTTCCATTAATGTTCGAATTTATCAGTCAGTAGGCGAATCTCTTCTTATATGTGCTATTATTGTTCATGTCATTATGTATATATTTTACCTATATGCTTTACTAATTATATGTTCTTGATTTTCTTTCAGATTCGCTAGTAGATACCTCTATATTCCCATTGGGAAGGATGTCACACATAGTCTGTATATATGTCCATGTACTTGTTTACTTGCCGCTACACATGTTCTTTGTTGTTGTTTCTACCCCGTACATACATATCCATTTTACAGATTAATTTCACTGTCCCCTTATGTATTCTGCACGTTTTTACATTAACATATGACCATTCTTACAATATCACATACCACAATATACTCTTACTATCATTCTACATATCTGTAGAGACACATGCTCAATACACCACACAATACAGTATATCCCCTAGGACAGTGGTGGCGAACCTATGGCACGGGTGACAGCTGTGGCACTCAGAGCCCTCTATATGGGCACCCTTGCCATCACCCCAGGGCAGGGTTCGCCAGACAGGACTCGAGGCCTCTTGCAGTCCCAGGCAGCCCAGGACCCTAGAAGGAAGCTACAATGATAATCCAAACTTCTTCTCCTTCTTTCTACTGTATTGGTGTCCTCAGGTGCCTAAACAATTTAAACCTCTGGAAATTTAAGGAGTAATAAGTTACTGCTTAAATTGTCGCATTGGCACTTTGTCAAAAATATGTGGGTTTTGGTTGTAGTTTGGGCACTCCGTGTCTAAAAGGTTTGCCATCACTGCCCTAGGACATTCATTACAACACTCCCTACAGCATATACTCTGTAGCATTCCACATACATACCTCACAGCCCTTTGTACTCATATTCCCAGCAAATACATTCAATACACGCGAGTTCAATCCTACAGTTAGGCTTTATCACATCCATGGCATTTGTACCTTCTCTAGCTATCTTTACTATGCACATGCCGCGTGTCTCTTTCGAGCTCAGTTTACTTCCACGCTATGAGGTATCCTTGAATACTGTCCCCGCCCAGACTACTTCCTTTATAAAGCCCACACACACATTACAACACTAATGCCATACCAAAGTGTGGCTGAACCATTACATCCAGCGTTCCCTATCTTTAACACAGTTTTCAGTAGTGAGTGTCCATTATTAACTTGTTTTCTTTTATACTTAGTTATTATGCTTACCTAGCTTGCAATATCACAGATGTCTGAAATAGCTCATGTAGCACCGTTTCTTCTATGAAACTGCCATTTATAATAAGAGGACGTTGTGGACATTATATGTGTTTATCATTGCAGACATTATATGTGTTGATCACTGCTTCTACCTTGCATCCAGGCTAACTATGAACATTATGCCTTGGATCTGATAACTTTGTACTTGTGTATTACTGGATATTCATAGAAAAGATCTTCTTTATGTTGCACATAAATATTTCTGTATTAGAGCTCCCTAAGATATTTACTATGTACCATATATACTCGACTATAAACCGCCTCGAGTGAAAGCCGAGGTACCTAATTTTAACACAAAAAACTTTGAAAAACTATTGCCTTGAGTATAAGCCGAGTGTGGGAAATGCATTGGTCACAGCCGCCAGCTAGTATATAGCCTGCAGCCCTGTCCCTCAGTATATAGCCTTGCTGCATATTGCATAAACCAGCTATTGCTAATACTCGCGGGTATGAACCTCTTTGATTGCCACCAGTGGCATTTAAAAGATAGGGGCGCGTAGGTTGCCAGCATCTTTGTTGAGATCGCCTCTCCCAGTGAAGTCAGCAGGGAGCGGCGATTAGTTGCCATGACAGCCATGGGTCTTCGCCAGAGGCTGTATGGCTTCTGGAGATACATTACAATGCGCCAGTGGCCCATTGTAATAAATACTATCTAAAAATGCCATATATGGTTGGAATAATTAGACCATCTAGGGTTTAAAAAAATTGTTAAAAAAAAGTTTAAAAAAATAAAAAACCTAAAAATTCTAATCACCCCCTTACCCTAGAATGGATATAAAACTAAATAAACAGTAAAAATCATAAACATGTTAAGTATCACTGCGTCCCAAAATGCAGATCTATCACAATATAAAAATGGTTATTCCCTGTGGTACACCCCATAACCGAAAACAGTGCCCAAATGTCCAAAACACCTAATTTACACTATTTTACATCACATAAATCGAATAAAAAGTGATCAAAAGGTTACACAGTCCTCTAATTGGCAGCAATGAAAACGCACAAACGCACATTGTTTTAATTTTTGAAAATGTATTAAAATACAATAAAATCAATATAAATTTGATAATACTGTGATTGTGCTGAACCAAAGAATAAAGTAGACATATCATATGGAGAGCACAGTGAAAGCTATAAAAACTAAGCCCACAAGAAAGTGACATAAATGCATTTTTTCACCATTTTTCTAGCTTCCCGGTACACGGCATAGAATAATATGAGAATAACACTGAGAAGTAAAATTTGTTACACAGAAAAGCCCTCACACAGCTGTGTACACAAATGAGCAATTAAAAACTTTTTTTCATTAAGTTTTCAAAAAGTTATGTACAAAAGCAACATTGAATACAAATTTGGTATATGAGCGTACATTCATGTATACAGCACTGTTTAAGAGCATGCATTTCAATTATACGCTGTGCTGTTAGGATAGGGGGAGAGGAGGAGATACTTGTAGGGAAGAGTCCTTTAAAGTCTTCTTCATGCGTCTTGACTCGAGTCTGTAGGAGGCAGGGGTGGGGTAGGGGTAGGTTTAGAGTAAGGTAGAGGAAGGGTATTTTCAAGGATAAACAAATTAACAACAATCTAACCTGTAGAACAAAAAGCACTGGTTGTAGATGACTTCTTTATAGAAACTAGTACTCTTCTAAGGGAAGTTGTGCACTTGTGTTTGTAGTTGTATTTGACCTTACTTAGTAGTTCTTTCTAGGTTCCTGATGATAAAAGACATCTTTGCAATCCAGCTGTAATGTGCTTCTGCAAAGTTTCTTTAGTAAAACTGAGGTCCCTGGAAACAGGCTTTAACTGTTGTCTTCTTTAGTAAAACTGAGGTCCCTGGAAACAGGCTTTAACTGTTGTCAGCCCAGGACAACGTCAGGAAGAAACAAATGGGTGGAGGAAATTAAGGAGTGAAATAAAGCAGTGTTCAGACTACTGAATGACTGAATGCAAACTAAGTACAAAATCACAGTCATCAGCTCATCTGAAGTTTGATCATTTACAGATGTTGCATGCAGCATTATAGACTCAGTAAAGTTTGATCATTTACAGATGTTGCATGCAGCATTATAGACTCAGTATTGCTGCAACAGAAATTTATGAAGAAAGACAAATAGTTAGATGTATAATCCCTACATTTATTTACCAAACAGGAGGTGTATAGACAGCACACATTACTAAAACAACATGTATGGACTTTTAGGACAAAGAATTGCACACATTACTAAAACAACATGTATGGACTTTTAGGACAAAGAATTTTATTTAGTTTTTCAATGCTTAAAGGCATGAGTTTCAGATTTTTTTTCTGACTGAGGCATGTAAGAGTTTGTTTTTGCAGTAAGAGTTGTATTTTCAAATGGATAATTGTTAGGGTAAAAATAACATAATAACACTTTCCTGCAGAGGGATAATTGTTAGGGTAAAAATAACATAATAACACTTTCCTGCAGAGCAGCAGAATAAATTGGCTATTTACACTTTTTTTTTAAATTAAATTCTTATGCATATCTATACAGTATTTTAATGTGCTAAAATTAGTTTTTAGGTTACTATGATTAAGGAGACCAAATATGTATAGGTTTTATATTTTGCTAAAAGCAAAAATAGCACATCTATATTCATAGTATCATAGTATCATAGTATATAAGGCTGGAAAAAGACGCAAGTCCATCAAGTCCAACCTTTAAGAATGAAATAAATGTTTTATCCCCATAACCCGTGATATTTTTTCTCTCCAGAAAGGCATCCAGGCCTCTCTTGAACATGTACATAGAGTCTGCCTGCGGCAGAGAGTTCCATAGTCTCACTGCTCTTACAGTAAAGAACCTTTGTCTATGCTGATGGTAATCGCCTCTCCTGTAGGCGTAGAGGATGCCCCCTTGTCCTGGTCACAGGCCAAGTATAAAAAGATCTTTGGAGAGATCCTTGTACTGTCCATTCAGGTATTTGTACATTGTAATGAGGTCTCCCCTCAGTCGTCTTTTTTCTAAACTGAATAATCCCAAATTTTTTAATCTGTCAGTGTTTTATAATCCCTCCATTCCCCTAATAATCCTGGTTGCTGTCCTCTGCACCCCTTCCTTTTTATACACTGGTGCCCAAAACTGTACACAATATTCCATGTGTGGTCTGACCAGGGATTTGTATAAGGGCAAAACTATGTCTTTATCATGAGAATCTATTCCTCTCTTGATACATCCCATCATTTTATTTGCTTTAGCAGCAACTGCCTGGCTCTGGTCACTAAAATTAAGTTTACCATCCACTAATACCCCCAAGTCCTTTTCAGCTCCAGTTTTAGTTTCCATGGCCCAAGTGCATAACTTTACATTTATCTACGTTAAACCTCATCAACCATTTCTCTGCCCACTCCTCAAGCTTCCACAAATCCCTCTGTAATGCTAAACTATCGACCTCAGTATTTATTACTTTACACAGCTTAGTATCATCTGCAAATATTGAAACTTGACTGTGTAAACCTAATACAAGGTCATTAATAAAAATATTAAAAAGAAGTGGCCCCAATACTGACCCCTGTGGCACTCCACTGGTAACATCAACCCAATCTGAGAATGTGCCATTAATGACCACCCTCTGTTTTCTATCACTAAGCCAATTACTTACCCAAATACACAGATTTTCTCCTATTCCCAGCAGTCTCATTTTATATACCAACCTTTTATGTGGCACGGTGTCAAATGCCTTTGAAAAGTCCAGATATACAACATCCACAGCGTCTCCCAGATCCAGTCTTGAACTTACCTCCTCGTAGAAACCAATCAGATTAGTCTCACAGGACCGATCTCTCATAAACCCATGCTGACGCTGGGTTATAAGGTTGTGCACAGTGAGATACTTCAGGATAGCATCTCTAACAAACCCCTCAAATATTTTCCCCACTACAGCAGTTAGACTCACGGGTCTATAGTTTCCAGGATCGCTATTTGATCCTTTTTTGTATATTGGTACCACATTTGTTATGCGCCAGTCCTGTGGAACATAACCAGTCCTCAGTGAATCTTCAAATATTAAAAATAACGTCCATCACCGTACATAATTCATGCAGAACCCGGGGGTGTATGCCATCTAGCCCCGGTGATTTATCTATCTTAGTGGTTGCGAGGTGGCGCCGTACCTCTTCCTGTGTTAAACTGTTGACATTCCAAAAAGAATTTACATTATTCCTCATTGTGTCTTCCACCAGGAGATTTTCCTGGGTAAAGACAGTTGAGAAGGCGACATTCAGTTTATTGGCCCTTTCCTCATCTCCTTCCACCAGGACACCGATGTTATTTCTAAGGGGACCCACACTCTCTGTTTTTAGTTTCTTATCATTTATATACTTGAAAAATAATTTGGGATTATTTTTGCTCTCCCTGGCAATATTTCTCTCAGTCTCTAGTTTTGCGGCCTTTATCTGCTTTTTACAGGATTTATTTTTCTCTCTATAATCCTGTAATGCCTCATCGCTACCTTCACGTTTTAGCACCTTAAACGACTTATCTTTCTCGCTTATTGCTTTCCTTACAAGACTAGTTAGCCACATAGGCTTTTTTTTCCCATAAGGTATGTGTTTCTCACAGGACTTTTTCAGAATATATGAGAAAAAGTCCCATTTTTGGGGGGCTTTTGTCTTTGAGAACATTATCCCAGTCTATTCCTTTAGTTCCCTTAGTTGCTGAAAATTTGCCCTCCTGAAGTTTAGAGTGTTGGTTGCCCCTTCTTCCTACACCATCTTTTGAGCCACTTATTTACCTCCCTGATCTCCCACTGCCTTTCTGCTGTGGCACGTGGTACAGGTAGTATTTTGGAGAAAACTACCTCGAGGTCCTTGCCCTGAGCTTACGGCCTAAATCCCTAAAATCATTTTTAAGGACCTTCCACCTACCTCTTACTTTGTCATTACTTTGACATGACTACTGGTTCCTCACCAGCCCCTCCCAGTAATCTGTCAACCCGATCTGCAACCTGCCGAACCCAAGCACCCGGCAAACAACACACTGTTCAGTATGCACGGTCTTTGTGACAGATTGCCCGGTCTGTTCCCCTAATAATTGGATCTCCCATTACCAGCAGCCATCTGATCTTGCCTGTGCTCCCATTACCCTTCTTACTGGAGCAGACAGTCCCCTGGTTGCTAGAGGCCATGTCTTGCTGCAGCATTGCTACCCCAGAGCTGAGATACCCCTCATCGCCAAGCCTGGCCAAACTTATTGGCGTGCACTAGATCAGGACTAGACTCCCCTACAACTCTCCTCTACCCCGTCTTCTACATGTTACCCCACTAGGGCCCCTCACTTGCACCTCCATACCCCTCCCCCACACCATCTTCCCCAGAGAGTTTGGCGCTCCAGGAGCAGCAAACTTCGCTCCATATTGTCAATTGCCCGCAGCCTTGAAACTTGCTCATTTAGATCCAGAATCTAGGTTTCCAGATAAGCAATTTTCACACATCCCACACAGCAGTATTCCCCCTGCAACGAATGTTCAAGGAAAGCATACACGGACAGTATGTACCGGTGTAGCCAATGCCACTTATGGAGTCCATTGTTCTAATGGGGATTACAATAGAAATATGCACAGAAAGAAGAATTTACAGTCAAAGTAACACAAAATACAGCAGTTACCTGCTAAAGCCTCTCAAACTTAAGTCCCTTAAACGTACGTCACACTTAGGATACGGCAAACACTTTGGATCAATGCACACTCGCCACCAAGCTCCCACACTCACTTTTCTGATGCTTTTTTTTAAAGGTTATCTGCCACAAAAATCTGCAGAGCTCACCGCAACAAAATCTGTCTGCAAACCTCTCAAAAAAATCAAAAGAGACTTAATAGGGCCTTGTTTTGTGCAGAATAATATACCATTTAATGGTACTAATTTTATGTACATTTCTTTTTGATTGCTATATATTTTATTTCTTGGAAGAAGGGAGGACTAAAATGGTAGTTTTTGCATTTTTTTTTATATATTTTTTTTTTATAAGTTCCATATATTCACCTTATGGGTATAATAACAAATTACACATTTAGTGGCTTTAAAAAAAAAGTTCATTGAATCACTATTCTTAGGGTTTTTTAATTAATAATATTTTTTATTATTTTATTGAACTTTATTTAACTTTTTTATTCTCTCACTAGGAAATTTATACATTACCTTCGTCTCATTTGTAATGCACTGCAGTACTTTAGTGCTATAAGCTTTTAGCATTTTATCTGTTTTCTTACCAGGTTGACTGCGGTATTAGTAAATGAATTCTTAATGTTATTATCATACAATTATACAGAAAACATTTTAATTATTAAACATTCCAAATTGAGCAATTTATAATGTTGACACAGCTATTTAAATCTGACACATCTGGATATATTTCTGGACTCAGATCACAGTTCTAATATCTGCAGTTTAATTTCCATTCTAATGATCTAGTTTTAGAATAATTGTTTTGGCTGTTTCAACGCTAAAATCTCCATGGAAATTGCAGAATTAAGCAATTTGCTCTTGTCAAGATGTATACTTGTTTGCTCTTTCTATATTTTTATTCTTTTTATAGTTAGTGTTTTACTGTGTTTTTACTATAATGGGCTCTATAGTTATCATGTCAAGTGCCTCTTCATGTACACTGGAGATCAAAATTAGGGAAAAATGTATAATCACTTTCAGAAATAATTTAATTTAACATTTGAAGGATTTTTGTAAGGTGTACACTACGCCACTAAGACAGTGCTTTACAAAATTACTGAATATTGTAAAAAAAAAACCTTTATTTTGAAAAAATGATCATAATTAGAGAACATCAATGACTGTAGGACAGAGAAAGAGTATAACATTTTTTCTGAAGATTACAACAGTTACTAGAGGGACATGTTCAGGTTTATCTCTCAGGGATTGAGTATCCAATTTATTCTGGGGGAAAACGACAGAGGGCATGTGTATGACTTGAATCCAGGATTCTAAAGTTCTCCCAGATTAGTTTATACCTCCCCCTTTTTGGATTTCTTTCTAGTCCTAAATGGTCCCCTGATGATTCACCGCAACTGGTGATGAAACGCGTAGGGAAAGGAAGGACGGGGAGCACTTCTTCTTGATATACCCATAGGGCAATACAGTGCACTTGTTGAGAGATGATATGGGTACTGTCCTTGTCAGGACAGGAGCAAGTGGGGCTATAGGGACTGTATAGTGTTGACGGTGAGTATATATAATATTCCCCTCCCTTAGGTCTACCACAGGAATACACATCCTGAAGCCTGATACTCGTCCTGGTAAGACTGCTCCATTTTTTTAACTTTATGCTGGTTTGTTTTCTGCATATGTGTATATGAGTTTTGGAAGTGACTTTTTAACCATTTACCCAGTTAAGTTTTAAGTGAATAGTCTTTTCCTTTGGCGGGAAGAGAAACTGACTACATGAGGCAGGGTTACATGACTGTATTGTGCAAAAGAATAAGAAATGATTTTTTATTCACGCTGCCACCTAAAAATATACTAAAAAGACCTCTAGGGATGTAACATATTACAGAAGAAGGTACTGTTGTGGGATTGGGGGGGTCAGTGTGGCTACGCGGGGTAGGACATTATGGCTACAGAGGGAGGGGGGCAGTGTGGCTGCATGGGGTAGGACAGTGTGGCTACTGGAGGGAGGCCCATGAAGGGGCCCACTAAGGCTCTGTCTCCAGGGGCCTACTAAAACCTGGAGCTGGTCCTGTCTGTGTATATTTGTTTCTTTTGTCATTAGCAAATGAGTATGTAAAAAGCATACATTCATGCGCATTTAAAAAACAATTTCATATAAATTGTTAAACAACCTTACTAAGGATAAATACACATGAAAGTATGCTTTTTGCATACTCACTTGCTGATGACAAGAGAAAAAGACTACCCGAGCCACATACTCAGGTAGGATTAGGACCTGCTCCATAATTTGTGGCTGTTATTAACAGCTAGCATATGCCCAAAATCCAAAAACCTTAACTGTGTCTTCTGACCAATAGCAATGTCCCCAAAACTTTCAATAGACTAAATATTAACCTAAAAAAGTGTTTACCTGGATTTCCATTCTTCACGTGGAAAACATTCGGACTAATGACAGGACTGAACGAAGAAGGCAGAGGTGGAGTACCAACTCCTTCAATCATGTATACAAAGTCACCAATCTAAAATAAATTTGCAGGGAAGAAGAAGTATTATAACTGTGAGTCATGTGTTTGTCATTGTATAGAGATTTATGAAAGAATGGAGTTATGATTAGAATTTATAACATGCTTATAAAACAATCTCAAAGGCTATCTGTTTATAAGAAGACACATGTATTTTGCAGCTTTTTGCAATTACTGCATTACATACAATTAATTTTATGAAAACATCAACAGCAACGGGCAGATAGTATATAATTATGGGCAAATCAGTTTCCCGAAAATACTAAGTAAGTATTGTATAAATTAAAGTCTTTTACCAAAATGATATTGAAAAGGTTAATTTGTGATTTAATGTTAGTAAAATCAGTTAATCTTAGCTGAAGTAAAGGGTATAAAACAACAGATTAAGTGAAATGTACTGTTTTTCTGTGGAGTATCTGTAATTTGTGTCACTAAACCTAAACACATAAATTGTGTTATCTGTAATATAACTCTCAAACTCCATAATTAAACACTGGGCGCTGCCTCATACATCTCTAATCAGGTTGTCTGTCCATGATGTTCTCCACTCTCACCATGTACATATAATGTGACAGCCTTTTTCTGATTGATTAATGGTACCCTTCACATAACTGATCAGAAAGTCTTTCTCACATTGGAGACCACTACATTAACTTCACTGAGCTGAAGTTTTTCTAGCAGGTGCAAAAAATGGATAGATGCTGGAAGAAGGCATGGAATAAACTTCTATAGCTAATTCATTTTATTTTTGTAATGCTGACCCATCTTTACACAGATAGATAGATAGATAGATGTAAGGGGATTTTCCCCTTTTCTGTCCCCCCTGAAGCTAGTGATTGGCTAAAGTGAAGACCTGCCCTTCAATAGCTCATCCTCTTATAAAAACCTTTTTGGAAGTCGCAGGAGCAAGCACTGTGCCACTAGCACTGCTACAAAATGGTTAATTTACCTATTTTATCACAACACTGCAGTAAAACTGCTATTAGGGCATAAAGAATGGTCTAAAATGGTTTTACAATCTTGAAGTTCTCCTTCAACAGCCAAAAGGAACACTATGTGAGCCCATGTGTTACATTGAAAGGTCAGGAAACTAAGGCCAAGAGACTGTAGGCTGTACATTTCTTTTACTTTATGGCCACTGAGAGCACATGCTATATAAACAAATATACTGAAAACTTACCTCTTCACTTGTAAAAATAATAGTGCAGAAGCGTTTTCCAAGTTCGAATGGAAGAAAATTAACTTGCAAGTTAGTGGAAATGCCTTCTTTTAAGAAAATAGTGTTTACTGGGCAGAAGTACTGACGCAGCAGATTTGACTTGCATTCTGTAAGCAAAGAAAAGCACCTTTTACCACAAACAAAATAACAACATTCTTTTACCTAATTCTGAAAGTTTTGAAATATATTATGGATTTTCTAAGAGAAAAACTAGCTGAAAATAATAATACTGACTCATCATAGATACACATTGTTCAAGATTTTCATATAAAGGAATAGTGTCTCAACAAAGCCAACCCCTTTCCCCATTCCCTGAGATCTCCTGATATCTTTTTCACAATATTTTAGTAAGGCTATATATGACTTGAAAGTTAAGAATTACGTTCGAAATACCATGACATCCTGAACTTTTCAGTACAAACATCTCTTCAAAATGATAAAACATTTTTCTTCTATGGATGAGCAAGTTAGCAGAATCATTGGATAACTTGGGGGTACCAATTGCATTTTGCCTTTTAAATTAAATGTATTAATGTAACAAATCACTATATGTTAAGTATTAAATTATTCTATATATGGCATTACAGTAAGAGTAAAAATAAAGATCTGAAATAGTACGAGGTGCAAAAAGTCTTGGATTACTGCAATAGCTTCTACAGAATAACAGAAGCTTCTTGGAATTCTGGCTATACTCAAACATCTCTTCACTGTCAAGATGACTTAACACATTGAACAGACTTTATATAGGCTGATATACAATTCTTTGTGAATCTTCCTTTTGATCAGCAGGGACATGTCACATGCTAAAAAATTGCTGTATGTTCTCTGCTTCAGAAAATGTAATGCCACAATTATTTAAGATCACATTGAAGAGCCTACACGAGTATTGCTATGGCAAAATAGAAGTGTTTCATATATGGTAGTTCTATTTTTAATGCTTCCATACTTTGACATTTCCATATTCAATTCATTCACATGCAACTTTTCCATTCCAATGCACCATTCCATTAGCATCCCAAACAGCTCTATTGTCAGGTTGAGCTGTTGTGATTTTGTATTGCACCCAGAAAATGTTTAACATGAAACCATCTCTGTAGAGTGATTTGGAACATGGTCATCAATTACAAACAGGCTGCACAAGCACCATGTAAAACATAGGCTTATAAGAGGTTCCCCTACTATATAGGTCAATACATTTAAGCATATCAAACAAATGGGGGCATATACAGGGGCTCACTGGCCAAAAAATAAACAAAAACATTGTGGATATGCAAGATTTTCATAGGCTGCTTTGAATAAGGTACACAACTGCATTTCTTCCCTACTCGGAAATCAAGGAACACTGATACTTACCTTGATTTGAGTCACAAATTACCCTAGAAAGATCATTATATGTAGTCTTGGAACTGTCAAAACAGGAAAAAAATACAAGGTAAATGTAATATATCTGTTAAAGATTGGTAACAGTAATAGCTTAAGACAAATTTGCAATAATAATTGAATTAAGTGACGTGATAAAATCTCTGCCTACAGAGAAGATGTGGCTGCCATGTTCTTGAGAATGATTCATCTGAAGGTTTCTATTGCTAATGTTATCTGAATAGTTTCAATCCCTTGATCAAGATCTGAGGACCCCTCCTCTATGTTAGACTCTGGTTCTATAAGATCTCAATGACAGTTTAGTTGCAGTTCCTTCCTTTTTTAGCCTCAGAAATATCAGTGACCTAGCCACAGGATAGGCTACTAATAAGGTACTGGTTGAGGTGCAATACCTTCCAACATTGACAATCTGCTGTTTAACACTATAAAAGGAGCGGGAAAAGAAGACAACACACAGAGTTACTCTAAGTAGCAATGATACTTCCATAACAATTCAATCCTATGGCAATTGAAGCTCAGGCTCCATTTTCCCACAGCAGTGTCTAAAATAAAGCTGAGCTCTGATTGGTTCCCATTAACAACTAGAAACTTTCTGCTCTCAGACACTTCTGATAAATCTCCCTGAATATCTCTATTTAACTGTCTTCTTTTCTCTTTGAGCATGAGCTCAGCAATTCTAATCCTAATACTGATGTATAAGGCTGCTACTATCTAAATCACTGATGGAGAATTCACTGTAGTACTAGATTTTCTCACACATGCTATGGTTTATTTTATTGAACAACAGTTTAAAGAGGAGATTACCACTCATAGATAAATCATTAATATTAATTGAAGAGGAAACACACCGCTGGTTATGTTTTTAGTTGAGGACAAGGACTCACACACCATACAATATATTAAAATAATGTCATTTCAGAGAAACAAGTCAAGGTGGAGTTGCAGCGTCTAGCCCCGTAACTAGATGGTGGTCCAGAATGAGTAAACAAGCAAAGTAAAAAAGAACAGGGTAAAATCGAGTAATGCGCTAAACCAGAGTAAGGTGAAACAATTGCACTCCAATGCCGGGAGGAGTGGCGCTAGCGTGCAGCCACTCCTCCCAGCATTGGAGAGCAACAGTTTGGACACCGACCAGAGTTCCATCTCTATCATCCCCCTCTTGCAGATTCTGACCTGATGAAGACACCAATACAGTGTTGAAACGCGTTGTCAAAATAATAATCACTAATAAAACTTCTAATACCTTACTCTGTTGCGCGTCACTCAATTTTACCCCATACTTTTTTAATTTGCTTGTTTTCCGGACAACCACCCAGCTCAGGGGCTAGATGCTGCAACTCCACCTTGACATGACCATCATCTTATTATTCTCCACAACACAACTCTACCCCTAACACCAAGCGATTCCTGATGCCGGCCCAGCTCCGGTGCCGAGCTAAACTGGCATTGTTTCAGCGCCGTACCGTGCCTGATTTTGAAGGTACCTAATTTTACCACAAAACATGTGGGCGCAGATTCATTAATTGCCGTGTATACTCGAGTATAAGCCAACCCAAGTATAAGCCGAGACCCCTAATTTTAACACCAAAAACTTGGAATAACTATCGACTTGAGTATAAGCCAAGGGTAGAAAATGCTTTGGTTACAGCCTCCCCAGTATATAGCCAACACCCCCCCCTCGCTGACATAATACTGTGTGCCAATGCCGTTGCACATAGTAGGACGTCAGCAAGCGGCTGACATCACGATCCCTGCAACGGACCGCACGTGGACACGGGGAAGATACCAGAGCATCGATCGATTGAAGAGGACCTCTCGGAGGGGGAGTACATGGTTTGTCTTTTTTTCTTGACTACAGTATAAGCCAAGGTAGGGTTGTGCTAAAAAACTTGACTTATACTCGAGTATATACGGTACTGTACTTGGAGTTGCACATCCATCACATACTGTACTTAGGGGCACAAATCCATTACATACTACAAAATTTGTGTTCATTTCTATATACATACAATATATATATATATATGCTATATATATATATATGCTAACAACTGTTCCACTGTTATAGTCAAATAACAAGAGAAGGAAAAAGACTTTTTGACTTCTCTAAGGCAAAATGATATTTTTCAAATCTTATTTTAAACGCCTTCTTGGGATACATTGGATATGAATTATTGCTCTCAATATAACACTTCAAACAAGCTCATGAACAACGATGAATTACTCAGAATTACAACTATCATAAAAATGATGATTCCCTTGTTACTGACTATTCTTTTCAAATTCTCAATTCTGTATTTGCCACACAAACATAATGATAGGTCTATAAATATAATAACGCACATAAAAACATTCTGTGAACTATTCCACAATAGATAAAAAGACAAATCCAAAAGCCAAAAGAAAGCCTTCTTCACTTAACATGTGCAAAATGAAGTATTATATGTTTCATTTCCAGTAATACTAAAACATTACTCTAGAATAAAACATTACTTTTTGTGTCCATAGCTATGTAGACTATGTAGATTGGAGGTAGCCACACTTTACCCTTTAACAGTCCTCCAGCATGGGAGTTCGTGTGTATATTGGCTCTCAACCCTATTCCAAATAGAGGGTAATCAAAAGGGGTTTTTAGAAGGGGACTTTCTATATATTCCCAAAAAAGGCACACTGACATAGATTGTGATCAGGGGGCAACTTATTTAACCTTTCAAACAAATAAAATGACATTTCATATAATAATATGCATAACAATAAGGATCATATGTTAAATACTCTGATAAAAGCCAACTTTGGGATCATAAATTATATGTCACAAAACAATAAAATAACCAAGTAAGGTAATAATGAAGTATGAGTGCATATACAATATCACATATAGTAACACATCACTCAGCTCTGTACCGTATATATATATATATATATATATATGATACTTAATAACACATTACTCAGCTCCAGCACTGATACATCACCTAAAATGTAAATATGTTCAAGATCACCACTTGTTGTTGGAGGACAAACACTTTTTATTACATTTTATTTTTATATTAATAGGCATTATGCCAGCCCTAATTTTGTCCAAATTACACAGGTCAACAGCTCTCTTAGTACTTGTAGACAGCCATTCATCAGTTTAGTTCCAAATAATAACAACAGGTTTTTTAAGGTTTTCTCAAAGACTTATACTACATTAAGCACTCTTGATTGAGTAATTTGCTGAGTAACACTAACAATTGCTAAAATATTTTTGTAACATGTTAGCCAGTGGTTAAAGATGAGAGATGAGAGTCCTCAATTGATGATACCTTTTATTGTACCAGATTTCAGTGAAGGGACAATAAAGATCTCACTCCCCAAGTGCTAGAACATTTATTGCTATTAGTGTTTACTTTTCTTCATCCATTGATTGTCCTGTTTCATATCACTTGTCTCATCAGCCATAGCCTTACGATGTAATGTATATAAATTTGTGTTCTATTCAGATGTTGTCTTATACCATGCCTGATGAAGAGACTCAGTAGTCTTGAAAGCTTTCAATTGTTGTCACCTTTTTAGTTAGCCAATAAAATTTATCATTAACTGAGGTCTCTCATCTTCATCTTACTAACAATTTAGAAAGTATTGTTTTAAATAGTTTATATGTATAGTACCTGAAATTTTTTTCATCTTTAATTTTTACAATTTCATCTTGGAAATCTGGAAACGGTAAGTGTTTTGTAGATTCCACTAAAATTACTCTGTAATATAAGAAAAAAGTTGCTCCGATAAACAAAATAAATTTTACATGGTAATTCAAAAATCTTCATTTTGACATAAAGTTCGAAAAATTACACATGCCATATTATTTTGACAAAATTATTCAATTTACATCTTGAAGTTCAACACTTAAATACTTGATTTCAAAAGAAGACATTGCCTAAGATAAGATGTTTTGCAATTTTATGGCTGTCAAATAAAGCTATGATGTTCTTAGGCTTCACAAAAAATGGTAAAAATGCATAATAATCAGATTAGCGGTTGTGTACATCATACTAATATGAGCAGAATGTTAGAAAATTGACTATAGTACAGAGTCATTTCGATGTTGAAAAAGCATTAGCATTAATATTAGGCTTGAGGGAAAGTTACGTTTTTTTTAAAAAAGTCTTTGTACTTTTTTCAATTACACTTAATAGGGAAAGAAATCAATTAAATGTTCCTTTTATCTTTACAGTAATGCAATGTTAGAAATCTCAAATATGATAATACACGGAAATACTAAGTATACATAACCTTAATGGCCGTTACAGCATGCAAAATATTTGTAGAAGTGCTATATCATGAAATATTATAATTACCGCTCATTAACGCTTGTTCTCTTCAACAGATTTTAAATGACTCTTAATGAGTACTAACTGCTAATGCAACATGCGGAAAATATAAAACCACTGTTTAGGAAAAGCTTTTAAGATTTCCCAATATCTTCTATTTAAATGCTAGGAAATTGCAGGTTATTCCTGTGAACAATGGCCCATATTTTTAAAAACTTTCTAAAATAAAAATAGATTTTTTTGCCCAAAAGCAGCCAGAGATTTGATTTTCTACATTGCTCTAAAAAATTAAAAGCTTCAGTTCTTGTACTGCAGCCAGATCTTGTTGCAGTGTGGCAAACAACCTTTTTAAGAGCAGTCAGAAAAGTGAATGTGCATTGATCCTAAGTGGTGCAGTGGTAAGTGGGACATAGGATTAAGTGAAGGAGTTCTTTTTTTGGATCCAGCAACAAGTGCATTTAGAAAAAAATTCTGATATTCTTTTGTGTGGGAGGTATAGTGTTGGTTAAGTCTATGAGGCATTCACCCTTGTGGTGCTACCTAATTAATAGAGGGGTGTGATCTAATTAGCAGCATTTATATACTTCTGTTGTCAGTTTGTCTGGTGGTTTGCAGCCAGATCTTGTTGCAGTGAACACAGGGGCTTAGTGGCAAGTAACCTATTTAACCACTTCCCGACGAGGCCCTTTTTTTTCGTTTTAATTTTTCAGTCGCCACCTTCAAAGAGCAAAAACTTTTTTATTTTTCCATTACAGAGCTGCAGGAGGGCTTGTTTTCTGCGTAACTTCCTAGTGATAGTATTTAATATTCCATGCCATGTACTGGGAAGCAGGAAAAAAATCCAAATGCAGTGGACATTTTTGGAAGCGGTGATGCCTAATGTGTTTATGATTTTTACTGTTTGTTTATATTTATGTCAGTTCTAGGGAAAGGGGGTTGATTTGAAAAAAAAAATTAATATGATTTTTTTAAGCTTATTTTTATTATTTTTTTTTTTACTACTTTTCAGACCCCATAGGGTTCTTAAACTCTTGGTTGTCTGATCGATCCTACCATATACTGCCATACTACAGTATGGCAGTATATGGGGATTTTCCTCCTCAGACATTACAATGTGCTAACCGCATGTGGTAATGAATGGGTTACAACGACACAGCCTTGGGTCTTTGGAAGATCCGAGGCTGTCAAGGTGACCAATAGCCACTCCCCGATGATGTCACGGAGAACGACGATCTTCACCCAATGCCCCATCATTCTTTTGAAGCCGCCGGCAGCTTTACCGGCTGTGATCGG